>CM073759.1:13354788-13954788 GCA_037127475.1 Arma custos | reverse complement strand
AAATTAAAAAAAACAATAAGGGAATATTATAAGTCTCAGAACAAAAATTATAGCCTGGTACTCCACGGTAATCAATGAGTCTATCCCCAGAAATTAAATTGTTCACATGTACCTTGTATAACGTGTGGCGATCCTCCCATCTGATCGGTTCCGCAGTAACCAACACCAATTGTCTCCAACCTCTCACACTGCGACGTTACACCTCTTTGCACACGGGACCGACTGACTCACTTCTCAGCGATCGCGATCTCCCTCTCCCACGCTGGCCATCGTCTAGACGCAACCTCAGCATCCTTGACGGTCTCCGCCCCACGATCGCTCGACTAAATGATTTAATTAAACTTATTTACGGCCAGTCCCGCCACGGTTCTGTTACATTGGACATACAATCATTGTGCTTTTAGTTTTACTGATTTCACTTGCGAACAAGATTGCTTTTTACGCAGCTACTGGTGCGGTGGCGTTAATATACAAGTACCCATTTAAAAAAAAAACAACGTTTTTTAGGCTGAACTAGAAATCGAATATGCAACGCTATGATAAGATCTATTAGTTGGAAACTAGTTGATAAGAATGGATTTTCCTTTTCATAAGTCATCATTATTATAATAAGAAAGCTGTGTTAGGATATGAATGCAGCTGTCCCGCACTAGGAGGTAGGCCACTAATTGAGTTGCCGTGCTCAAGGTCCTGGCTTCAAATACAGCTCTTGAGATAATTTATTTAATCATAGCCTAATCTAAGCCGGGAATAGACCCTGTTGGAGTTCACCCACTTCCTAAAAGGCGGATACCCAAAACAAGGGGAAAATCTGCAGGTTGAGCGTGATCTAGGACAGATCACCTCCCTACACAACCTTTTGTTTGTCCAAGAAACAATACAGTCTCTACCACTTACTGAACCCGAGACCTTTCGTAGGTTGTAGTGGTACAATTTTTCTATTTATTGATAGGATAAGAAGTAAAAAATAGTTGGTCAAAACAAGGAATAAGTAATAAATAGACAATTGTGTAGTTAGAAAATATTTTAATTATAATCTAATGAAATAATAATATAAGTATTATAAAACTTTAATATGCTATATAAAAATTAAAAATACAATATACATTTTATATTATTTTATTACAAATTAATTATATATATCCTTGATTAAATATATAATTTGCTTACAGATAACTATAAATATATAATTTATTTAATACTAGCTTATGCCCGCGGCTTCGCACGCGTGGAATTTGGTCTGCCACGTAAAGTTTCGTGAAAGATCATTTTAAATAAATAATTTAATTATTTTTTTTTTAATATAAGTTGCTCGAACATCCGAAATTACAGATGTCTAACTTCAAAACTGACGGATTTTGAACCCCTATTATATTAAAGGGGAAACCCTTAGAGTGGAATTATCCGAATTTCTTACTTAAACTATACACAGAACCTAACTACAAATTTCAAGATGCTAAGTTCCTGATTTACCTTTAATTATGTACTATAAGGGGGGTGGGCACATGCCCCCGTGCCCCCACAGAGATCATCGTGTGATTTACCTTTATTTATGTACAATAATGGATTCTCCACAGTACCTAAAATACTGTCGGGGGAGAACGTGCCTCCTTGCACCATCCCATAAATCTGCGCTTGCTATAGCCTATGTGTTATTCTGATGTATGACCTATATTACTGTAAAGTTTGATCCAAATCCGTCCAGTAGTTTTTGCGTGAAAGAGAGACAAACATACAAACATTCACATTTATAATATTATTTAATATAAATCGTAGTACTGTAAATAATATTTGATATAATATCATACAACATAAAGTATATATATATATAATAAAATTAATATGAAAATTTTTCACCTGTAACCTTCCTATGTTTTCCTGGGCCCATAGATTTTTCTTAAGATCCTTCTTTCTGTTCTTAGCAGCTTTTCCTAGTAGTGTAGGCATGTGGTCTCCATCCCATATAAAATCACAGGCTTTATCACAACGTTGCAATGCCTTAACTTTGCAATGGAGCAGAGGTTCTTTTTAGTGTAAATTTTGCCTGTTTGAAAGCTTAAATTTTCTAATTTTCTGATTTTTTCTCGGATGCTCTCTTTCTCAGGACCGTTTTAACATATTATTTCCCCCAAATACATTAATTTTCTGGTTACTTTTATTTTTCAATATTTGGTGTTTACTGTTTTTTTTCTTGAAATTTACTTCAGTAGTCATGAGATCTGTTTTTTCGTATGATATTTGTAGGCCTGCTTTTTCTGCAATTATTTTTAGGATATTTATTTGACTAATAGCCACTTCTTCTGAAATTCTAATTAATAGCACTCTTCTTCTGATTCTGCCAGAAGTGTGAGGTCGTCTGCAAATGCCAAACAACTCACTTTTATATGTTAGAGAAGAGTTGGTCGACTGTATCTTCTAATTTAAGGAAGAAATAGTTGGGGGTGCAGTCAATGAAAACACCAAAATAAGCATAACTTATTTATTATGTGCCGACGTTTCGGCCTACAATGTAGGCCATCTTCAGGGCGAATAAAACACGTTACAGGTTGGGGAGCTCAGAGACAAGTCATGACTTGATGACTTGTCTCTGAGCTCCCCAACCTGTAACGTGTTTTATTCGCCCTGAAGATGGCCTACATTGTAGGCCGAAACGTCGGCACGTAATAAATAAGTTATGCTTATTTTGGTGTTTTCATTGACTGCACCCATCACTTTTATATGATTGCTTTTGTTCCCTACTTTGGCTCCTGAGCAATTTTTTTCCAAAATTTCTTCATGATTTTATCCAGGACTATGTTATATTAGAATGCTTTAATTTTGAAAATATATATTGAAGACATTTCTAAAAAAAAATTAGCTTTAACCAATATTTATATGTTTGTACAATTTTTTTTTAGAATAGAATAATTTATTGATATTTACAACTGTAATTATATTACATCAAGTAAATCTGCTGTATGAACAAAGGACATGAAAAAAAAAAACACTCGTGAAGAAACTATCCATTGATAGCACTCCAATAAAGTTCTATAGTAGAAGGTCTCGAGGCCATCTTCTTTTCAGACGCCTCGGAGGGTTATCAGGAATATTATGGGAAGCAAGTTGAGAGACTAGCGGATTCAGGTGTATATGGAGCTTGTCATGGAAGGATAGGTATCTAGTTTGGGCCAAATCAGCAAAATATGGGATATTAAGATCATAATGAATGAGTTTGTTTGTGACATAATAAGGAGCATTAAGGATTTTACGAAGGATTTTGGATTGTAAGGATTGGATACGAGATGAGTTGGATGGTTTAGTAGAGCCCCAAAGTTCAACCCCGTATGTCCAAATAGGTCTGATAACTGTCATGTAAATGAGTCTTTTGTAATTAATTGGGAACTTAGAGCGTCTGTCCAGTAAATGTTGAAGTAGGCGAAATCGTCGAACAGTTTCTTGTCTTAAGATCCTAATTTAAAAAAAAAGTAATGTTTAATGAGCATTCGTCCCATACATCGCAAAAAATTGCGAGAACTGGGGATACAGGATCGGTGAAGAGAGTGGATTTGTCTGGCCTGGTTACGACCCCAGGTAGCTCACTTAGAAAAGTGCCGCACTAGAGACGGCACGGGTTCGTATCCCGGCCAGGACAAATCTTTTCTCCTCAAAATTAAAATATTTTAATAATCACCATCAAATAAAAATAAATAAATAATAATTTATAACATCATATTTCTTGTGATTTTACTATATTTTTTGGTATCTGTTCCGCAGGTTGTCACTTCGAGTTGAGCTAAAACAAATTGTTTATTTTAAGGTCATTAATTATATTAAGGTCACCTGTGGTCTAGTGGTTAGCGTAACAAACTACTAAGCCACCAAGATCGCTAATTCGTAGCCCGGTAGGTGGCCCTAGGATTTTTTTAAGTGAATAAAAAATCCTTAGTTACGCCGTCCTTCGGAAGAAGGGACGTTAAACGGGGGCTCCGAGCCTGTACAATGTCAAGTATTCGTTAAAAATCCCTATCCTAATAAACCTGGATAGACAAAATTTAGAGCTCCCAATGTAGCATCGTCCAATCGCCATAGCAGCGTAAAGTGGCGTTAATTGAACAAAGAAACAACAAGCTGTTTATTCGTTTCATTTTTAATATTATCCAAAAATACAAGTTATCGTCAGCCTTAGTATGGGCAAAAGAATTTAATTATTGGATAGCGAGTAGATTTCGGTAATTCGAAGTATAGATGATATATTTATACCTGTTGAAACGTTGATGATGATTATCGAAGTATACACATTTCCCATTATTACATTCTCTTTTCCATATTAAAGATTATGATAACTTGTATTTTTGGAAAATATTAAGAGGGAAAATTGCGACTTAACTCGAATCAACAACCTTAGGAACAGATACCTATATATATATATGTATATAAAATAAGGTAATTTGTACTATTTTAGTAGATATCTCAAGCTCAATCTCTATTTAGTAACTATCTCAAGCTCATTTTCTCTTTAGTAGCTATCTCAAGCTCATTCTCTCTTTAGTAGCTATCTCAAGCTCATTCTCTCTTTAGTAGCTATCTCAAGCTTATTCTCTCTTTAGTAGATATCTCTAGCTCATTCTCTCTTTAGTAGCTATCTCAAGCTCATTCTCTCTTTAGTAGTGTTACGGCCGCTCAGTTATAGTTATAAAAAAACGTATGTTCATAGTTGATATTTTGTTTTGTTTTTTTCAATTAATCTATATTTTGTATTATTTAAATTTTCATTAGAAAATAAATGTTTTTAGACTTTTGTTCGGTGTGAGTCAAGCGAACATCCTCTAGCAGTGGCAGTCTGGTTTTGGATAGCGGCCCGAGCGGTCATCTTTATTTTCACCTCTACTGTCGTCTTGGCTAGCGTACCTTCCGGACCGACCTCACGGCAGTCAGTGTCATCGTTTTCGTGAGTGCGATCTTGATTGTCCACCTTCAACCATAAATCATCATGGCTTTTTCTTCTTCGACTTCACTCCAGTACATCTAAATCTACAGGGTATTTAGACATTTATTTATTTTAATTGCGCAATTAAATAACCATCATTTAGTTCAGTTGAAAAATAACATTTATTTTGTTTCATGTTCGAATTATTTTGTTTAGTAACTTTAATCATTTCACTCAACTGCTTATTTTGATTTAATTTACTTGTTTTGTTCTTTTTTATTGTACCAAATCAAAAAGGTTTAATTTTCGTTTATTATTTAATTATTCATTGTTGGAAACAATAATTGTATTAATTGTATTTTAATTTAATTAATTGTTCTTTTGTTTTAATTTTAAGTAATATGATTTACGTCTTTATTTATCAATATAAGGTTTCAAAAAAAATAAGCGGTCGGTATTATCTGACATCCCATTTATTCATTTGATCTTACAATTCAAATATAATTTTTAAATGGTTAATATATCAGATAATTTTCTGTAAAGATCAGATTAAGGCAGCAGCCTATCAGAGTTTTTTAGTACAATAGGGAAAGGTGGTTCAAGGGTGCAATCCCTGTTACCCTTACGACGCCCTAACAAGTAGCTATCTCAAGCTCATTCTCTCTTTAGTAGCTTTCTCAAGCTCAATCTCTCTTTAGTGGGTATCTCAAGCTCAATCTCTCTTTAGTAGCTATCTCCAGCTCAATCTGTCTTTAGTAGCTATCTCAAGCTCATTCTCTCTTTAGTAGCTATCTCCAGCTCAATCTCTCTTTAGTAGCTATCTTAAGCTCGTTCTCTCTCTATCAGCTATCTCAAGCTCATTCTCTCTTTAGTAGCTATCTCAAGTTCATTCTCTCTTTAGTAGCTATCTCAAGCTCATTCTCTCTATAGTAGCTATCTCAAGCTCATTCTCTCTTGGGCCAATAACATATTAATCATTATATTTTGTAATTAAATCATTCTCTTGTGATTTTGTTATCTTAATGATCTATGTTTATTTGTCTTATAGATTTCTTTAATTTATTATCTCTCATCAGTTATCTCATAATTTGTCTTTTGCTCTTTGTATTTTTTTTTGTTATTCCTATCATTTCTGTTTATAAACTGTTATATCTTCTTTGGCACTGTATTGTTTACATTGTTTTTTTTTGTTCTCAGCCCTGAAGATGGCCTAGAAATTAGAAAAAAAAAGTCTGACTTATTTTGTTTAATTTATTGACTTCACCTCCTTTTCTACTCTTAAGATATATCCAGTCAACCATTCCCAAGTGGCTTGGAGTTAACACGTCCCGTTCGAATCAATCTGTCCAGGAACCCATTCGAGACAGATTGCACACCGTGTCTGCAATAACAGTAATGTGCAATTATCAGTTATTCTGAGTAAACTAGTCGTCGAAATAAGATTTTTCTTGAACTAATGTAACTAAAAAGTACAGGAAACCAAAATTTGGCATTGGTTTTTTCATTATTCAACGTTTTTTTAAAACTTTTAACTACTTTTTAAAAAATTTCTTTGCATTATATTCTGTTCTTTATCATTGCAAGCAAAATAACAATTTTATATTATCTAACTATTTGTGAAATAAATGTTTATACATGTTTCAATCATGTATTTTCATTTTACCTTACATTTCACACATGATGTTCAATCCATTCCTAGCAATAGAAATTTTCCTAGGAGCGAGCTGCAGACTCGGTGTACTTTGTGTGAATCTTATTTATGTGAATTCACTTACGAATTGGGTGATTTACATAGAAAAAATGTTTTTTATTTTAATTCTCTTGTTTATGTTACTGGAGTACATATTTTTGAGTCATTCGTTCAAGTAAGTAAAAAAAACTTTTTCCAGTCAAACATTTTTTCTTTATTTAAAAATACGTTTCAACATTCTTCAGTCATTTTCAATTTACATCTCTTATAAGTCCATTTTTTGTTTAATTTAAATATATTTTTTAAAAACTTATAAATTTTCACATTTTTAACCTTTTAGTAGATTGTCAAATAATTTAAATTTTTCTTATAATACTTAGAGTTTACAATGTACTCCATGGTCATTATTAACATATGTATGTAATAAACATGGAGTAAATTGTAAACTCTAAGTATTATAAGAAAAATTTAAATTATTTGACAATCTACTAAAAGGTTAAAAATGTGCAAATTTATTAGTATTTAAAAAATATATTTAAATTAAACAAAAAATGGACTTATAAGAGGTGTAAATTGAAAATGACTGAAGAATGTTGAAACGTATTTTTAAATAAAGAAAACATGTTTGACTGGAAAAAGGCTGTTTTACTTACTTGAATGAATGACTAAAAAATGTTTTTTAAAATTAAAAATGAACAATATAAAGAATATAAATCGTAGTCTCGAATTGAATTTCATTTCTTGAGTACGTCCTAAGTTAGTATACTTACCCAAAGCCACTGTGTCGAACAATTACCAAATATCGAGTATCAATCACTTAACCTGACCATGAACCGTCCATCAACGACCTAGTTAGGTTTGTGAATATTGAAAAGAAAATATCGATAGTTTTGCAGTAATTCGTTCAATATTGATTTTCTCCATTTCTTCTTTTATGATGTTCGAGTCATTTAATTAACATTTCTTTTAGTAACATGTTAATAATATTTTCTAACACAAAAAAATAAACATTATTCAATGTAAAAACCTTCCTATTCTTGGTTCCTTCAGTTCCTCAAACAGCTGTTTTGGTACAGATTAGGTAAGGCATATTAAATTAGAATAAATGGCTTGGTTGTATACATTTGTAATTATCTATATTTATTAGTTACTTTATTTTAAAAGATTATTACATAAATAGGTACTTGATAAAAACCTATGATGAAGAAACAGATTTTTTTTCTCTTTATTATCTTAAAATAACATACCATTTTTTGCATATTTAGCCCTGAAGAAGACCTGCAATGTAGGCCGAAACGTTGGCTATTTAATAAACATTTCTTCGTATCTAAGAGAAATTTATTGACCTCCACCCGGACCATTTTCTTCCACAAAAACTTATATTGGTTAACAATTAAGCTTACGGAGGGGCAAGAGCGGATCCAGGATGACAGATACCATCTAAAATTTATAAAATAACAAAAATAAATAAATACGTAAAAAACTATAGAACTACAACCCATGAATGGTCTTGAGTTCAGTACCTTTTAGAGACTGTACTGTTTCTTGGACAACGGTTTTGCAAGGAGGTAGTTTGTCTTAGATCACGCTCAATCGCCAGATTCCTCCCCCTATCTAGGTACCCAATTTATAGAGGCTGGGGTCCTGGATCCTATTGGACCGATTTCCTTCGGTTAAATAAAATAACAATGATAGATCTAAAATGTAATAATATACATGTATATTAAATAGTAAATGGTTATAATAGCCTTAGAAGGATAAGGGAAAATAGAACAAGAAATGTAGAATCATAAGGAAAAGGTAAAAAGAGAATATTTCTCGGAAAGGAAGTTTAGTTATATCTACATCTATCGAGTATCCAATTTTAGATTTAACATAACGAGAACCTAAAATACTGGAATTTTTAGGACTTATAATTCCCCATTTATATATTTATACGGAATAAGCAATAAATAATCAAGGGCGACCAGTGGTGTAGTGGTTAGCATAACAAACTACTAAGCCCAAGATCGCGGGTTCGTAGCCCGGCAGGTGGCCCTAGGATTTTTTATAGGGAGTAAAAAATCCTTGGTTACGCCGTCCTTCGGAAGGTACGTTAAACGGTGTCCCGAGCCTGTACGATGGCAGGTACTCGTCAAACATCCCTATCCTAATTAAACCTGGATAGGCAAAAATTTAGAGCTCCTAATGTAGCACATTGTCCGATTAGCCATAGCAGCATAAAGCCCAGCTTCCATTGGCGTTTAATGCCAGTGACGCGGCTGGGAAAGGGAGCTGGGGCCTCCCGGACTCCTGCTTTGCCCTCATTCATGAGGAAGAAGCTCAGTTCGGGGACCCCAGGCAAATTGTAAATAGAGTATGAATGTGTACAGTATATTTCTTTTATGTTTTATTTATTATTATATATATATATATATATATATATATATATATATATATATATATATATATTTTTTTTTTTTTTTACTTTATTTTTGTATATATTTTTTCGCTTGTATATATTTATTTATGCATTTACTTCGTTTATATCATTGATTTTTTATGGAATGATTGTAAGCTATATAGCACCATTACTTATTGCCCACAACAGGCAGATTGTAATGCTTCAATAAAGTGTTTTCTTCTCAAAAAAAAAAAAAAAAAAGCAGCATAAAGTGACGTTAAATGAACAAACGATAGATAATCGAGAAATAACAAGTAAACAAGATTCATATAAAATATAATAGTTAATTAATTTTATGTAATATACATCATAATGTATATATGATTTTAATATATATGAGGAATGGACAAATAAAAAAAATAACTTGAAGTTGTTGATAAATTCGGTAGTTGTGTGTTAACGCAGCCACCGTTACTTTTGCCTACTCGTTCGCATGCGCGAGTAGTTATATTTTGTAACAGTTATCTTTTATAACAGCTATCTTGCATAACTGTTGAGACCGTGGAAAAATTCCAACGAAAAGCCCTTAGTCTCCAAACTAAAACAGAAATAGAAAATATCTGTCCAATATTTCGCCCATTCAGGCATCATCAGGGTAGAAAGAGAATAACAGCAAAACAAAACATGAATAATGCACCCAAGAAACATCACACCACCTCGAAGGCTCAAATGCAACTATTGAATCATAAGGAAGGCTACTCGACCCCAGCTGGATAAGGTTAGATAAAAACGGTTGATAGATACTTCAGAAATTCAATATACACTCACCACACTTCAAAAATCACAACAGGAAAAAAAAAAATAATAGCAAACAACACAAAAACTTAAGTTTTTTTGGTGCATTATTCATGTTTTGTTTTGCTGTTATTCTCTTTCTACCCTGAGGATGCCTGAATGGGCGAAATATTGGACAGATATTTTCTATTTCTGTTTTAGTTTGGAAACTAAGGGCTTTTCGTTGGAATTTTTCCACGGTCTTAACATTTATGCATGGTCTCTTTTTACGTTTCAATATTAATATCTTGCATAACGTTTTTAAATCTATTTATTGGGGTTAGGGGTGGTTAGGGGAGGAACTGCAGTAAAGGTTTTATTATTCTATGAGATTATAATAATAAAATATATGCAACATGCAATATCTGAAAAATATACCTGTAAACTACCCGTGAACGGGTTTGAGATTCAGTACATGGTAGAGACTAAACGGTGTTGCAAGGAGGTGGACGTGTCCTATGTCCCGCTCAACCGCCAGATTTTCCTCCTTACTTTGGGTACCCTTTTTTTAATAATATTTTATAGAGGCTGGGTGAGCCCCAGTAGGGTCCTAGATCTTATATGATCCATCTTCGGCTGCAAACAGATTAAATAAAAGTTTTGCCTGCAGCGGGATTTGAAACAGGATTTTCGGCGTGGCAACACAGTGCTTGGACAAAATTGTGCAATGGGGCTAGACTGCAGGTAAAAGTTTTGCACAAAAATATATTAGCTACTGTAATTACGGAATGTGGTCGAGGAGAAACTGTTTTTCCCCACGGATACCTCTAATACCATCCGAGTATACATTCTAATTCAAGAGATTGCAGCTTTGGATATTTCATATTGGATTTCAATCGAAAACACATGGAAAGCCCTGTAATTATGCCATTTAATATTTAATATGACAATTTATAAAAATCAATCAACGAAGGGATAAGACTGGCTGAATTCATAAATCCTTTAAGTCATTGTGAATAATATGCAGTATAACTTTATTTAAGTTGGAGTAGGTAGTTAATTCACTCTCCGTTTAAACTCAACTTATGTTTTCATTCAAATCAAAGCGGACCAAGTCGCGGGCGAAAGCTAGTGTTTTCATAAAATATTTTATATATTGCGGGTTTTTTTTTTAATTGGCGTCATATTTAAACATTACGACATTTTCATAGATACAACATTGCTTAGGAGTTGTAATTTCTATAAGAAACCGTCTTAAAATACATATCACCAGGTAAGGAGGTTGAATACAATCTCAATGCAAACTCCAGTCAACTCTGCACCTACAAGTTTCAACTTCAAATTCCAAAAACTTGCGGATCTTAAGAAATTTTAAATCGATTTTTTAATTCCTTGGAGATATGAAAAGTTAATAAACATTGAACTTAATCTTTCTTTTCTCCGGAATGAGAAATATTCGCGGATTTGTGTTTAGATTTGATCGGAAACTCCACCAAGTGGATAGAATATGATAATAATAAGTACTTGTGTCTTAACGCAGCACTGGTTACTTTTCCCTGCTTGTTCGCATGCGCGAGCAATTACATTTTGTAACGGTTACATTTCTAAAAGTTACCTTCTATTTATTGTGGTTGAAAAATGATGAACAATTACAAATCAAAAGAATTTATTGACAAATGGAAAATAATAATAATAAATTATGAACAATTAAGATATAAAAGTAATGAAAAATCGCAATAATGAAAAATTATGTACAAAAATATAATTTCAAACAATTAAGAATTCAGAAATAAAAGTAATGAAAAATTATGTAAAAAAAAATTTTTAAAATGTAATATATGATGAACAATTAATTAAAGAAGAATGAACAATTACAAAATACAAATAATAAAAATTTAATCGCATTTAGGTGGAAAATGCGTCGAAATAGACTTCAATATAGATTCAAAACAGTCTGTATTTTGTTTTGACTGATTCTGTCGCATAAATATGATTAATTTCCAAAAAAACCTTTCACCACAATACAATTTCATTTGATGGGAATTACTACATTTTCTTTGTTTTGGTAAAATATTACGCTCCTGCAAAAAATGTATAGCTTGTTCTTCTGTTGAAGGCAAATCCCAAATACGCATCATTTTACACTAATTAAATAACTAACTAAAATAATAACAACGAAAAATCTATAACAAAGAATAAAGAACAAATAACGAACAATAAACAACAAATAAGAAACAATAAATCAGCAATAATCAAAACAGTAAGCAAGATGAAACATAGAACAAATCAGCAGTTAGAAATGTAACCGTTACAAAATGTAACTGCTCGCGCATGCGAACAAGCAGGGAAAAGTAACCAGGGCTGCGTTAAGACACAAGTACCTAATAATCTTTTAAATGTGTTACCGAATCAACCTCACATAATCAGGCATATATTAAAAATCTAGATTGCAAATATTCCAATACATGCTGCTTTCTTTCTCCAAGTCCTCTTTGGCTTAGTCAAACATGGACCAACATTGCTTCAGCTCGGCGACATTATAAATATCGAGGTTGGTTTGATAACATTAATCGAATTCCAACCACTTCCGCTACCAATAAAGTTTATTTCTTATCAATTCTATCGTAGAGATAAGGCGGCTAAGCGGAAGCCAGGTATCTCGAAACCTATTTTCAGCGAATGCTTAGATGTTAGATGTTAGATCCAAATCACGAGAGTAAGCCAGTTTACTTTAAATTTGAAATTTTGAATTTATAAATTCAAAGTTTTCAAAAACAAACTAGTCAAAAAGGGGATTAGTTATTAATATTTTTTGAAGATCCAATCAGTACGCTGTGAGATTTCAAATCGAGAGCGGATTTATGAGACGGTTTTTTATATACTCTGGAGAATCTATTACAGTACATACTTATAGGCAAATCATGTGATGATAGTTGTTAAAATATATGAATAAAATAACGAAAAGAACAAGAGCGAAACTATTGTTTAGATATTTTAATAAACCTTTGAAACCTTTCTTTAAATACTATTACATTTTATTTTTAAGTTATTGTTGATTTTTTTGTCCGTCTTCCCGTTGTGCTCCCCCCAGAAAAAATCCTGGATCCGCCCTTGTATCAAATGTAAGTTTTTTATGCATATTTTATAACAATGCAGACATTGTAAATTTAATATTCTAAAGCCGATGTTTCGATATGAACTTTTGAGTGGACAACAGAACTCAAATTAAATCAGAGATAAAAGATAACGATGAATGGGTTAAAAATTAGACAATTAGTTGTATCATACTATACAAACAATTTACAAGAATAAAAGGTAAATAATGAAAGCTAATAAGACATGACAAAATGATAGTTATATAAGTAACAATATAATAGAGATTAAAGTAATCTGAATACCATAGAATTGAAACAAATTCATTAATCTCAAGCTCTGGAACCTGTTTCCGATATCCGGATTTCCTCAAGCTTCTATAAACCAAAACGAAGTTTCGAATATTACCACAGACACAAAATAATTAATGAATTCTCTTTACTTATTTTTTAAGGAGTACTATCAATGATGTAGAAGCCAACTTCGTTGGAAGGGGATACATTTGTAACTTTCAAATTTTCATTTTGAATCCGTTCATCAAATTTTTTTTTCTGGTTTCGACCGCTTCGTCAGTCTTCTGCTTCGTTTGCCAACTTCGCCAGACATGCTGTTATCGGCCTCAGAGCTAAATCTGAGACTGAAAATGCCCTTCTATCCAGTTTTCAGTATAGAAACTGACCCTGAGGAAGCTAACAGCATGTAATTTGACGACGCAGTGGAAACCAGAAGAAATATGTGAAAAATTGGAGTAACAATTTAAGAGAGTAGATAACTTATTCGTTTATTATCTGTAGCAAAATAATTTTTAAAAATATGTACGGCTAAAACCCATGGAGGTTTTTGGGTTCAGTTTATGGTAGAGACTTTACTGTTTCCTAAAAAACATGTTATACAGAGAAGTGATTAGTCCAAGATCACTCTCAACTGCCACGTTCTCACTCCCATCGAAGGAAAACCACCGAGGCTCTTTGAACCAGCCGAATGGAAAGAGCTCAATGTAAGAACAGTAAACAATTCTAATTAAAGTAAAAAAAATATTTTTTATTGTTACATTGTTATATTGTTGATAGATGCAATTACATTTTGAAATATATTTCTTTTTTTCAAAATGTGGAATATATAATATCTTGATGATAAAAATAGTAGTTAAAGGAGATTCTTGAAAACGGGGGGATTGTTGTCCGCCATAACGAGAAGGCAATTTTGAACTTAACAATTACTTCAATCAACCTAACTTTTCTCAGTGACTGATCCAATGTGATGAACAACTTCTTAAAGAGAAAAGCATTCACCTTAACACGAAATCAGATCTGAGGCCAAGTTTTGGAATCAAGTGTATACCAATTCTTTTCTCAAGGTCCCTATTTTTCAAGACCCTTAAACAAATCATTACAGGCTGAGGCAGTAAACACACGAACTTTCGGCATCATGATTTAAAATGACTGTCCTTCTGAAAACCTTCCTGATCCACTTACAGGAACTACGATGAGCAAAACAATACGCTTTGTTGCTGTAATATAATCGACAGCACATAGTACCATGTTTTGGATATTTTTCGATTGCTTTTTACCAATCTTGATAGGCTGTCAGTATTTTATTACAGTCACAATTTCTCTTCAAGCAGTCCCAAATGCCTTCCAAAGTTTGTTTTTTTGTATGTGAACCTTCTTTTCCATTTGTTCGAGGTGATTCGGCCTTATTTTCTGGAGTGGATTCTTCACTTCTTGGTCTTTTAGCTCTATCTCTTGTTTCCTTATTATTTAATTCTTCTATTGTATATAAAGTGCCGTAAATCAATAATTTGTCGTATTTCATCATAACTTTATGCTCTTTTTCAATTTCGTGTAACATAAATCTATATATTTCTCTCTGTATTTTTCTTACTTGGGATGGAAAGTCTTCTTTGACATGTTCGTTCAATTTACGTTTTGCCTTTAATACATCATTTCTAATTAAAATTTACGAGAATTTAATAATCACCATGTCTTTATTTCTCACTGGTCTTATACCTACAATATCATATTTCCTCACCTCTAATTCCTAGAAGGCGAATATGTTGGTTATCGTTCATAAGACTTGGTGGTTGTTACTTGCCTGTAATCCAGTGATTATTATATTATGCCCTTTTTTTGACGTTGCGGGCACTGCTTAAGATAAGAAATCTCTTTTTTGATATATTCTATTTCTGTAAGAAGATTATCAACTTTAGCTTCAATTGTCGGAATAGCTGTCGCCATATTAAGGATTTGATTGATTTTTCCTTCTATTTCTGTTTTATTTAAATTTAAATAGCTAGCCTTTCTTCCTTATAAATCAGTGGGAGCTATGAAGTAAACAATGGTAATATTATAATATTAGTTATTGGGCTAGGGCTAAGGATTTGCCGTGATAACTATTGGGCGGAGCTTCCCCTTCCTCTGGCTGTCCCTTGCTCTATATACATATTTGCCATTATGCATTTTTGCCAAAATTCAAATTTATTAAGATAAATTATACTATTTGGCTTAGTTTCTAGAATGTCCAATTGAAACTTTGTGAGTGTCTTCTTTAATGCGAAAACTATGAACCTGTACAAACTCAACCTTCGAAAGTCCAGATAACTAAGTATAATAATTTGATATTAACAGAGGCGATCTTCACCGTGCCACTTGCTAACTCGAACTCGAAATGCATAGCAATGATTGTTAATATTTTCAATAACTAATGTAAAGACATACTTGTTATTCATTTCTTCCCATTGGCTTGTTATCTCTTCAACATAATCGATAGCTTCAACATAACCTGCCATGTGCAACCTCACTGTTTCCAAAATCTCGAGAAGTTGGGTTATGCCTTATCATATCATGTAGGTTGCAATATTATAGAATTTAATTTGGTATATAGTCGTTCGTTGTCCGTATAAACGAAATTAGCCTTTGAGCCGTAGTAGAAGAACATCTAGGACTGAAGAATTATGTGAGGAAAACATAATCATCGGGCGAAACCGCCAGTGATCGTTTTATCAAACTCCAGGAATGGCAGAGTTAGACGATCCTCCAGTCCTGGAAGGATTTATTTGCCCTATTTGCAAGAGCGACCTTGGTGATTCTACCAAGTTACTGTCTCATTTTGAAGATGTACATTCTGAAGAACAAGATTTTATCAAATCTTTCAAGGGTAACATTTATCTTACCATACTTACTCTGTTATCTGATTCTGTATCAGTGATGTCAGTTTATAAATAATAGAATCGATCATTCATGTATGATTTAAAAACTTGAATTGTTGAAAAATGTTTTCATAGCCTTAAATTACCCAATATAAGAACATAGTGTAGTATTTTAATAATCCGAAGTTAGTAAAGTTAATTTGAGAGAAAAATATTTTAAATTAACACTTAGATAGGAACATCCGTCTAATAGATGGATACACTTTTTATTATAAGTATTTTAACGCAATAACCTGGTTTGAGGGAGAAAAATTGATTACTGATGCACTGACTGAAGTTTCAAATTCCTTACACCATAAAAATAGATGTTTCTTTGTAAGTGTTTAATATACTCTTTTACAGAAGAAACCACAATCAAAAAAAATATTTTGGGATTCATGGAAACTGTTCATCCTATTAAAATAAATATTATCTAATTGATTCAAATTGGTGCATTTAAATAATTGGAATGTGAGTTGTAGTAGGCAACCTTATGTATGTAACATAATATTTAAAAAACAAAACGTTTTTTGTTTAAAACTATAAATGACAATATCACAATGTATCTTTGCCAAATACCACAACGGCCATCGTTATAAACTACTTAATTGTGCATTTACCTGGTTGAAATTTTAGTTATAATTGACAATTGTTTGAAACGTCCAGTGATATCTAAGATTTATAAAGTATTGATTACAAGAAGATTGTAACTTAATGGAACATTAATTTTAACCAATATTTTTCAGTTGTAATAAATTAAAAAATATTGGAAAGATGTGTCGTTTGTTCTACTTGGTCCTATGAACTGTTAAACGAAAAATTAATAAAACAAGCTGAATTTATTTTAAAATCTTGAGTTTGGAAAATGACTGATGTAATAATTCAAATTTTATTATAGAGTCACTTGTGGTGTTGTGATTAGCTTAACAACCTAACTCTACTATGCCCAGAATCCCGCAAGGTAGCATTAGGAATTTTAAAGGCAGTAAAAAATCCTTAGTTCCATTGAGAGAGTAAGACTCCTAAGCCAAATTAGAGTTTCCCCCAGCAAACAAATAGTTGTATACCACAATAAAAATACCCACAGAAATAATACTGAAGACAATTGCCCTGTATGCTTAAATGAATCTCATGACGATCTAAACCACATCCTTTTCAACTGTCCATTTTATACAGAACCTAGAAATAAATATATTAGTTCATACGAGCACAATATTATACAGTACTAAACCCCAAACACAACAATGATGTTATTAATCTCTGTAACTTCCTATCTAAAGCTCTAAGTATTAGAATAGCTCTGACCCATTAATACATACGTTTGTTTACCAAAAAAACAATACTTTTGAATTATATAAGTTTTATTTCAAGAATTTTTCATTTTGATTTAATGTTGACTCATGGCCATATTTTTGATTTTACCTTCATTATAATGTTTAGTATTATAACACAGGCCAACAAAAAAAATTGTTTTGAAAACTTTTTTAATTTTAATAGTTGATCTTTATAGATTTTTATGCGCTGAATATAAATCTGGCCTTAGTTTTTTTGTATCACCCATAGTTACCTTCTTGTTTAAAAAACTTGTAAAATTGTTGCTCCCTCTTCCTGTACACATAAATGCTGGTTCCAACAGCCAACAAGTTCTTTCCTTTTAGTCTAGAGCCAAGCATTTCAGCTTTTTCTTTCGATAAGCCAACACCCCTAGCAAGTCGTTAAGCTCAATTAGATTAAACAGTTTAGGCTGTACATTTTCTGTAAAACATTGGAATTCTTCATCATCTTGTTCATCTAACTCCGATTGTACATCAGAAAATACTTCCGTTGGAATAGAATTTAAACCATCTGGTGGTTCAGGGATCGGTAAATCTACAGCGTGCCCAATTGGTCGGACGACGGACGGAAGGTCAGGTTACCTTCTTGTTTTTTGAGTTATGACCAGTAATAACGACAGTGAAAAAGTAGCAACCATCGGAATGATTTCTTGGCTCCCTCCATGTCAAAAGAACAGCATATTTAAAGCTTTTGTTTCTCCTTTTTCGACAATTTTCTTAGATCTTCGACACGTAGTTAACATACCTTACGCGGGGCCCAAGATTTATCCTGATCACCAAGTTTAGTTCCAAAGTATGATAGATAAACCTTTTTCACAAAGTCTGTAATGTTTCTTTGGTGTTTTTTAATTACAAACTCATCATAAATATAACAAAAACTGTCAGCAGAGCTTTTGCATTCGTGATTAGACATTGTACATAGCTCATGTACAGGAAACGAGAAAGTGAGGTAAGGTTGACAGTAAACAAAACATCAGCTGTTAACAGAAAAAAGAATCAACCTTTTTTGGTCATTAAATGTGTTTCAGCAGTGCTACCAACTTCATTCACACCAATAGACCTAGTTTTTCAGTAATTATTTTAAATATTAAAGCTGTTCAATTCTTTAAAAATCGCTTAATTTAATAAATTTAACTATAAAATGTGAAGAAATTGTGTGCGATACAACTTTTTTAATATCATATTTGGATTCAGCACCCTAAAAACTATAGGAATAAGGTATTTTCATTACAAAAGTTTTTTCATCGTTGGCCTGTGTAATTATCCAATTTCTAAAAATCAGAAATAAATAAATCCTTAGTTATACCGTACTTTATAGAGGACGTAAAATTGTGGTTCTTAGCCTGTGCGGTGTATTCATTAATGATCCTTATCCTAGTTATACCTGGATAGGCAAAATTGAGGAATCCCAATATAGCATTGTCCGACAAAGTGGCAATAAATGAATTAACAAACAAGTATATTATATATGGAATGCTAAAAACATTAGCTGTTCTGTAAAATAAGTCTCTAAATATGTTTAAAGTCTGAGGTAGACTTTATAGTCTATCTGTTATAGGCTATTTGTTTTAAACCTAATAGGTTTATCCAGAATTGCTGTGAGTCCGCATCACTTACCAATTCTGTGGACTGAATATTTCTCAATCGTGCCAGCTCTGTTGCTTTTGCACCAGGTTGTATAATAACAGAATGTCATCTTTAAGCATCAATCATCTATTAAAATATATAAAATTTATATTGTTACTACGTAAAATAAAACAATATATCTGGAGTACCTTCGCAGCTTTTTAGGGTCTCGGGCTATTACAAACAATATATCAATAATACCTACCATAAAATTTATCAAAAATTTTCAGATGTTTTAGCTTATTTGAGCACTAATATTTTGACTCACTTTTAATTTTTTTTTCTAAGAACCTGATTGTTTCATCATCTGTCTTTCTTTAATGCTGTAGTTTAAGTTATTCTCACATAAAGTTATACGTAATATTTTAATCATAATTTCATGTAATTATTACACGAGAAACCGAAAAAAAAAATTAAAAATATATATATGCGTCCCTAGTCCCTCTTGGTGTCCTTAATGTGGCATAAATGCACACTTAGTACCCACCGACTGCTTTTTTGCTGGACATATTTATGCATCTGTTGGAATTAATAGATTAATGGACTCATCATAATTCAAATTTTAACCGATTTACTTCATTCAAAAATGTATTGTCAATATTTTTAGTAGTTTTAAAGGCCTCTGAACGAAAAACTATGCAAACCTTTTTTTTTTAAAATAATTATTGAAATATTGCAGTATCTATTTTCAAATTTATTTAGTGTATTTGTTATATTAACAGTAGATATACTTTTTATCTCTTGAAGGATACAATTTGTCGGGGGAGTGCAGTCATTAATAACACTAAAGAAGGTTAACTTATTTATTATAAGTGCCGACGATTTTATTTTTACCTTACGTACATATTCTATTCAGTTGCTTTGTGTCATTATCATTAAGATAAAAACTTAAAGAAATGAAATAAAGTGCTGAGGATGTTAATGATCCATCATGTGGTGCCTATAACTAGCCTATGTTTGTTCTAGCAACATTAAAAAAGTTTTAAGGGAAAGCTGAAGGTTTTTAAATTATTCACTATTTTAAGGTAATAATCTTCTTTTAAGATGCTTAGAGTTTATAGCTCTGAATTTAACATTTCCTAAAGATTAAACAAAATTATAGCCATGTTTGTATATTCATTTTTTATTTATGTTTTTATTAATTTTCAATAGATCTATATGATAAGGCCAAGAAGAAGATTCTGAAGCAAGACACCCCATCATCAGTGAGTGCAAATAACCTTCGTAGTACATCGACTCCTAGTTTTGATTATAGCCATGAACCTCAAGAAATCGGTAAGCTAATATTACTTTAATTTAGTGGAAAGAGAATAGTCCGGGTGTAGGTCAAAGAAACAATTTCTTAAATAGAGATGAACTGTAAATACTCTAATAAAGGAATTCTTCATTTATCCTACATCCAGACCATTTCTTCCCCTCAACTAAGATGTAAATAATAGGTCATTTATTCAATTTGAATAAAAAAAAATCGAATAATAATAGATCAACTAATATTATTCAATTTTTTTTTTTAAGAGAAAAGATCTGTCTTGGCCGGGATTTGAACCCGGGTCCCCCGCATCTCTCGTGCGGCACTCTTCCAACTAAGCTACAAGGGTTCGTAACGAAGTCAGACAAATCAATTCTCTTCACCGATCCCACATCCCCAGCACTCGCAATTTTTGCGATGTACATATGGGAAAGAATGTTCATTGAACATTACTTTAATTGGGATCTGGTTGACGTACGTCAATTTTACATTTATAATTTTATTTTTATTTTATTTTGATTATTTAAATATTTTTATTTTGAAGAGAAAAGATTTGTTCTTGCTGGGATTCTAAGAGAATGGATTTGTCTGACCTGGTTACGAACCCTGGTAGCTTAGTTGGAAAAGTGCCGCACTAGAGATGCGGAGGACCCAGGTTCGAATCCCGGCCAGGATAAATCTTTTCTCTTCAAAATAAAAATATTTAAATAATATTTTTAATTTTTTTTTCATCACAGACATAAACTTGTGCCTTTTTATAGCTCAACTCTGTGGAATTCCAAATTCAAAATCTCCTTAGCTTTCATAATCAATTTCATGCCATGATAAATTACTTTAGTACAAATGGGAAAATTACAAGTAGAAATGTTTGTTTTTAAAGATTATGTATGAAATACATAGCAAGAAAGAATAGTTTAATAAAGAAAAATAATCAAATTTTGCAAAATTGAAATTAAAAAAATATTGAAAGGAAAACACATTTGCTGAACAAAATTGCTTATGATCCTGTTCAGTTCCGATGGTGAAACCAGTGCTCCAAGCTGTTCTGCCTGAACTAGTTATTCCTAAAAAAGATCTATTCCCTCTCCTTAAAAAGCAACTATTCCTTTATATATCCATTTCCTCTTCTTAAAAATTATTTGGTATCCTGATGAACGTTCCTTTGGTGCGTGAGCACATCGAATAACTATTATGTACCAACTTACCTAACTATTCTTCTTCAAAAGTGAGAATAGGTATAAAAAATTGATACCTAATTGGGTGTATCAGGTATTTGAACTGAATAGGATAGTGTTCAATTTTGTTTCGAGAGATTGTAGTTTCCTTCTAACATTTTGCGATTTCAGTGTAGACACGTTTTAGTTCCTCATAATTTTCTAATTTGTCTCTTCGGTATCATTGTACTGCCTTCTATTTGTAGTAGATCTTTTTCTTTTTCCTTCCTAAAATATTCCTACCGATCTTGTTGTTAGTCCAGCCTTCTTGATAACAATATTCCTACCGATCTCTTTGTTAGTCCAGCCTTCTTGATAACAATATTCCTATCGATCTCTTTGTTAGTCCAGCCTTCTCGAAACCATATTTACAAATCATTCCACTAGCCTTGCTGGCAATTTATTTTTCTTATAGGTTTTTAGTAATTAGTTGTGAATTTACAATTATTAAAGAAAACAAAAGTTGTATGTTTTTTTAAATACTCGTTTTTAAATACTGTATGTTTTTGTTTATTAGGTGCTACACGCAGCCGTAAAAAAAAATTTGATGCGATACGGGACGAGCGAATGCAAAGGCTAGCAGTTCCTACCAATCAATTGATCATTCGCTTGGAAAAGCTTCTTGAAAATATGCCTAGTGATCCTCTTAAAAGGAAAGGTATCGTAACTGCTTGTGTACAGTAGAGCATCGATGGTATCAACTGGCTTTATGGTAAAAATGCAAGGAGGAGTGGGCTTTGCCATTCTGTGAAAATTAGTTTGAACATTATTTTGTATAAAATAAGATTTTTTACAACTATTATAATGAAACTCAAGTATTTTTTTATTATTGTTATTATTTTATATTATCTATACATATTATAAAACAAAGTCCCCAGCTGCGTTTGTTTGCAGTAAACTCAATAACTACTGCACGGATTTTCATGCGGTTTTCACTTATAGATAGAGTACACCAGGAAGGTTTAGGTATATAATTTGTCCAGGTTTTGTGTAAATGGGTTGGAATATCGATACGTTTCACTGAAGACGCTGCTTGCCTAATCCTGTGCAATTATCTAACATGCAAGATAATAAATTTGTATACAAAGAAATATTTGGTTTTGTTTTTATTTTTATAATTTCTATGTAACAAAGTACATTAGCAGAGATGGGAAGAAAGAAAATCAAGACTCCCAAAGAAACCTAACCAATGATATTCATGTGGTTCTTAGTGGCCAGTACGTGATAAAAAAAAAAAATACATTAGACTGACAAATTATGTAGGCATAATATGCCTTATTATCTGAGCAAAGCTGGGGTGGGTCGCTAGTTTATTTATATTTTGATGAAAACAGTTTGATAGTACAAACAATCAACATCTTAATACTAGAAACTGTTACATGACTGATTGTGTGACATTGGAACTATACAATGAAATGATTTTTTTTTTTTTTTTTTTACAAAAGTGGTTATTGTTTGGCACTCTCTTTTTGTTAAAGTGCATTTTGATTATCCAAACCATATCTGACGATATTATTTTTGATAATTTTGCGTCCCTCCACGCTAGATTAGGCACAAGGGGGAAGGTAAAGAGAAATAGCAGCAAAGGAAGTGATTATTGGAAAGCATATTGGAAATTGTATTTATCACATTCTAAAAACTGTGCAGTTCATTGTTTCCCTCCATCGACTTTCCATAATTGGATTTTTGTTAAAATGGTGCGTATTTAAAGACGATAGAATCCCAGCTCCTCTTCTCTACTTCAGCCATTCCATTAGATTTCACCACAAACAGTGTGGAGTAACAATCTATTTGGTGTGGTATAGAGTGATTTGGTTAGAGTAATCATAAGTCATCTAAAAGCCTCTTTGTATTATTGGTGGCTGAGCATATTGGAAAAATAAAACATAAATGAAAGCCCACAAATGTATCGTGCAATTTAGCAGGGGAGGCCTAGCTTTGTTATATTACGAGTTTGACATCTTATTAAAGAATAATACTTTCATTCATTGATATTAATTTTTAAATATGGCTAACTTATTTTGAAGTGCTATAAGCATCATGCTCTGAATATATTTTTTTACTTAATAACAAATAACCTTCATCACTGCAACTCATGGAAAGTCTTAGGTTCTGTACATGATAGAGACTGTACTGTTTCTTGGACAACGGTTGTGTTGAGAAGTGACTTGTCTTAGATCAAGCTCAACCACAAAGTTTTCTCTCTATTTTGAATACCCACTTTAAAAAGAATGAATGAGCCTCTGGAGGTTCCTAGATCCCTAAGGATCCTCTAACCCTGGCTATCCGGACCATAGCCACAGCCTCAGGAGGTTCCTAGATCCCTAGTGATCCTCCAACCCCGGCTATCCGGACCATAGCCACAGCCTCAGGAGGTTCCTAGATCCCTAGTGATCCTCCAACCCCAGCTATCCGGGCCACAGCCTCAGGAGGTTCCTGGATCGCTAAGGATCCTCCAACCCTGGCTATCCGGGCCACAGCCGGATTTGAACCTGGGAAATTCGGCATCCACTCTACCACTGAGCCACTTCGCTCCCTTACCAATACTTGTTAAATGAAGCCTTAGATTACTTTATGGTTTAATTACAGTTTAATGAACTCAGTTTAATAATTTTACCATGGACAATCGACAAGTGTTTAAATCAAGAAAGATTTGATTTGGTATGGAGTACTTCAAGTCTTCTCCTTTTATTGGTATTCTCATGACAAGACATATAGCTGTAATTTAAAACACTTTTCTTATTATGACCCCCACAATGGGGAAGTATCCCCCTTCTTCCAGACTTTGTGTGAACTATGTCATGGTATCAATATCAATATTAATATTGAAGTTAGGTTTTGTATTTATTTTAATGCAAACAAAATCTTAATTTTTGTAGCAGTGATCGATGCTCTACTCTATTGTAATAGTATTATCTGCTACTATTCTTTCTCACTTCACTAATTATTTTTTCCTTTTGTTTTAGTTTATGAACAAAACATAGTTGCTTGGCTCGATGGAGAGACTGTTGACCGCTGCCCAAACTGCGCTGGTTCGTTCTACTTGGCAAGGCGAAAACACCACTGCAGGACCTGCGGCAGCATAATGTGCAACGATTGCAGTCACTTCATGTCGTTGAACACTGCTAGTCAGTTATCCCTTCTTATCAAATATACTAATAAAAATATTTTTAATTTAGAATTCATTTATTTTTTAATATTATAAGATTTAAAATCATCAGGAAGTGAAATTACTTGCTTAACACATTGTCGCAAATGACGGCTGTCGCTGTCCTATCTTATTGCCCTTTTATGCGTTTTCTCATGCTTTACCGCTTCAAAACATTTGGGCATCTAGTGACTAATGACGGCTATAACAGTCGTTCATGACATTGATAACATTCTGGCAGTCATAAATAATTGAAAAAAAAAATGTGTTTCTGAGGAATATCGTCAAATTAAAAGTGTGCAGCAAAGTGTTAATGACATTGAAAGAGCGGGATTTTATATTTTATGAGTGTGTGAGCTTGTTCCAAGGGTAGTTTTAATTATTGGGAAATATATATTGTTGAGGGTCAAAATGGGTTGGGTAATAAATCAAAGTAATTATCGATGATAAATCAAAGTAATTATGGATGTTTGGCGTATCGATATGGATATTTGGTGAATCGATTTAACCATAAAGTTAAAATTACAACACAAATAAGTAACTAGATGATCTGATCAAATTAATTAAAATTACCATAGTTTATTTTCTTTTTATATATAATTTTTTAAATATTTTATTTGAAAAGAAAAGATATGGCCAATTTTCTTATCAAATAAAATATTTAAAAAATTATATAATATAAAAATAAAATAAATTATAATAAAATTAATGAATTAAAGTCAACTAGATCCAAAATAAAGTAATGTTCAATTAACATTCTCCCCGTGTATACATCGCAAATTGCGGGAACACGGAGATGTAGGATCAATTGAAAAGAGGGGATATGGCTGGCTGTGAAGCGAGCCAGGATGGCCGAGATGGTTGAGGCGTCACCACGGAGAGGTGAAAGTCCCGGTCCTGGCCTTATCTTTTCTTTTCAAACAAAATATTTAAATAATTAAAATTGCATTTGAAAAAAAAAAGTTTCGTTAATTGAATGTTCGGATAATCGACTCTTTGCTGTATATTAATATACTGTGATCCCTTTATTGCATGCTCCATAGGACTTAACAAACAGTTACAGATTACAATATAGACATATAGAAATAAACAATAAAATTTTATAATTCACTGAATTCAGTTCTAATTCTATTTGTATAGAATTAGAACTGATTACATGTATACCTTTGGTGTAACGTACATCAAAGGTAACAGATAACATTGATGTTGTATATCTATTTATTCATTTCAGCAAAAACTTCGAAAACAAATTGAACCTCTCAATGATTACACAAACATAAATAAATACAAGATGATTCGCATATTTTTTTAAGGTTTCGTATGATTTCAATACTCTTTATAACCTGTATTTTTTACGTTCTGTTATATAATTTTGATATGCAAACTATGATAAAGCAGTGTGATAGTGAAATTCAAGTTTTGAACAGAAATACACTTGAGTCCAAATAAATATTCATGATAAAAATCTAACATAAAGGTGTAGAGGGTGGAAAAATGTTTCAATTTATTAATTTAAAGATGTTATTTATTTAAATTGTTGTATTATTTAATGAAAAATGTTTCCATGGGAACAAGATAAAAAATGAACTTTTTAACAAAAATGCTAAGTGTAGGTAGTGTGACGTGTGTACTTCGCAAGATCTTTCTATTTAGGTTTTTGAAATTGCATATTGGTTATTTTACATTATCATATTCAGCCCTCTTATGAACCGCCTAAGCAGAGAGAGGAGGGATTTAATAGAGCACTCGCCAGCTCTGTCATTGTTTGTTCAAATTGAAGTCCTCTTTTTTTGGAAGTCTGTTTTTACTTCATCTTCCCAAGTAATTCTGGATCATCCTCTTCCTCATTTTCCCTCTATTTTGGCTTGATAGGCCTTGCTAGCTTTCTAGTCAGTTCCATTCATAAGTATCCTAGGCATTGCAATCTATTCCTATTTTACATCATTGGACAGTTTGAACTGATATTGGAGCCACATACTCTATATCTTTCTGCTTTCCCCTCGATCTTTCGGAGAAATCTCATTTCTGATCGTATTCTTGATCGATGCTTATTAGCATCAGGGTCCATGATTCCAAAGAGTATGTGAAAATTGAGAGAAATGTTGACCTCTCTGACTTACTAACATTGTTCCTGCAACTGCGATTTGCTCAGTTACCTCCCATTCAGTTTAACCATTTTCCTTTTGGTGAGTATCTAGGCATTTGAAGTCTTGAACTTGTTTGAATCTGATGTTGAGCTAATTTCTCCTTGTCTTCTTCCCATTGTTTGTCATTACTTTTCTTTTCATAGGTTTTATGACACTATTGATCTTCAGCAGTTCTTCCTTTAATATATTAATGTTTGTTGAATTAAAGTTCGTAGGTTCACTTTTTCTAATTCAATTTCGTATGAATCAAAATTATGCTCTGGGTAGGACTGTATATAATATCATTTGAAAAAGAGTTCGCAATGGTAGAGGAAATAGAAGAAATCTAAACCAAGTACATAAAATTGACTTACCAAAGATGTAGGTCTGGTAGTTACGTCAATAAAACCTCTCTGGACCTCTAAATGCATTTATCAGCCCAGAAGAAGCTTGGGGCGCCTTTCTAGATGTTGAATCTGTAGGTTGAGAGATCTTCCGGCCGAATTTACACTTCTTTTGGAAGTAAAATGTACATGAGTCTTTTAATTGAAAAACATTAATTAAAATTAAAAAAAAGTAAACATTGGAAGGCAACTGCCTAGAGCTGACGCAGAAGGCAAGGGCTTTGAACTAAAGACAAAAACACATCTATACAGGGCGGAAGCGCGTGGTAGAAGAGAGGTATTAAGGAGAACAGCAGGTGGGGGGAAGAACAACTAGAACACGCTCTATCTGTATTTATATATCTTAATTGAAGCATCTTTAGCATTTACTTTAGCAGCTTTAGCTGCTACAAATATCCACCAGATAGAGTGTAATGAGCGATTTCAACATTTATTTCACATTTTACCTTTTTTTATAAGTATTAAATTAATTTATTTACACAAAGGACGCCTAATGGCGTGAACAATGTTATAATCGAGATTCCTGTCATCCTCTGAGGAAATAACTGTCATTAACAAATGTAAGTTGTGAGACACTCACTGGTCTTAGATTGGCATATTTTAAGTAGATTTTTTGCATTTCGAATAGCTGAGTCCAGAACTAAAATGAACAAAACTGGAATAAGACTACAATCCTGCTGAAATCCCATTGTGGTATCAATATCTCGAGAAGATCAGTCAGCAAATCTTACCTTGCTTCTTATTTTCTGGTATAAACTTTTAACCACCAATATATGATCTTGATTGATTCCTTATTTTCTTAAGGCTTCCTAGTTTGATATTTTACATACAAAATAAAAATTTGTATGTGAAATTGTGATGTCAATAAACATACATTTGTGTTTATCTATGTAGGTTTATACTGATGTATTGAGAGGTACTTAGGTCTAGATATCGCTCAACTGGCAAGACTCAGAAAGGCCTAGAGATTCAACAGGGCCGATCCACAGCTGAAAAAAATCAAATAATTTCTTTGCTACAAATGGCCTTGAACCACGGACTTTCAGGCCCCTTAATGAGCTCTCTTATGTTAGCTAAACCTAACTGAACATTTGTATTAATGGTGTTTGTAACCTCGTGGTGTATATATCGTCCCTGCCATCGCAAAGTATCGAATGTGAAAAGAACACAGTTTTCGTTTTTGACTTGTAGCAGTTGATTTAGGACTGATAATTGATATGAAATTCATATAGGGGCATCTATCAGTCACAAAAACAATGTACATGGGTGAATCAAATATAAATGAGACTTATTTTTTAATTTTTTTATTTTTACTTTGAACACAAAGAAAAGTACACCTCATTTTTCTACATAGTCTCCTGATTTGGAAATACATTTTCCTAGTTTGATATTTTACATACAAAATAAAAATTTGTATGTGAAATTGTGATGTCAATAAACATACATTTGTGTTTATCTATGTAGGTTTATACTGATGTATTGAGCGCAATGAAAAATTCCCAGCGCATAGGTAATTTTTCAATCCCGTCCTCATAGAATGAAGTAGGTTGTGTCTTCAGCCAATTGAACACTTAGGCTTCAACCTCATCGTCACTGACGAATCTCTGACCTCCCAAAGCTTCCTTGAGTGGGCCAAACAGGTGAAAGTCACATGGTGATAAGTCTGGACTGTAGGGAGGGTGTTCTAGCGTCTCCTTGCCCAGTTGCTCCAATTTTTCTCTCGTCAGGGCCGCAGTATGCGGGCGAGCATTGTCCTGAAGAAGAATCACTTCTCTCATCGGTAGATCCCTTCTTTTGCGGCGATATGCAAGTCTGACTTCATTCAAAATGTCGCAGTAGTATGCGGCATTGATAGTCCTGCGTTCATGCAAAAAATCAAGATGCAGCAAGCCACGCTGGTCAAAAAACACGGTAGCCAAAACCTTCCCAGCTGACAGCCGTGACTTGGCTTTCACTGGTCCAGGTTCACCTTTCAGTCTCCACTCCATACTCGCTTGTTTTGATTCAGGGGTGTAATGGTGCACCCAAGTTTCATCACAGGTGATAATGTGAGTGAGAAATGAGGCTCCCTCAGAATGAAATCTTGCAAGAAGACCTTCACAGACCTGCAAACGGTTCAGCTTCTGTTCAGCTGTGAGAAGTCGAGGAACCCACCTGGCACACACCTTACGAAACCCTAGCTCCTCTGTGAGTATGGAAAAAGTGCTTCCATAGCTTATCCCAACCTCACTTGCAATGGCACTGGTGGTTAGACGTCTGTCACCTTCAATAAGCTGTCGAACACGGCTGATGTTGTCTGCTGTGATGCTGGAGCGGGGTCTGCGGTCATGGCTTTCATTCTGAAAACGATCACGACCATCCACAAACTGTTTATGCCATGCAAACACTCTGGCACAAGAAAGTGTCTCTTCCCCAAACTGTAAAGTCAACCTTCTCAAGATTTCAGCCGGTTTTACACCTTCAGCAGCAAGAAATTTGATGATAATACGTTGCGCAATCGAGGGGGATACATCCTACTCAGACATCGTCACGACGGTAACTGGTGAGTTCGAGCGCATCCGCCCACCTGCCTCCCCCACTTCTGGCATCCCTACCCAACACCCCTAAACGCGGGAATGTTCCCGCACCTTCGCTGGGCTTCCAGGACAAAAAGTCTCATTTATATTTGATTCACCCACGTAAAACAAATGTCATTGGTTTTACTATAGGCCCTAATTTTTATTGAACCTTGAAACTGCTTTTTTTTAATTCTCCTCAAAAGTACCAATTTTCACCTTCGATAGTTGGAAATGGCAGGGACGATATATGAAAGTAATATATTAAGAAAAACTACTGATCATCATTTAATTAAATTATGCATTTTTATTTTTGTTGGTAAAAGTATGCATAGAAACAATATTTAAACAAATTATCAAATACTCTAAAACCAGTTATTAACATTTAATGATTTCACTATCAATCTAAATTAGAGCATAAAATGACAAATAAATAAACATAAGCAAAGTAACAGAAATTGAAATTAAAAAATAATATACTAAGTATTTATATACAAAAGCATGCTTATCTACAACATATGCTTGTGTATATCTCATTACAAACATTTAATGTGAATCCACTAATCGACTACCATTTTATACATGCATAAAAGACAACAGAGGAGTCATTAAATCTACCTACCAGCTGTTAATAACCCATATACCAATACCAATATAACCCATTAGTTATGGCCAAAGAGGTATTACGTCTTAAGTTACAATATATATAAATATTTAAAAAATAATCAGCTGTGGTGCCATACTATTAATTTAATACATTGCTTCCACATGTTCTTTTGTATTTGGGTTTAGGTGGTAATCCGTGGACTTTTGGGGTCTTTTTCGTTTAATCCCTGCATCTATTTTTTTTTTAATTTTTATATTAATAGACCAGTCTCAAATTAAAAACAATTGTACAAATTTAAATACATCTGTGGAGAATTATAATCCCGCATCTATTTTTATCTTAAAAATAAAACACATGTTATGAAAAAAATAACTTCATTTAATAACAGTTAATTTAATAAAAGTTATGTATATGTGTAGTATTAATATACATCCACCTTATTTTGTAAAGATGAATTAAGTATGTCTGCGGAAACTGGTACCAATTGGAAGAATTAATTTAGGACAGATTCTCTCATCAGAAACCCAATCAAAATAGGAGGAAATGGGATGACTGTAGAAATTGATTAATCTTGTTTCAGCCAAAATATAATGTAGGTCGAGTACATCCACAACAATGGGTTTTCGGTGGGATATGCCGGGAAACAAAAGAATGATTCATTTATGCAGTGCCTAGCGGGGATGAAACAACACTATTAGCATGCATTAAAGAATGTGCTCGTGCCCAAATAATTATCATGTCTGACTTATGGAAGGCTAGACAATAGTGGACAACCACTCAGAACTTTTATGGTAAACTGCACACGCAGTCAATTAAGTCATTACAGACTGCAGCTAAAAGAAGAAATAAGGTAGAGGCAAGAACTATAAGATCCTTATTGGGCTGGTATCTGTGTGAATTTATGTGGAGGCAGAGGCATAAAGACAAAAATCTTTTTGAGATTATTTTAAATCAACATATTTACATTTTGGTCTTTAGAATAACTTTTATTAAATGAAGTTATTTTTTTCATAGTGATTGGTTGAATCGGCATGGAGCGTTTACTTGATCACTAAAACATTTATTATTATTATTTTCTCTGTAATATTCCAACTAAGGATTATTTGCCAATTTCAATTCCTTATTTGTTGCTCTTTTCTTTCCTTTCAATATTTTTTCATCTTCTCTCTCTCCTACTGTAGAATCCTTGCATAATCAATATTTTTTCACTAAATACTTCCCTGTCAGCTTTTTCTTCAATCTCTATGGTATTTTTTTTTTAAATTGTTTTTTATTATGTTGATCCAGCTTGTTGTTTACTAACATTATTATTATTACTCAGTTAAAAATAATCGAATTTATATTTCATTATATATTCAAATATATATGTATATATATATATATATATATATATATATTTATTTATTTATGGCGTCTGATGGGTGAGATTCCTTAACTTAGTGATTGGATGGCTTCCTTCCGTAATGTTCTATCTAAGTTTCATTCTTCTCATAGACCATGATCCATCATGGATTCCTCCACTTCGTTATCCCAGATCATCCTCGTCTTCTTGTTCCCCTAATTTTCCATAGGTGGACTACTTTGGCTTGTCTTCCTTCAGACATTCTTTTCAAATGGCCATACCATTTCAGGCGTTTTTTTCTAAATGCCTTCCATAATGGTTCTTTCAGCCTCCATCTTTTTTTTTATGGTTGCATTTCTTACTTTGTCCATTATGGATATTCCCGCCGCTCGTCTCCAGTAATCCATTTCTGTGGTTAGGAGGTTTTTCCTGAGGCTGCTTATCAAGGTCCAAGTTTCTGATCCATATGTCGTAAATCTTAGTGTTATGCTATTGAATATGTATGTGTATATATATATATATATATATATATATATATATATATATATATATATATATATATATATATATATATATATATATATTGGTGTATAATGTTTCTATCCCATAATACCGAGTTAAGCATTGTATGGTCTTTTTACCATCTTAAATTTTTCTTTTTATTTCCATATCACATGCACCATCTATCTCAATTACCGAGATATTTAAAATGCCTAACTCTCTTTAGAACACCTATGTATGTATGTATGTGTATGTAATAGCAATAAATAAAAGTAAATCAATGAATTCACAGCAGTCTCATATTTGTCTTTACTTGATATTAATTTTAATGAATATGTTTTAGTAATTTTATTGTAAATGTTTTAGGAAAGATACTTGACAGACCTATTGAAGAAGCTCCTCAAGGACACCCCGAACAAAAACTAAGACTGTGCGTTCACTGCATCAGCGTAAGTAGCTGTTTTCCATGTTTTGGTATTTTGCTTGCTGTCGTTAGAGACTAAATGTAAATTAACTTAGATGTTTGCCAGCTGTTAGAGGTGCGTGAGGAGAAACGAGAAAGTCGCGCAGCGAAGCCCATCATCACGCAGTTCTACCAAAGACTGACCGAGTACAAACAGCAAGCCGAAGATCTGAGGATCCAATATCTCAAGATGTCAAACTCCCTTATGTATGACAACTTTTTATACCTTTTAGGGTGTAGTCTGCTAGAAAAAGTTTAAGAAATAAAAATAGTTATAGAATATGCTTATTATATAAGATTAGAGTAGTGTCAGATAATGATACAAAATTTGGCTTTGCCATAATTCTAAAAATTATTTAGAAATTTTAAGTGGACTAATTTGGTTGAGAGTGCTATCAATAGTAAAATACCAAATAAAAACTTATTTATTGTGTGCAGATATTTGGGTTTTATGCTCTCCTGTTTTAATTTGCTGTGATGATTAGGGTTCTACTGATATTAATTACTTTCCCTGATATGTATATATAGGGTTTATAACATAATAAAAAATTTAGGTATCGGCCATCTGTGAATATCGGAAAGATCTCTCGATAATTTGAGAATATCGAATGAGTACATATTCTTCTAATATCGAAAGAATGTCCTTTCCTATGTATGTATATTATTTTTTTTCTTTTAATTACTTTCCCTGATATGTATATATAGGGTTTATAACATCATAAAAAATTTAGGTATTGGCCATCTGTGAAATATCGGAATGATCATTCGATATTTTAAGAATATCGAAAGAGGTACCCTGTTCTTATAGTATCGAAAGAATTTTTATTTACATTCCCGGATATGTACAGATAGGCTTCTTCTGATAAAATATCGAAACTAATTTCTGAAATATCATAAAGAGGAAAAAAACAACAAAAAAAAAGTCTTTTACCATTCGATTATGCAATGTGTTATGTTTTTCTGGCAATCGAATGTTTGTAGCCATTCTACGAACGGTCACTTTAAACGACTAAAAAATCTTCCGATACCACCTGATATCGATATTTTTCTTAGGATATTATTGGAGTATCGATACTTTGTTCCGATATATCGCAAAGGGCTGGTATCGATATTTATGGGTATCGGTAGAACCCTAGTGATGATGGCCAAAAACATAGGCCGAAAGGCAGAAGGAGGTTGGCACCCAATAACTAAGTTTCTTATTTGTGTTTTCTTATTGACTACACATCAATCAAACTTATTGACCACACATCAATCAAACTACTTTCAATATTTATACAGTCCACTATACTTCCATCATTACTTCATATTGAACTTTCAAGGAATTGATGATACATTTAATTTTGCCAATTAAGAAAATGAAGGCAATTGATAAGTTAATTCTAACTTTTTGAATGAATGACAAGCAATTTATTAAACAACGATTAAAGAAAAATTGGGGAATATTAAATAAATACATTGAGAGATTTGAAAATTATTAACAGTGAAATCCACTTACAGGAACGGAGAGTCTATATACAGCTTGGATGAAGCCCAGGCTATCAAAGTGAGGTTACTTAAGCTAGCGGAAAATATTGATGCTTTAAGGTATTTGCTCATTTATTTAGTTTATTTTAAGTGGAACTTTGCATATTGAGCATTTTTGTTTCAAAATCTTATTTATAACGTAAAAGAGTTTTCCAATTTATCTAAATTAATGTAAAATATATTGAGATCATTAGCAACATAAAAATACTAGTACATGCACTACTAATAATACTAGACATAAACAGATAGACTGATAGACTATCGAGATAATTGATTTAAAGTAAAAGAAGTGATTTTAAGAGTTGTAACAAATTAAATATACAATTTTTTTTTAAAAGAGAAAAAATAGGCTCTCGGCCGGGATTCGAACCCGAACCTCTGTCTCTTCGTGACAGCGCCCTACCATTTGAGCCATCAAGGCCGCCTGCCGGCAGAGGACAAATCTTTTCTCTTATCTGATCCCATGTTCTCATATTCTCGCAATTTTTTATTTAAAATATTTAAAAATAAAAAAATTGACCAATAATTATAAAAAATTATAAATAGTAATATGACGTAAGTCAATAAGATTCTAAAATTAAATTAATGTTCAAAGAACCTTCGTTCTAGTGTATTCATCGCAAAAAAAAAAAATTGCGAGAACATGAGGACATGGGATCGGATAAGAGAAAAGATTTGTCCTCTGCCGGCAGGTGGCCTTGGTGGCTCAAATGGTAGAGCCTGTCACGGATAGACAAAGGTTCCGGGTTCGAATCCCGGCCGAGGGCCTATCTTTTCTCTTTAAAAATCAAAAAGTTGACCAATAATTATAGAAAATTATAAATATACAATTGTTGTTATTGTAGTTTAAATCTTTAAATTATTTCCAAGGATGGATCTTCCCTCGTATAAATGCATTTTCCAGTACAGTGGAACGTCAACTATCGGAACTAATGTCAGGGGTGGTTCGGATAATCGAAATACACTAAAAAATAAATACTAACCAAATGAATAGGAAGTGATTCAGAGAAACAAATGAAATTACCTTACTAGGTTTACAGTTCTTAGTAAACAAATAGGTATTGAAGTCTAAGTTCAATTTTTTGCTGTTTCTGAGAAATGATTAGGGCCCTCTTATTGATATTGATGGGAAAAATCTTTTTATTTTTGTCAAATTCTATTTAAAATAACAATAATTTTAATAATACAAATAAGTAACTGGATGATATGATCAAATTAATTAAAATTACATTTAAAAAAAAAAACTATTCCGTTAATTGAACATTCGGATAACTGGCGTTCAGATAATCGACGCTCCACTGTATATTTATTTTCACGACTGTATTTTCAGTGGGGAGTGGAGTGGCTCAGTGGTAGATCACTGAGTTGCCTTGCCGAAAATCGTGGTTCGAATCCCGCTACTGGCAAAACCTCTATTTATTCGGTTAGGAGTCAGAGATGGATCATATGGGATCTATGATCTTCCTGGGGCTTACCCAGTCTCTATTAAGTCGGTACCCAAAATAAGGGGGAAATCTGGCAGTTGAGCGTGATCTAGAACAAATCACCTCCCTGATCTGTTGTCCATGAAACAGTTGTCTCTACCATGTACTGAACCCCAGACTCGTTCACAGGTTGTAGTGGTACAGCTTTTTCTTTGGAAAAGACTCTGTTCCAAGGGACATGGAATGAACCTCAGTAATAGTGAAAATCATAATTCAAGATGGAAATGCAGAGAAGAGAAGGGCATGAGAGCAGGTACTTGGTTTGAGTGGAGTAAACTTCCTGTTAGATCATCTATTTCATTTACATACTCTTGGTGTCATGAATACACTTCTACAAAATTCTGCAAACGTGAATTAAATATGTCCAATTGCTGACTGAAAAAACTTCCTGAGGGAAGTATGTGCTAATGACCTGTTGGTTCATCCACAAATTAGAGGAGGATGCGGTACCCACCGGACGATGATAGATTCGTACTTGTGTGAATATATTTGGAGAAGGAGGTGTGAAAACAGGAATTTATTTGAGCAGATCCTGAAGAATATTCTGGATTTTTGTCATCTAAATTGAAAATGTATATCTACGAGGCATGTTTTTTAAGTAAGTACCGTTTTGCCACACCGCGACCGCAGCGCTGCAGTCGGTGTCCTGCGCATGCGCACTGGTACCTACATCTCTTGCCTAAGCACTGACGCCATTACAGTCTGATTCTTCCTTGTATGCGTTGTTTACTGAGTGTTTAAAATGCCTCCGATAATTGCGAGTCCCCCCGACTGTAGTACGGGCTGTTATAAGATTTCTTAGTGCTAAAGGCCTGACGTGGCACGTTGAAGACGTGATAAGCTGAGCAAGGGCATCGTTTTGCTGCATGACAATGCCCGTCCACATGTGGCTAATCAGACCAAAGATCTCATCACATCTTTTAAATGGGAAACTCTGAATCATCCTCCGTACAGCCCTGATCTGGCGCCCAGTGACTACCATCTGTTTCTGCACTTGAAAAAACACCAGGGCGGCCAGCGTCTTCAAGACGATGATGAAGTCAAAACAGTTGTGATGCAGTGGTTAACAAGTCAGGCGGCTGACTTCTATGAGGAGGGTATTCATAAACTGGTACAACGTTATGACAAGTGCCTCAATAATGAAGGAAATTATGTAGAAAAGTAGATTACGGTACCGGCTTTCATGTAAAAATAAAATTATTGGAATATCTTTGCACGTATTTTTTTAATGTCAAAACGGTACTTACTTAAAAAATACACCTCGTATAATTGTCTTGTTTTATTTTATTGTTATATGGTATAATTTTTTTAACACATTAACGCCATGTGCGGCACCGGTGCGCACGACCTGAGTACTCGTTTGGGCCGCGTGTTCACATATCCACAGGCAACCTTAATTAAAAATTACTTAAAATTACTTACTGGAGCCGCGCGATCACCGGTGCACAGACGGAAAATTAAGGTTGCCTGTGGATATGTGAACACGCGGCCCAAACGAGTACTCAGGTCGTGCGCACCGGTGCCGCACATGGCGTTAATGTGTTAAATACAATTTTATTTGAAAAGAAAAGATATGACCAGGACCGGGACTCGTACCCGGGTCTCCCACCTCTCCGTGGTGGTGCTTAGCCATCTCAGCCATCCTAGTTCGCTTCTCGGTCAGTCATATCCCTGCTTTTCACTGATCCTTTATCTCTGTGCTCTCGCAATTTGCGATGTATACACGGGGAGAATGTTAATTAAACATTACTTTAATTTTGGATCTTGTTGACTTACGTTGCTAAATATTATTATAATTTATTTTATTGTTATATGATATAATCTTTTTAAATACAATTTTATTTGAAAAGAAAAGATATGACCTGGACCGCGACTCGAACCCGGGTCTCCCACCTATCCGTGGTGGTGCTTAGCCATCTCAGCCATCCTGGTTCACTTCTTCATCAGTCATATCCTGGTCCTGTTTACATTAAAAAAATTATGCCATATAACAATAAAATAAATTATAATAATATTTAATGACGTAAGTCAACAAACTCCAAAAATAAAAGTAATGTTTAATTAACATTCTCCCCGTGTATACATCGTAAATTGCGAGAACACGAAGATCAGTGAAAAGAAGGGATATGACTAACTGAGAAGCGAACCAGGATGGCTGAGATGGCTAAGCACCACCACGGATAGGTGGGAGACACGGGTTCGAGTCCCGGTCCTGGTCATATCTTTTCTTTTCAAATAAAATATTTTATAATTATCTTGGTTATTTGTTGTGTTTTAAATTATACATAAATACAAACATATGTTCTTTTATTTCTATTAGGTTATAACAGTTATCAATGAAAGTAACTGGTGGGGATCTTTTAGAAAAGATCCATAACTATAATAAAAACTAAAGAATTCAAATATAAAAATGAATAAGGAATATGAGCTGAACAGCGGTAGGTGTAGAAGGTGTCAAGTAACAGATAGGAAAAGAGTATTGTTCTCTAACTAGAGGGAGACGATCCTACTGAACCAACTATAGTACAGAATAAAGATTATTTTTAAAATTTTAAATTTTTTATAATTATTGGTCAATTTTTTTTATTGTAAATATTTTTATTTTTAAAGAGAAAAGAAAGGCCCTCGGCTGGGATTCGAACCCGGAACCTTTGTCTTTACGTGACAGGCTCTACCATTTGAGCCACCTGCCAGCTGAGGACAATTCTTTTCTCTTATCCGATCCCATGTCCTCGTGTTCTCGCAATTTTTGTGATGAATACACTAGAACGGAGTTCTTTGAATATTAATGGCGGAGGGCCTATCTTTTCTCTTTAAAAAATAAAATTTTTAAGTTTGTGATTTCTAATTTGTTCAATAATAGTTTTTTAAAATTTGATTATTATTTTACATTTTATAGTTAGACTAAAATAAAATTTTAATCATTCAATAGTTCCAAAATAGCAGTCCTAGGTAAGGGCACAGAACACCCGCCCCAGGGCCAGGCCCTACGGCTACAGAACATGGTGCGAGCCGCATCCGCCGTCTACCTCAAGACCCAACTCCTTAGCCTGCCCGGTGTACCCACGGAGGAGCAGTTTGCGGAAGCACAAAACAAAAGAAGGTGATTGAACCTCTTATCTCATCATTCTTTTTTTAATGGAATTCAAAGTAATTTATTATTTAAATGACAGAAGAATGTCCAGCAACTTTGAATTTATTGAACATTAAAATGTCCGTTTGAATTTTTATTTAGTTATATATTATGTTTTAAAAAACAGATAGTTATAGGGATTTTTAATTTTTTAGTCAATTGATTTAATTTTTCCATCATACTAAGCAACAAGTGAATAAAATATTAGTAGTTGATTAAGATTTTTTTTCTGATTTAGTTATTACCTGTTCTTATGAATGCAAAGTAAGATTTGTTTATTTATAAATATCAAGTAACAAATTACAATTTTTGTATTTTTATTACAACTTCTGTATATATATATATATATATATATATATATATATATATATATATATATATATATATATATTTGATAAAAGACACTTTTTCTATTAAAAATACCAGCATATTAAAAAAATTTGATACATACTGATAATCATTGTAGTAGTTGGATATTCTGTGGTTTTATTTTTATTTATTATTAATATAATGTGAATTAATGTTAGTAATTTTTCTTAATAGGGATGCGATTAACGCTCGGATACACGAAGAGAAAAAGAGACAATCGAGGATGAGTAATAATATTAATAATGTGAAATCAGGACCGTCGTTACCAAAACAGACATCTCTTCCAGTAAGTATATTCTAATAGTATTTCTTCATATCCATATTTATCTTTGCATATTTTTTATACGAAGTTGAAATATTTACCCTTTTTTATGTTTTTTAAATTCTTTGAATAACATATAAATCCATTAACATACATTTTAAATAGAGTTGATAAACCAGAAATAACACTCTAACGTTCCTTTTACCAGTAACCAAATAAGAAGGACAGTGTAGGATTGTACTAATAGTCGCTTAGTAAAGGAAGTTTGGTAACTACGAAAATTGTCAGATTTCAACAGGTACTTCTATTATGATTATTCCTTAATTAATTTTTACTAGCAACCTCTATCATAATATCAACTCGTCCCTTCCATCTTACATTATCAGCTGTATACTGTCCTCCTGGCAATTCTCTATCCTATAACCAACTAGAATCCTTGTTCCAATCCCTCGGATCACGCTTTATTGCTGGAGGAGACTTACAACGCTAAACACCAACGATGGGGTTGCCGAACATCCAACCCTCGTGGCAACATCCTGTCTCATGTCTCCACTTCTCGTAGTTATTCAATTCTCTCTCCCTCGAATCCTACCTATTGGCCAACTTCCCTGAAAAACCGCCCTGATATCCTGGATATATTTGTCACATCCCAGATTTCTCCTTCCCATGTATTAATCAAATCCCTGGATGACCTCTCCTCAGACCACAGTCCAGATCTGCTCTCATTACACTCAACCTTCATTCCTAAGCCCTCCTCTCCTTCATTGATTACAGGACGAATTAACTGGGAGCAATTTAATAACGATTTGGAAAGCAAACTAGACTTACGGATTCCACTCAAAACTAAACAAGACATTGACAGCGCAATAGAAATACTTACAGCAACAATAACACAAAGTATAAGAGATAACACTACCATAAACAGAAATAATATCACACAACAGACTAACCTGCCACAGCACCTTCACATCTTGCTAAGCGAAAAACGCAGAGCAAGATCTAAGTGGCATAGGACTCGTTACCCATCAGATAAAACGTATTACACCCAACTGACTAACAAACTGAAAACGGAGATTAGAAACTTCAAAATCCAAAATTTACTTAGTGTGACTGAAAATCTTACGACTACTAACAAATCACTATGGACAACCGCCAAAAAGATCCTTAAATTCAAAGATTTTAATCATCCTCTCCTTACTGAAAATCAAACTTGGTCCAGATCTGATGAAGAAAAATCTCACATATACGTCCAACACCTCTTCAAAACCTTTAATCCACACCCTGATATTCTCAACCCTATTCACATTGAGCGTATTGAAGCAGAACTGGATATCCCACTCCAAATGTCTCTCCCACCTAAGGCTTTTCATCCGTCAGAAATATCCAATATTATTCATAGTTTACCTTCCCGTAAAGCTCCTGGACATGACCTTATTACAGCTCACATCCTAAAATCCCTTCCTCGAAAAGCTATCCTATTCCTCACATACATATATAATTCTGTAATCCGTACTACCTATTTTCCTGATACATGGAAACTATCTATAGTAAAAATGATCCCAAAATCCAAAAAGCCTCCAGAACTCCCATCCTCTTATCGTCCTATCTCCCTTTTACCCATAATGGGCAAGATCCTCGAAAAACTCATTCTAAAACGTATTTATCCCATCCTAGATAGTAACCGCATAATCCCAGACCACCAGTTTGGTTTCCGAACATCCCACTCCACTATCCAGCAATGTCATCGTGTGGTGGATGTTGTCTCCTCTGCATTGGAGCGTAGATTGCACTGTACGGGAGCCTTTCTCGATGTAGAACAGGCTTTTGATCGAGTCTGGCACCCAGGTCTCCTTTACAAACTCCGACAATTCCTTCCTCCTACATACTTTTTAATCATTCGCTCCTTTCTAACTGGCAGAACATTTAAAGTAAGTCATAAAGGTTCCTACTCATCCCTCTACTCCCAGTCTGCTGGCGTTCCTCAAGGTAGCATCCTCGGTTCTATCCTTTACACAGTATATACAGCTGACATTCCAACCCATCCTAACACCTTCATCTCCACGTATGCTGATGACACATGTGTGTTATCAGTTAATAACGACCCATTTATTGCATCCCAATCCCTTCAATTACACCTATGAAGCCTCGAAGAATGGTGTCGGAATTGGAGAATTAAAATCAATCCCAGCAAGTCCCATCAAATTACCTTTACCCTTCGTCGAAAACCCTTGACTTCCTGTCCTACTGTATTCTTTAATAGTACTCCACTTATCCCTGTTGAACAGATTCGCTACCTGGGACTCAACTTAGACAAGCGTCTTACTTGGAACCCTCACACAAGACTGAAAAGACAAGAAACAGCTAGACGTTTCCGACTACTTCAACACATATTAGATAAGCGCTCAAAGCTTCAGATCAATTACAAAAGACTTATTTATGTGACTGTTATAAGGCCTATATGGACTTATGGAATTGAACTATGGGGCTCCACCAAACCATCGAATTCCTCTCGTATCCAATCCTTGCAATCCAAATTCGCAAAATCCTAAACGCTCCTTATTTTGTCACAAATAAAACCATCCATAATGACCTTAACGTTCCATATGTTACCGATTTAGCCCATTCCAGATACCTATCATTCCACAATAAACTTCAAACCCATCCAAACCCACTAGTTTCCATCCTTGCATCCAATTCCATCCCGGACAATTCTCCTTGGCGTCTGAAGAGAAGATGGCCTCAGGACCTTCTATTATAGAACTTTATTAGAGTGCTGCCAGTGGGTAGTATCTCTACATGTGCTATCATGTATTATTTACTCTTATAGCAATTGTACTAGATGTATGTATTACAGTTGTACAACTCAATAAAATAAAAAAAAATAAAAAATTTTTACTAGTTTGGCTTAGTAATTCTAATTGTAATCCATTCATCATGTATTTCTTCTGGTTTTGACCATGTCATCAAGTTCTTTGTCGACGTTTTGCTGACCATACTGCTAGCTTCCTCAGGGCTTAATCTGAGACTCTAGAGCTTAATTAGAGAAGCTAGCATTATGGCTAGCAAAACATCGGCAAAGAATTTGTCGACATGGTCAAAACCAGAAGAAATACGTGATGCATGGATTAAAAATATTGGCCGCAGCAGCAATTCAGGAGAATATTTAATCCTAATTATTTTTTTTTATGTGTTTCGCAACAAGCATTGAATGATAATTTTGTTTTAGATTTAATTAAGATCAGTATTTGAGCCACTGATAAGTTATAACTTATTTTTATAATTGCCTGGTTATGTTACTTCATAGGACCTAAATTCCAGAATTATTGTTAGAAGCAAAGTGGATGAATAAGAATAGTAAAAAGAGGTTCTAAGGATGTTTAATAAATTTAATAATATAAATAGGCTTAGCTCTTTTGTCATTGGTCTCAGTAAATTTTCTTATTTTCTTGAAAAGTTTTTTATACAATGTTCCGCTTGTACTGATATGAGAAATTAATAGACAAATACATGTTGAAATGGGCTTAATTCAACGGATACCTAAAAAATTAATGAGTGCTACACTGCTAAACTGGCAAACATCTGAGGAATAGATGGAAATTTAGGTGAAAAGATTTCTTCTTATATAAATGATCTTACAAATTTATTTATTTATTTATGGAATGGGATAATCTTACAAATTTGAGTTTGGATGAAATTCAGGGAGAGAGAATTGGAAACATCTTTGGGGCCGCTAAGTCTTAATTATTATTATTTTTCTTGAGCCATCTTAAATTAATCGTATGGTTTGTTGCAGACCGTAAGCCTTGGACAAGGATGGGTACCTGAAAAGACTAAAGTGAATGAATACGATGATCCTTTAATAGAACAGATCAATATTATCAGGAGTTATATCAAAGAGGCTAAGTATGACATTTCTTATTATATATTGTATATAATTCATCTTAGCATAAGTTCATTTGTAGTCAAAGGTAAATGCTGTAACAAAAAAAAGTTGTATATAATTCATCTTAGCATAAGTTCATTTGTGGTAAGTGATAAATGCTGTCTCAAAAAAACAAAACAATAACTAATAAAGAAATAATTTAAGGCCTCAGTAATGGAACCGGACTAGCCACATCTAAATAGTTAATAAATAAGTTAATTTCTTTACTATTTTACCTCAAGGTAAGCAGCTTTGTCTACCTCGGGTCTGAGATCAACTCCGGAAACGACATCTCTCGAGAAGTCAACAGGAGGATAGCAGCGGCGAGACGGTGCTACTTCGGCCTTGTGAAGCATTTGGAAGCAGATTTCTCTCGAACAGGAACCAAGATCACTCTCTACAAAACCTTGGTCTGCCTTGTTTTAACTTATGGATCGGAAGCGTGGGCCTTTAAGAAGCAAGATGAAAGTAGACTTCTGATCTTCGAGAGACTAATCTTGAGAAGGATTTTTGGCCCTGTAGAGAGGGTAGAATTTTGAGAAATGCTGAACTAGCTGCCCTTTATAAGGATATAGACTTGGTCAAGTTCATCAAGATAGGATGACTTCGATGGACTGGGCACATTGCATGTATGGATGATTCAGCGATACCCAGGAGGATGCTGTCCGGAAGGATGCATGGACAAAGAAGAGTTGGTCAAATGGGAGGACTCAGCGATATCGGACGCACGGGCTCTGCTGGGAGTTCGAAACTAGAGAGCTGCTGCAGCTGATCGTATTGACTGGTGAAGGCTTTTGGAGGAGGCCCACTCTCGATGACGGGATGTAGAGCCAGCTATGTATGAATGTACTATTTTACTTCAGCTCCATTCCATCATAGAGATGTATTGTCCCATAGAATTTAATTATTTAATAAAGTGTTATAAATTTTCTGGCAAAATTACGATGCGGGTGCAGTAAAAGGAACAAAAAGGGACTATGTGAAAGTAAAGTGTTTGGCCTTTGCAGATGATCAAGCCCAGCTAGCAGAAAGATAGGAGGAAGCTATAAAACAGGTAAACACCATTCCAAGTCTGGAGAAAGCCCTGAAGATTGAGAGAAAAATTCTGAGGAGGATTCATGGACCTCAAAGTAACACAAGAGGGGTACAGGCGAAAATCCAATGAAGAAATATACAGCAGTTCAGAAGATCATTTTTAAATTAATGTAAAATCATATTGTAAAATGATGGAATAAATAATGTAGTGAATGACAAAAAAGAAGCAGGTGAAATATTTAAGCTGTATTCTTCTATTATTTTAAAATAGAAAAAACAATAGTACATAAGATTCAGCTTTGTAAACAAAACTGGTAGAGTAATGTAACCTGACCCTATAACCTACAAATAGTTTCTTCTCATATCTTAATTTTTCCATATACGAGGGGTGTCCGTAAAATAGGTTTCCCTATTTTTTAAAAAGTGAAAATAATGTTTTATTACCATTATGTATTACATCATTAGAAATCTTGAACATTAAACTATTTTTCTACGTAGTCCCCGTTGACATCGATGCACTTCTGCATCCGTGTCACCATTTTTTTGATGCCCTGGTCATAGAGGTCCGCCGCCGCGCTGTTGAAGAACTTCATGACCTCTTCTTCCAATTCCTCTCTTGTCCCAAAATTCGCCTAGGTGTTTTTTCAGGCTTGGGAACAGATGGTAATCACTTGGGGCCAGATCGGGGCTGTAGGGTGGGTGTTGGATGATTTCCCATCCGAAATTCTCGATGAGAGCGGTAGTGACGCAGGCTGTATGCGGACGAGCGTTGTCGTGATGAAAACGGACTCCTTTAGTGAGCATGCCCTTCCTCTTGTTTTGTATGGCCCTCCTAAGATTTTTCAGAGTGTTATAGTAGCGTTCAGCATTGACTGTTGTGCCCGTTGGCAAAAATTCGCACAACAACACACCTTTTCTGTCCCAGAACACTGTTGCCATGACTTTGCCGGCAGACAGCGTCTGTTTGAATTTTCGCGGCGTTGGTGAATCCGGGTGTTTTCACTGCTTCGATTACTCCTTCATTTCTGGAGTGAGGTAGTGGACCCACGTCTAGTCTCCAGTGACAATAGCATCCAAGAACTCCTCCCCGCCGATATCGTGGTCCACGAGAAATTTGGTGGCCGCTTCAACGCGTTGCCGTTTATGGTCCTCCGTGAGCATTCTGGGTAACCACCTTGCACAAACCTTTGAAAACCCTAAATTTTCTGTTAGGATCTTATCTATGGTTGTCTTGCTGACATCTGGAATCATTCCGCTGAGCTCCCGAACCGTCAGTCTTCGATCTTCGCTTATTGCCTTTTCCACTTTCGCGATTGTTTCTTCGCTAACCGATGGTCGTCCAGCCTGCTGTTCATCGTGCACATCTGTGCGCCCTTCTTTAAACTCTTTGCACCATTTGCACACCATCTGGACACTCATGCATGTTTCACCATACACTTCTGTAAGTTGGGAATGAATTTCGGTCGCCGAATTGCCTTTAGCACACAAAAAACGGATCACGGATCGTAACTCACACCTGGCGGGGGAAGCGATTGGGAGCTTCATCTTTCAAGGCTGTCAAGGCCGAACTGATGGTGGCAGCGAGTTGACCGGGGTTGGGATGTGGAGGGGGGAGTCCAAGCGACACGCTGGTGCCGCCTGAGGGACCTGCTGCAACTTGCACGGCCGTGCCACAACAGGGAAACTTATTTTACGGACACTCCTTGTAAGTCATTTTACAAAAGAACATAATTTGATTAAATCGATTAAATAAAAAATTAAAAAATGTAAAGATTCTTTTTTGTGTTGTTTTTTATATATTTTAAAATATTTTAATACATAAAAAATTTAAATACAGTAAAACAAATAGTTCATAATTACATACAACTAATCTAGTACTCAATATTAATCATCTAGGGTACTGGACTTTACAGATTATATTTTTTCTTAGGGTGTATAATAATACAAAAAAATCTTTAGTCCAAAATATTTGTTATATCTATTTTCTATATAAATGTTTCGACCTAAATAGTCATTTTCAATATATAGGTTTCATGATCAACAGTATAAAAACTCTGTCTTTTTCTGTAGATTAATCGGTTGCATATTTAAAAATTAGCTGGGTGTGTTGTATCCCATAGTCAGTTACTATACTAAATGAGTGGAGCTGGTACTTTGTCCAGACTGGACAAGTTAAATCTTTAAAAAATCTAATCTAGTACTTTAAAGATATAAGTTTAAAATTAATAATTTGACCATGAAGGAAAGATAATCCCCAAGAAAATATTTAATAAATGTGCATTTATGAGGTATCTATACTTGAATTTACTAATTATTGGAACAATTTTATCGAAATCATGTAGACCCTTTGTTTCGATCCCTTCAATTGCAATTTACTACAAAAATTGCTATATAAAAATATTTTAAATAATTTCATTAATGTTGCCTTTTGCATATGTCTGATTAATGATTTCAAAAAAATTGGTAGAAAGCAAATTTTTCTAATTATAAGAAGTAACTTAACAAATAATTTGAACTTTGTGATTTTATTTTAGAGCAGCGCACAAATATGATGAAGTTGCTAGTCTAGAAGAAAATCTCCAAGAGCTGAAGAAGGAAATCTGGAAGAAGCAGGCGCAAGAAGAAATGGCCAAGTAGGTTAACGCCTGTTTGCTATGACAATTGCTCTACCGCCATTGCAGGCTATTTGATTATTTATGACTTTTTCACTTTTAATGTCACACGTTTATGCCTTGACAGTGATGATTTCATTATTCCATTTTTAAGTTTTTTTTTAAATTGTAGAAATACTGAAATAGCAATAGTTCAATAATCCTCCCATTTTATTTACACAAAATAAGTTGGTATTGAATGGTAATAGTTGACCTTGATTATATATGTGGAAGAAAATGGTCTGGGTGGATAATGGATAATGGATGAAAATGGATGTGGATAATGGGTGAAAATGGAGGTCAATCAATTTCTCTTAACCTTGTTAACACGGTCTCCAGGAGCTAAATTTTTTTCTTCTTTATATTGTTAATTTTTAATAAAAATTAAAGTTTAATATGGAAATCACCCAATTAAAAGTGAATTCACATAAATAAGATCATTGCACACCTAGTGTGCAGCTCGCTCCTCGGAAAAATTTTATTGCGAGGAGCGGATTGAACAGCCGGTGTGCAATGTAAGGTAAAATGAAAATACATCATTAAAAAAATTATAAACATTTATTTCCAAAATATTTAGATAATATGAAATTGTTATTTTGTTTTCAATAATAAAGAAACTGAACAATTTAAATTGTTTGCATTAGCTATTAGATGCTTAGATCCAACTACTAGGCAGTACTTTGAAAAGAAAAATCTCGACTTGGATTTTCCGAAATTTGATAGCTTAATCAAGTTTTTAAAAGATGAGTGTAGGATTTTGGAACTCTCAGATGTTCGTTCTACGAATTTATCGTCAGACTCATCACCACGAAACTCGAATGCGAACTCAAAATTTAAGACGGCTTTAGTCGTGGATGGAAAATCAACTGGTCGTACCTGGCAAAAAGAAAAACCTCATGGTAAACAAATTCATGCCCTGTATGCAAAGATACCCATTTTCTTTATTCATGTAGTAAATTTTGTCGCACAACGAATAAAGATAAGAGGAAACTGCTCAGTAATTGGAAGGGTTGTCTAAATTGCCTATATCCAAATCACGTAGCAAAAGTATGTCAGTTGACGCGTAACTGTTATATTTGCGGAAAACGTCATCATACTTGGCTTCACTTGTACGACGATTATGAAAGCCTGCCTGCCAATAACAGCACAGCTACAAGTGAGGATTCCTTAAGTAAAGATTTAAAGAGGTACTCCTGGGTACCGCTTGTGCTTCGATCAAGGATCATAGAGGGAATTTTCAAACTGTGCGCATGGTACTAGACTGTGGAAGTCAGTGCTCATTTATCTCTTATGATTGTTTTTGACGATATCGAGAATTGGTCAAACATCCTTGCCAGGATCATATGGCATCACCCAATGCACAATTCGACCACCTCAAGGCAAATTACAACTTAAAACCAATGCTGTGGTAGTCGACTGTGTCACAGGTGAACTTCCTCATGTTGAACTACCCTCAGAATTTCTTGAGGCCTATAAAGGTTTTGAACTAGCAGACCCGACATTTTATCAGCCGGAAAACATCGAGTTCCTACTAGGAACTGATCTCTATTTTGACATCGTCATGCAAAGGCCTACAGTACAACCGAGTCTCCCAAAACTTGTTCCTACCATCTTTGGGCATGTGGTAGCTGAGCCTTACAAAAGTCATTGCGAACAGGGCTTAAGGAGACATGCTCTGTTTGTTCACGCTACCAATAATTTAAGTGAAGAAATTTCAAAATTCTGGCAGATCAACGAAATACAATCACACCCTCTCCAGTCCCCATCGGACCTTTATTGTGAGCAGCATTTTATAACAACCGAATCCCGAACCCCGGAGGGAAGATATATAATTCGATTACCGTTCAAAGAATCATTTACTGAAGATCTTAGTGAATCTAAGGGTCAAGCCCTTAAACGATTTTACATGTTGGAATCAAAACTGGCGAAAAATCAAACTCTACGTCGAGAATACGTTAACTTTATGGACGAATATTTGAACCTTAATCACATGGAATTGGCTACAGAACCTGGATCGTGCTTTATTCCGCATCACAGTATAATTAAAGAAGATGGTGACAACTTCAAAATTCGTGTGCTATTTGACGCATCGGCCTCAACCTGTAGCGGATCCCTCAATGACCTTCTGCACACTGGTCCTAAACTGCATAAGGAAACCACTGGCATCTTAATCAAATTTAGATACCATACAATCGCCTTTACAGCGGAAATCGTGAAAATGTACCGCCAAATTCTCTTGTCTCCCGAGGACAGGAAATATCAGCATAAATTTTGGAGATCAGACCCCTCAAAACCTCTTTCTGGCTCTCAGAGTTATCCAGTAGTTAGTCAAGGACAAAGGCCACGCCTACCCTTTAGCCTCAAGGGCACTTACCGAAGAAATTTACGTGGACGATATTGTTACTGGCTCTTCTGATATAAGTTCAGCGTACAAGCTCAAAGATGAACTAGTCGACTTACTACATAAAGGAGGGTTTGAGCTCAGTAAATGGGCAAGTAATGCACCAAATCTCATCGATGGTCAGCAACAGGTACCACTGAACCTAGCGTCGCACGAAACTTGTTTAAAGATATTGGGACTCCAAAGGGATCCATCAAGGGATATTTTCACATACCGTATTAAGCCAATGTCTTCAACCATATTTACCAAGAGAACCGTCTTGTCGATTATAGCCAGGATCTACGATCCAGTAGGCTACATTGCCCCAATTGTATTCTATGCCAAGCATATACTGCAAAATCTTTGGAAGGCAAAATTGGATTGGGACGACGAACTCCCTTTACATTTACAATAGACATGGTCTCATTTCATTTCTCAACTCCCGTATTTAGGTGATGTATCTATTCCTCGTTATATTAGGACGGACGGAGCAATTGAGTTTGATGTTATCGGTTTTAGTGATGCGTCGGAGTGCGGTTACAGTGCAGTCATTTATTTACGAGTTGTTAATGACGGTAAGGTCACTTCTCATCTGATAAAATCAAAAACAAAATTAGCCCCGACTAAACCACTAACCATTCCAAGGCTAGAACTATGTGGAGCTCTATTTCTCGCCAGATTATATACTTCTCTCCACGAATTTCTTCATCGACTACCAATAAGAGAACATTACTGGTTCACCGATTCAATGATTGTCCTGGGGTGGTTAAAAACATCACCATATAACTTGAAGACCTTTGTAGCTCATCGAATTGTAGCAATTACAGAAAAAACTCGAACAGAGGATTGGTATCATATATCAAGTGAAACAAACGCCGCTGATTGCGCCTCCAGAGGGATATTACCACTAGATTTATTGCAACATTCTATTTGGTGGAATGGACCTTCATGGTTAAATGCTGATAGAAACAACTGGCCAATCCAGAATATGGAAACGGACTCATTTACGGACCTTCCGGAAATGAAACCAGCTTTGTTGACAACTCTACCGGCGGAAGGGAAAAAACCATATCTGATTGAGTGGTCCGAACGTTTTTCTTGCTATGGGCGGCTGCTGAGAGTAATGTGCTACGTTATCCGTTTTGTCAATAGGTTGTTGGATAGGAAACAAAAAAAAGTGGAACCATCCAGGCCAAAGAACTAGAAATAGCTGATCGAATATTTGTCAAGCTTATTCAGCAATTTTACTTGAGACAAGAATTTCTGGATTCGGGATTGTTGCCAATATCTATTTCACTAGGGCGTCTTGCAGTTCGTGATGAACAAAACATTATTAGAGTTGGAGGTGGATTACAAAACTCCAATCTTCCTGAAAAGAGTATACATCCAATGTTAATTCCAAAATGTCACTACGCCAAACTCTTAATAGATTATCACAATCGACCTTCATTTAGGACCATCCGCCTTACGAGCCATGCATATTGGATTTTATCAGCCAGAACTCTGATCAAGCAGAGGATATATCGATGTCTGAAATGTTTCAAGGAATCACAGCGACCCAAGGAGCCCTTCATAGGAGTCCTACCTGATCCAGATTCGTAGAAGGAAGGCCAACAAACTAAGGGAGCTTCTAAAATGGCAACGTTTGGCGTAGACACAAAACAACATAATGAATCATGCTTCTTCAAAGGGAATCGAGTGGCCATTCAACCCTCCCCATGCCCCTCACTTCGGAGGGCTGTGGGAAGCAGAAATAAAATCTGTTAAAACAATCTTACGCAAGGTAATGGGAGATACTCATTTCACGTTTGAGGAACTTTGTACGATTTTTGCTCGCATCGAAGCCATTTTAAACTCTCGACCTCTCTTAACACTCGAATCTGATCCGGAGAGTTATGAAAGCTTAATACCAGGGCATTTTTTAATAGGTTGCCCAATAACCGGCAGACCTGAAGAAATCTGTTGGATACCAAAGAGAACAGACTCGATCGTTGGCAACTGGTACAACAGAGAACAGAACACTATTGGCGCAGATGGCATACAGAATATTTGCAGCAATGGAACAAGTGGATTAAAAACGAACCCAACCTTAAGGTAGGCGACCTAGTTGTAGTGAACGAAGCCAACTCCCCTCCACTTTATTGGCCACTAGCACGAGTACACGGGATTCATCCTGGAGAAGATGGAGTAGTTCGGGTGGTAACTCTTCGTTTTGCTTGGGCGCTATTCTAAAGTGACCCGTAACCAAAGTTATCTCTCTTGCTCCCGTAACATCATCAGAAAACATAGAGACTTAAAAATTCCAGGTGGAATTTTGGTGGGCTGTGTGTTTCAGAAACAATATTGTTAAATAAAATCACTTCATTATTTTCAAGGTAATTCATTATTTCCTTTATTTGTAAATATAATTATATTCATTATAATGCAATTGGGAAAAACCACAATGCAAAGCCTTATGTTTCAAATCTAGAATTGTATGTTGAACGTCTTGGTGGTGGGGTGCTGTCTCATGTTTGGAGCCTGTTAGTGCTGTTGATCGCTGGGATGTATTGCACCTTTTTCTTCGAGATGTGATTTATCTAAATCTTTTTGTGTCTTGATAATGCCTGAATAGGCGAAACATCGACTGGTAACTGTGTATATTACTAGATTTGAAACATAAGGCTTTGCATTTGGTTTTTCCCAATTGCATTATAATAAATAATAGTGTTTCTTTTTGAGTTTTTGGCTCTATTTTATTGATAATTATATTCAGATGGAAGGTTTATTTTTAATTGCATTTAAACATCCGTTATTATTATTAGTCTGATTCGCAACTTGTAAAGTGTAATAGATAGTAACTTGAACTGTTTATTACAAGTGGATTAAAAGGTGGGACAATTGTTTACTGCCAACGACGCTCTTCACTATAAGCCAGTAGTCTCGACTGTTGGACCAGTGGGACCGTCCTCACACGAGGTCTCAATTGACGAACACTTTCGCCGCCTGCTCCTTTTTTCTTTTACTTTCCTTCAAGATACGGTGATTCACCCCAGCTGTCTATTCCATGGAAAAAAAGGAAGAATGAAGGAAACAAAACATCCCGACTAGCGCACCAGTACTCGAGGTACACGATAAACAGCGATTTTATTTTAGGGCAGGTTTCTTTTTTTTTTATTTCACGAAAGAACCTTGATAACTTTAAAATTAAACTTTTTATTATAATGCAATTGGGAAAAACCGCAATGCAAAACCTTATGTTTCAAAAATACACCCACTTACCAGTCGACGTTTCGCCTATTCAGGCATTATCAAGACACCAAAAACAAAAAGGGGGTTATGTGAATCACATCTCGAAGAAAAAGGTGCAATACATCCCAACGGTCAACAGCCCAAACAGGCTCCAAACATGAGACAGCACCCCACCACCAAGACGTTCAATATACAACTGAACGAAAGTAATACGCAACAAGCTGGGAAGGTTATTGGGGTATAAGTCTTGATTGTGAAGTATTATCTTGATTGTGGTTTTTCCCAATTGCATTATAATAAATAATAGTGTTTCTTTTTGAGTTTTTGGCTCTATTTTAGTAAATTAAACTTTTGTTACTTATCTATTTATCAAATTAAGAACATTGTAAAGCAATGCTTGCAATAAGTGATACATATTATGATTGTAAATCTTATTAATTTTTTTTTATATATGGCTACATGTAAATAAATATACCTTTGTTTTTTAATCTTCCAGAAAATGGTTCCTTCCTTTCTTTAATGCCACGTGGGTAAAGTTTATTTTGTATTTATGTTTAAATCTAAAATCATAATCATTTTATTTTATTTGATCTACTTCTAAAATAGGTTTTATTAACAATAAATAACTGGCGCAGATAATCAGGACAGATTCAAATTTTTTAATGCTAAAAATTATCATGCCTGAACAAGGATACCTTGATATCGAACAATTCCTTTTCTTTTTTTTAATATCATGAAAAATAAAATGAATGTCTGAAACTATTACAATTATTCATATATTAAATCTCATAGTAAGAAATCATTAAATTTGAACTGCTCTTTAAATTAATGTACCAAAATTATAACGAAAAAAAATATTTTTTTACTCTTGTGTCTTGGTCTTGTGCAAATAACATTCATCATTCTAGGCATCTCTTGGGTTTATATTGTCGTCCATATCTTGATTGTTGAGCTACCTGCGTGGTAGCGGGGTTTTATTCTGGTGTCTTCCTTTTGGGGCTGGATTTCCTATTACTTGTGCAATGGCTGTCAGCAATTGTCGATGGTTCCTCCTCTTGTGGCTTCATTTCATCGTTGGTGTTTTGAGAGGGGGAGCTACTCCTAGGAACACTTTCAGGTACCGAAGGTGGCAGGGTGGATTTGCGAGTCGACAGTCTTCTCTGAGAAGATTGCGGCTTTTTTTCAGGAGAGGGTGGACAGTAACTTGGGCGTAACTAAGTACGATCTCTTCTGTACAGTTTGCCATTTAAGGATACATCATAGGAATGTCCATGTTGATACTCCACGATACCAGATAGCCATGCTCGTTTACCTTGGGTGGTCTTCACCAACACATCTTGGCCAATTTGAAGATTTGGAAGATTTTTAGCTGAACGGTCATGGTATGGCTTGGTTTTCCTTCTCTTGTAGATAATCACACTTGGAAAATTTTCAATGACTTCCAGAAGAAGTAGTTTAGGATAAACTGGAAGGAGAGATCTAGTTCAACGACTCATTAAGCTAACTGGGCTCGAGTTCATACCTTCTGTGGGAGTGTTGCGCCACTCCAGTAGTGCGGCGTTGAAATCTAGGTTACCTTTCTTGCATTATCTTAGGTGTGTCTTTGCAATTTTCATGCATGATTTGGCCTTTCCATTGCCTTTACTAGGATGAGGGGCAGAAGTAGTATTAAAAAATTCCCATGATTTCACAAATTGAGTAAAGTCTTTGCCAGTTAGCTGTGTTGTGTTGTCACTCACAAGGATTTGAGGGATTCCATGGCAAGAAAACTCTCTTTTACAGAATTTGATGATGATTTCCGCTCGGGTATTAGGTAGTCTTTCAATTTCAAAATAATCAGAGTCTGAAACAACCATAACAATATAATCTTCTCCATCTAATTCGAACAAGTTGATGTTGACTCTCTCCCATAGTATTTTTGGGATTTCATAGGCATTTTCGATTGATTATTGGCCATCTCTAGACATGTAGGACACGATTTTACGGTGTCTTGAACTTCACTGTTCATGTGTGGCCAAAATAGTGTGTCCCTGGCTCGTCTCAATGATGCATTCACATCTAAGTGACACAGGTGTATTTTATCCATGAATTCTGCATCTGTACTTTATTTACAGATTTTATTATTTCAAGAAAAATCTTATTTCGACGACTAGTTTACTCAGAATAACTGATAATTGCACATTACTGTTATTGCACACACGTTGTGCAATCGGTCTCGAATGTGTTAAATAGGGAACATAATAATAATAAACATAGCGCCTTATTTAAAATAAGTTCATATTTTCTTTGATGCTTCTAGAATGAAATTAAATTGAACAATTTACGTATAAGTAACAGATTTAATGATTTTACAATTTAAAAAACAGCTGATGGTATAAAAATATTTTTAAAATAGTATATTTTATCATTCTATTTACTTGTTGTATTAGTATAATACAGTTATAAATTTAATAAATTATTTTTAAAAAAATAGTAATAAGCCTATGTATTCTAACAATTAATTAAATTAAAATAAATAATAAACTAACAGAATGCCATAATAAATTAACTCTATTGCAGAAATTTAAAAAAATCTATAAACAAATGTTTTGTATTCACACACACAAAACCATATTTATTAATTGAAACAAGGTTTTTTTTTTCCTTTAATCCCTGCATTTCTAATTAATGGTTAGAAATAAAACACATGTTATGAAAAAAATAACTGCATTTAATAACAGTTATTTTAAAGACCAAAATGATACTTAATTCTTCTTTATAAAATAAGGTGGTTGTATATTTTTTAGTCCAAACGTAAATGAATGTCTAAGGCGTATTTAATAGAACTTTAGAACCAATGGGTCTTTTTCGTTTAATCCCAATATAAAAAAATGAAGTTATACTAGAGTATATCCACACCAGTGGGTTTTCATTGGGATATGCTGGGGAAAAAAGAATGCATTCATCCTCAAACTGTTATCATATCTGACTTATGGAAGGGCTTCTCAAAAAAAAAAAAAAAAAATAGTCAGGTATGAGTACAAATTATTAAGTCAACACTCATAACATTTTGTGGATCTGTCAACTGGAGCGCACACGCAGTCAATTGAGTCACTATGGGCTGCAGCCAAAAGAAGAAATAAGGAAGAGGCAGGAACTAAAAGATCCCTATTGGACTTGTATTTGTGTGAATTTCTTTGGTGACAGAGGTATAAAGATCGCTATAATATAAGAGGTATATTCATCGCTAAAATGGCGGGAGCACGCTGGGGCTTTAGGATCTATGAGAGAGAAGGTTTGTCCTCGACCGGTAGGGGCCTTGGATAGCTCAATTGGCAGAGCGATGTCACGGTGATACAAAGGTTCCGGGTTCAAATCCCAGTCGAAGGCCTATCTTTTCTCTTTAAAAAATAAAAATATTTTTATATTATAAATCACATATCTACATTTTGGTCTTAAGAATTACTGTTATTAAATGTAGCTATTTTTTTCGTAACATGCGTTTTATTTTTAATATAAAAATAGATGCGGGGATTTAAGGAAAGAGACCGGAAACAAGAAAAAATCAATATAAATCCTTATAAAAATGTATACATTATTCGTGGAATAAACTTGGTTTCAGGGGCACGGCTAGAGTTACTGTTGCACCTACACCATTGGCTGTTTCTCTTATTACTTTTTTTTTATAGCATGATATTCATATATTAATTCTATATTCTATGTCTTATTCTTGTAAATAAGGAGTAATCTCAGTTTAAACATCCGTGTCTGAAAATGTATTAAACAAAACAAAAAATCAGTAAAAAACAACAAAAATTAGTAGTTAAATGGGGGTCCCGAGCCTGTACGATGTCAGGCACTCGTTAAAAATCCCTATCCTAATTAAACCTGGATAGGCAAAATTTAGAGCTCTCACTGTAGCATCGTCCGATTAGCCATAGCAGCATAAAGTGACGTTAAATGAACAAACAAACAAAAATTAATACAAAAATACAATTAGAAAAAAATACCTGAATAAACTGAATTAATGATGCTTCTTTAGAATCTTGGAATGTGATGATGTGACAATTGAAAAAATAAAACAAAAGACTGAATATAAATAAAACATATGTTACAAAAAACTTGTACTTCACTACTCCTACATAGCCAACCTATTTATAAACTATTTTACACACACATATATATGTTTGTATATATATATATATATATATATATATATATATATATACATCTTTTCTCTTAAAAAAAAAAAGAAATATTTAAATAAGAACAATAAGTAAAATATATATATTTATAAATCACTCTGGTATTTACTAAGACAAATTAAATAATAAATACTTACTAAATGGTGCCTATAGATCGAGCTTATGATAATTATTCCGCAGGCAGTTGTTTCCAGTTGAGTCATGAGTCACTTTTCAATTGTTTCCTTTTTAATATACTCCAAAAATGCAAGTTATCATGAGCTATAGTTTGGAAAAGAGAATGTAATTATGAAAAATGTGTATACTTCGGTAATCATGTCATCTAGAAATGAGTGTTTCAACAAACATATATCATCTATACTTCCAAATGTTAGTTGAAACTTTTATTTCTTGATGAAATGGTTATTAAAATCCCTTCTTTACCCATAATTACATTCCCTTTTCCATACTAAAGCTCACGATAACTTGTATTCTTGGAAAATATTAAAAATGAAACGAGTAGCAGTTAAAACTTGTAACTAAACTTGAAGTGACAACTTGCGAAACAGATACTAAGCCCATCATTATTAATGTTTTATTCTTACTAGGTCGGGGGAATCAAGTGAAGCAGCCAGCTTGAGTAGCTACGATGAAGTAAGGCAAAGCGATTCCAGCCATTAACAACACAGGCATCAACGAACATGTTGTTTTTACGATATCAATTGTCTTAATTACTACTATCATTTCTGTTAGTTATAGTTGCGTATGATTATATGATCCCAAAGAGATTGTTTTACATTTACAAATATATATTCAAAATTTATATACGTTATATTAATGTAAATATATTTATTCCTTATATAATTTTATAACTAGTCGATTCGATTACTTTCTGTAAATATGTTTTTTACAGTTCACATTTCTGCCTTAATATTATTAAAGAAAAAGGTAATGATAACAATATTAAGAAAACAAAACAATTTTCATATTAATGGTTTTTAAAACATGGTTATAAGAATTGTATAAAATCTTTTTATACATTATAAATGCTCAGGTCATTTTAGTCCAGTGATTGTATGTTCCAAAAAGGGGAGGTTATAACAGGGTTATTGACTTCTGGTTTGGTTTGTACTTTTTCTTATTTTGGCTTTTGTTAGTAAAAAGGTTTACTTACAAAAGCCGAGACCTATATTTATAATATAGGAGAAGTTATTTACTTAATTCATTAATATGATTGGCCCAAATTTACATTTTTTATTTGTAAAATTAAAGAACATTGTATAACTTCAATAATGTAACTATTATTATTTATTGTTCCTTTTCTAATTTAAAAGATAAACTTTTAAAATAATAAACAATAAACCACCCTTTTCCTCTACAACCTCCTCAGTGACATGAACTGGTCTAATTATCAATGTATAACTTTCAATTTAATTTTTTTTTGTTATATATTTCTGTACTACTTATTTGTTTGAACAGGCCTTGTAATCGTTTGGTTACCAGATGACTTCTATGTTTATCCATTTCACTATTGTATAATTAACTTATAAATTGTAAATTAAATTGTGTTTTATTTCTATTTCTATTAACCCTTTAGCGACCGTGAACTACTATAATAGTCCGAGCGCGCCGTGCCGTGGGGATCGTGGACTATTATAATAGTCCGGTGTCAGGTGGGCTCCACGGTCCATGGACTATTATAATAGTTTTGCTTCTCCGGCGTTTCTAGACCGTGAGCTACAATAGTAGTTCAGTTCCTAGAGCCATCTAGGTGTCCGCATGACAAGCTGAAATACTTTTTCTTGACAACAGATGTCGTACAAATTCACTTTTGGCTATATTATTTTTCGTAAAGTGTGTCTGTCGTGTTTCGGCATTTATCACACTCAAAAGAATTTTTAATTGTATAAATTTGTATATAGACATTTCAAAAAAATATAGTATATAATTGTATAATTTTTTAAATAATTAAAATTAATTTACAGTAATTAAAAAAAAATTTTAAAAATATGTTTTTAAATTCACCAGTGCCAGTCCATTCACCATTCCAAGTCCGGATCAAAAAGGATTATGGGAAACTATAAGGAATTAAATAAAAAAACATGATTTCAGAGTCAAAAAGTAATCGGTTCAGCGGGCACGGTTGACTTTTCTACCACTCGGTCCAGCCGTTTTCGGTCGCTAAAGGGTTAATTATATACCTAGATAAAAATAATAATAATAATATATTTATTGAATTAAAGTATACCTACAAATACCTTTTGTATGTGGTGTTTTGCTAACCTCCTCTAAGGGATTCAGGTGGAAGGAACCACATGGGTGGAGAAACCTTCCATTGAAGGCACTCCTAGCAATGATAAAAATCAATGTTAATTAATAAAGATGCTAGTCAATTCCTGATAGCTAACTCCATACACCTAGTTTATTCCATGGGGATAATGTGTTGCAGTTTTCAGATTAATACTGTTCTTTATTCTTTGTGTTTACGGAGTGGTACAACAGTAGGATGTTTCTATCTCACTCGGAAGTTTGTTTGTTTGTTCATTTAACGTCACTTTATACTGCTATGGCTAATTGGACGATGCTACAGTGGGAGCTCTAAATTTTGCCTATCCAGGTTTAAAATTAGGATAGGGATTTTTAACGGGTACCTGACATCATACAGGCTCGGGACCCCCGTTTAGTGTCCCTTCCGAAGGACAGCGTAACTAAGGATTTTTACCCCCTTAAAAAAATCCTAAGGCCACCTGTTGGGCTTAATAGTTTGTTACGCTAACCACTAGACCACAGGTCACCCCCTCACTCGGAAGTTACTGTGGCCTGAACTAGATAAAATCTTTCCATAGTGTTGTTTGAGGAGGACATGTGGAATGGTGTCTCTTTCTGGTTGATTGGTTTGGAGTGTATTTCCTCCTCTACTCATTATTGTAGTGTAAATTTTTTTTTTTAAGGACAAAATGCATATCAGTGAATTATTTAGTTAGAGAAGAGTAGTAACATAACATGGTAATAATATAATTTTATTAATCAAAATAGGATCCTTCATTTTCAATACACTTCTCCCAATGGGAAACAAGCATTTCTATCCCCAGTCTGTAGAAATTAGGTGTCGAGAATGAAGCAAAGTTTTGGAAGGCCAATTTCAGGGCATTTTTGTTGTAAAATTCTTTATTTCTTAAAAAATTATCCAAACAACGTAAAAAGTAAAAATCAGTTGGATAAAGGTCCAAAGAATATGGTGAGTGAGTAAGGACCCAAGACTTGGCTTCTTCTTCGATACCTAATTTCTTCAGAGCGGGGATAGAAATGCTTGTTTCACGTTGGGAGAAATGTATTGAAAGTGAAGGATCCTATTTTCGTTAATAAAAGTAATGTTTAATAATTTAAATTTACACCTTCACTGATATTTCATATGTTACAACCCAATAGTTCTGTCTGTAGATGAGGCGGGCACTATAATCTAAATACAATAATTTTTATTAATGCCAATAATGAAGTAAGGAATTGACAATGCAAAAAATTACAGATCATAAATAAGCCTGGTTAATATAATTGAAATGGCAACATTGTGAAGATTGAGATAAAATAATAAAGTTGTAGTTTTAGGGCTTAGTAACCAACCAATAACTAAAAAGTTAATAATCGTATAGCAAACTGGTTAACATCCCAGGGATAGACCAATGTGTAGGAGAGAGAATTGTGTTGAGGGTGAGTTTAAGGAGGACTTGGGCGGTTTGCAAGCAGTGATCAATGGCAGCATCGAGTCTTCTGGTTCCCTAAGCCTTTTATTGTTATTACAAATTTATTATAATCTTAAATAAAAGGAACGTAATATTTAACCACCCATTTAACCAGTTTAAGTATTGAAACTCTCGGAATTATGCTGATCTGTCTCTGTCCAGTGTCGAGTTCTTTTGAAATTGAACTCGTAATTCCTAGAGCTCAAGGATTCTCTTCTATTTAACTTTGATGCCACACCGAAAGAGTCATTATGTAATTCTCTCAAATTACTAATAACATTATGTTAGGTAGTACACATAGTCTCATGTGCAAACAAACAAATTCGCGGTATTAAGCATTGGCTCTTCTAGGTCTTTATTACCTTAACTTCCTCTTTAATTAGGGATATTTTTCTAAAAGGAATAATATCGATAGTTTTCAGCCGATGGTATCGGCTTATCGATAGTGCTAACTATCGACTATCGCCCAACCCTAGGATAAACATGTCATTAGGCATAAGACTTTTCTAACATTATTACTAAGATAACAAATTAAGGAAAATAAGAGATAATGAATGTTACTTATAACATTAATATATTTGTAACAAATAACAATCATAAAATTGGAAGAATATAGAATATATCAATCATAAAGCCGTTTCATAGAAAAACTAACAATAATTAATATAAATATTAAAATTAAAAAAACAACAGAAAGTTCTAAGAATAAATGAATCTCCAGATTTTTGTTGTTGAGCACTTTGAATAATATCAGAACCTTTAAAACCGTGATAGAAAGACATTTTCTTTGGTTCGTTAAATGCCTTAATATTTTATTTCCATTAAATACAATATAACTAAATGAAAATAATTAATACAACATTACAAGAGATTACAGCTGCATAACTAAATGTCTTCGACTACTTACTAGGTGAATAAATTTACTGGATGACGAAGATTGCTTACATTGAAACATTTAAATATCTATAAAGACTACTTTTACTAATTTAAATACACATATATAAATTCACATTTATTAATGCTAAATAAATACACAACATGTCCATGATGTCCTATTCAGGCAACGGAATACCACATTTAACTTCATTTGCATATCATATACTATAAAATCTTATATTATAAAAATAAAATTGAAAAACATATGTATAATAAATAAATCAAACAGACAAAGAGTAAAATTTTTAACTCAGAAGAGAGATATTAAAAAAAAGTAAATAAACAAAAAATGGAACCCTCATTAAATTCTAGAATAGCAAGGAACATAAGTACATTCTCTATATAAGAGTTCACAAATCCTAAATGTGAAAAAATCTAAGGGATTTCTACACCAAAAGCTGAGTGAGACCTGTTCACACAATAACAATAGACCTTAATAATTGCCATGTACGATAAGTGTTAATTAATTAGTAATGTATAATATTCAAGAATTATTTTATATAAATTTCCCATAAGCTAGTTTTCCAAAAGCACAAAAAGTAAAATATTACAAAGAAAAAATATTATAAAATAGCCAAAATCTCCATGTATTGCAATTTGAATTGTAATGCAATCTTTAGGAGATGAATGAAAAATGTACGTTATACTATTAATCCATAAGTAATTGAACAGAGTTCTTAATTATTATTATTATTAACTCGGCACTATAAGTCGGTTACGTTCTGTTCTGTGCAGATACCATTCAGTTCCTCACTCCCAGGACATCTCTGGCATCTCTTGCTATACCACCCGACCATCTCAGCTTCGGTCTCCCTCTTCTATTGCCATGGAGAGGTTCAGTCAAGACCCTCTTAGGTATTACCTCGTCTTCCATCCTAGCCACGTGTCCAGCCCATCACAATCTCGCAAGCTTCATTGTCAGAACAACATCCTCTTCATTAAATATTGGATACACTTCGTTGTTCATTCGCCTTCTCCAGTTCCCGTTGAGATGGACTCCTCTGAAAATTCTTCAGAGGATTTTCCTTTCAAAGACTAATAGGTCCTGCTCGATTCTTTTACCTGTCATCCATGAATCAGATCCATACAACAGGACTGGGCGGATCAATGTCTTGTACAGATGGAGCTTGGTCTGTCGTGATAGAAAGCGGGAGGCCAACATAACAACTCTTTGCGGAGGACAAAATAACACTTGTTCTCTTCACTTCATCCTCAGGTGCATTATCTTGAGTGACCAGTGATCCTAAATACGTGAACTGGGCCACTTTCTCAAAGTTGAAGGGGCCAGCATTGATGGTTTCGCCAGGTTGTCGGTCCTCTCCTGTGGCCATGTACTTAGTTTTTCCTTCATTCACCTCTAACCCGAGTTTTCTGGCGGCATCCAACAGAGCCAAAAAACCCTCTCTCACAGACTGAAACTGAGTTCTTAATATTAAGTCTAATTTACATGCAGATTCGATAAAGAAATCGTTCTTAATACTTTGAGAATTAGCCACCAGGTGAATTATCTCCCATTTACACAAAAAATATTTCACATTTAGTCACACCTATAGTTTACACATTTTCACATAATTCAAAATACAAATAATGCGTTAGCTATATTACCTATTATAAAAGGTAAAATAAATATTTTGAAAATATTATTTAACGATATGTAAAAATATTTTACCAACGTTTATTCTAATTTCAAATTATTTATTTTGTAGCGCAGTATTAAAATAATATTTTAGTATTGAGTTTTATATTACTTTCAAATAATAGTAACGTGGTGTGTTTACAAGGTTAGTTTCTTTAGTATATTATAATATTTTATTTCTTTCCTATATTACTGTTTAATTTATCAATAAAAATATTTTCTCATATGTCCAACCAGAGATGTTTCAAGAAAAAAGTTCAAAATATGTTATGCAACCAAGCAATGTTAAGAGTATTTTGAAAAGTAATCTGTATCGGTATCACTGATAAGATTTTCTAAATCATTTTCAATATGTTCGAAGCGAAGACTTTCACTTTAATATTCCTTTACTATTAATCAGGCTTCAGACTTTTAACTGTAAAATGTCTCTTTCAACAGGATTTGTTTTATGTACTTTTGGTGTAGAATGTTCCCCAGAACTAGTATGAATTTATACAATGAGTAAAAGACAAATATGATAATATATATTCTTTGAATTCGCTGTTATATATATATATTTAAGCTCAGAATATATAGTTATTTAAAATATGGTATTATTTACAAATTCAAAACATGATTACATTATTTTTGAGCAAATTTAATGATATGAAAAACAAATTAAACGCAAGATGAACAATAATTTTGTTTTATTTCAGCGAACCATTTTATAAAAATAAATAACCCTGTTAACAATTCTTATTTTAATAAAAAAATAACTAACTTATACATCATAATCATTTACTATACATTTGGTTGTCAATTACTGCCATCTAAATCTTCTACAAAGAAGTTTGAACAACATAACCAATTCAAAGTTTTTTTTTCAAGATGGCAAATATTAAATAATAAACTGTGCGAAATAATTTGAGCAGATAAGCTTAATTTTCTTCAGCGTTAATATTCATCTATCAGAGGTCAGGTGATTGTTTTAAAATGTATACAGCATAGATGATGTTTTTCAATATTATGAATTTTATTTTTATTTTCAATGACTTTTACTAAAATATTAAAACAGATAATTATAGGTTTACGGATAAAATTTATTATTTTTAACCGTGTATTATTATACCTGCAAATGGCTATCAATCTCACTATAAAAATGAAAATAATAATAATTATAACCTATATCATAAAAAAAAATGATTATAATAGTGTAGCAAATAAGATATTCCATATAAATCAATGTTAATTTTTTTAAATTTACATGTCTTGAAATTTAAAACTAATGCTTTCGACACATCATCATCTTTCACATTATCGATAGCAATTACTTTGTCCCAAGACAATCTATCTCCTCGTTGACATGTAAGGTGAACAAAATTAACATTGATTAATATTGAAGATCAAACTTGGAAATAGTATTGAAAAACAAAATAGGGTACTTTTTCGTTATATAGGGCACAAGCAAAAAATTGCCAAATAATGTAGAATTCCTCCTAAATCATTACAATCATAATGGGATCTTTGGGGTTATGTATTCTATTCACTGAATTCATCCAAAAGAAAGCACGTTTTCTTGTTTTTCTTCAGTCTTAATTTTTTTTTTTAATTTTAAAATTTGGGATTTAGCTAGAACTGAAAAAGATGCAGCATCAAGGTATTTTGGCAAAGAATGCAACATCCGATCAGAATCATGAAATGAAACTGTCTTTTTGTGATGGAGTAGGTTGGCGGTGCAATCTTTCAACATGCCGCACGAAGAAGAGTATTCGCAATGGTACATAGTTTGAATCGTCCATATTGAATTTTCTAACATCTTTGAGATTTATTTACGACAGGAGCAAAGAGATGACATCAGTCAAATGTTGTAAAAAAAACAACTGGATATGAATCATAATACAGTTGTAAACTGGAACCATTACTTAAGAGAAGTATGCCTAGAAGAATTAGCGGAACGTAAGGAAAAAAAAAAAATCGGCGATGCTGAAAAAATAGATGAGATAGACGAGATCTTACACTTCATGATTCTGATTGCATGTTGCATTCTTTGCCAATACACCTTTCTCTTGAAAATAACAGACTGCATCTTTTTCAGTTTTAGCAAAATTGCAAATTTTCCTCTTTTTTTCGCAAAAATTAAGACTGAAGAAAAAAGGGAAAACGTGGTTTCTTTTAAGTTAATTCAGAGAATAGAACACATGGCCCCAAGTATTTGCGCCTGGCTAACGGAAAAGTACCCAAAATAGACACAGAAATAATATATGCACTGTAAAAAATATAATACAAAAAAATAATAATAATTTTTCAAACTTCCAAATAGGAGTATTGCCCAATGCCAATATTTAACAATTGATTTTTTTTTTTTCTAAGTAGAGTATTTTTATTTTTGAAGCAGTAGTATACAATCATATGAAATTTATTGAAAAAAATCCGTATTGATGTTTTTCTAAAAAGCAACAAATGACACAGGTCATGTAACATTATCCTATAGTTATTTATCTTTACATTTTTTTCTTTATAATATGTTAATATGATAAATAAAAAACAAAAATAACTCTCCATTGACAGCGGATTAAAAAGAAAATAAAAACAATAATTTGGGTCTTTTTCGTTTAATCACTGCATCTCTAATTTATGGTTAGAAATATATACATATGATTATATTAACTTTTTAATAAAACATGTCTACGTGTAGTATTTGCAATTTGTATAATGGCTTTATTAAAGAAATGTGAAGAATTTAATGATTTTGATTATACAATTAATTATCTACAAGAATAGATTCCTAATGATTCATAAGGAAAGACAATGCAGTAATGGTCACAAAATGAAGTTATACAAGAGGAACAATGGTTACAGGTGGAGATGTCACAAGGTCAGTTGCCGAGTGGAAACTGGTTCACTGATATCTGAGTGGTTTACTGGTTCTAAAGTTCCATTCTACACAGCTTTGACATTCATTTATACTTGGACCAAAATAAATACATCCACCTTATTTTGTAAAGAAGAATTAAGTATGTCCGTGGAAACTGCTACTAATTGGAAGAATTATTTAAGCGAAGTTCACACAAATTCTCCCATCAGAAACTCAAATCAGAATAGAAGGAAACGGGATGACTAGAAGTTGATGAATCTTGTTTCAGCAGACAAAAATATAATGTAGGTCGATTATATCCACAACAGTGGTTTTTCGGTGGGATATGCCGTGAAACAAAAGAATGCTTTATTTATGAAGTGCCTAATAGGAATGAAACAACATTATTAGCATGCATTCATCCCCAAACAGTTCAAACTCAAAAATAGTCGGATATGAGTACAAACATTATACAGCACATGCAGTCAATTGAGTCACTATGGGCTGCAAGTCAGAGGCAGGAACTAAAAGATCCTGGACTCGTGTTTGTGTGAATTTATGTGGAGGCAAAGATATCAAGGCAAAAATATTTTTGAGGTTATCACATTTCTACATTTTCGTTGCTATTAAATGTAGTTATTTTTTTTCATAAAATGCATTTTATTTTGAATATATAAATGGATGCGGGGATTAAACGAAAAAGATCCGACAATTTTTGTAAAAAGAGTACTTATTCAAACTCTTATTTAGAATGCTAAATCTAAATTATGAGTCGCTCAATATAAGTACCATTTTACCTAACCCAATATAGCAAGTGCCACTAGCAAACTTTATTTAACTTTTCGTACCTAAAATCACTGCAAAATCAATATTATGTAAAAGTTTGATCAGAACTTCAGAAAACTAATTAAACTGAAACAAACTAAATCAAGCGAAGAAATCTTGAAATTTATTGAAATAACCACTTGAAATTTTGAATTCCCAAGCAGACGCCTGTGGCCTGACAAAATAATTTAGCAAAGTGGCACTGCATTAAGCATGCAATTTTTGAAAATTGACAAATAGCATGAGACTTTGTGAGATCCATAATGTACATGTACATACACAACGAAATAGATAATAATAATGAAATCAATTACAGTATTCAACAAATTTTGTTTCCAAGAAGCCCACTGAATTATTACACAAATATTTTATTAACTTATAATAAATTGTCATTCAACCATGAAATTCTAAAGCAAGAATTTTTAATAATTACAATTTTATACAGACAGTTTGAGTTAATTTATCCATTTAGCTAATAGACGAATTTCACATTTCATCTACATTGTGCGTATTAACAGCCAAAAATAATAGTGCCTCTTGAGATCACATATCCACATCTGTAGAAAAATACTACCATAAAGTTAAATAAATCTTATTTAAGGGAAGACGAATACAGGATGCAATGACTTGCTAGCGGGTAGTGGAGCCCATGAAGGAAAAAAAATTATATTGTATTTAAACTGACAATTGAAAATGAAGGCAAAGGTTACTTTAAACCAAAAACAGAAGAATATCTTCAAAGCATCTAAATGACAGTTAGAACTAAGATGAAACAGAATAATATGAAAAAAATAAACAAAGAGTTAAGTAGAATTATCAACCAGAAATGTTTAACCAAGTTAAATCACAGTTCAGAAACAAATTAACTGATTAGTCCTAACTTTACTTCTTTATTTTTCTTTCAATTAAAACTATTCCACAGCTTGAAAAATGATTAAGACATAAAACAACTCATGGAAATCAAAAAGTTAAAAACTATTTTTTCTTTTACTATTAATTAGCCAATTTTCCTTTAACCCTGGAGGAGGCATACCGCATTTCTTGTTAAACGTGTCTCAATAGGAATCATGACACCCGATGGTTCCTATCGTGACATGTATTCGTTATCTGTGCCTTCTGGATCAATATCGAGCCTAATCGTTGTTTATTGTTTCTAATCAGTCATTAGAGAGAATTTGTCCAGTCATCTCCTAATTGCGGAACTCCATACTGCGTGCGCTTCGAAATGTAAGTACATTTTTATTACTTTTATATTTGATTAAACGTTTCTTGTAATTATTATCCTGCATATACTGCAAACTATTGTAAATTATAATGTCATCAATATTTTCAGGGCTGAGAAATTGTACAGAGAACCAGATGAAATTATGGCGCTTTTACGGTAGCTCAGTGATGAATCTGATGGTGAAAATTTTGATTTCTCGGATAATAGAGAGGGAGAAGATGAGAATTAATTCGACAATCCGATCATGATAGTAACTCGGGACAATCTAACGTTGAAGAAGATATTGAAACTATACAGGTAGAAAATTTAGACTTTAATTTTTTTATAGGCCGAGATTCAGATACATTGTAGATATCAAACCCTACGGCTATACAATCAAAAAACATTGTTAAAATATTACCAGGTCAAACAAGGTTTACTAGAAATTTATCATCTGAATTAGACATGTTTTTAGCCTTCGTGACAACAGAAATGATTGACGATATTGCGCTATTTACCAATAAGTATATTGAGTTATAACGCAATTGGGAAAAACCACAATGCAAAGCCTTATGTTTCAATTCTAGTAATACACACACTTACCAGTCTTGCAGTTGTATGTTGAACGTCTTGATGGTGGAGTGCTGTCTCATGTTTGGAGCCTGTTTGGGCTGTTGATCGTTGGGATATATTGCACCTTTTTCTTCGAGATGTGATTCACATAAGTAAGTGTATATGTACACTGGAAAGTGTGTGTATTACTAGATTTGAAACATAATGCTTTGCATTGTGGTTTTTCCCAATTGCATTATAATAAATAATAGTGTTTCTTTTTGAGTTTTTGGCTCTATTTTATTAAGTATATTGAGGTTAGAAAGACAAAGATACAGATCAGTAGAGATCGAGATATGAAGGACACAACAATATTTGAAATTATGGCTGTTTTTGGTGTACTTTATTTACTCGCCTATAAAAAAAGGCAATAAAACAAAAGTGGAGGAAATGTGGAAAGGTGACGATGGTTCAGGACTTATGATTTTGCGAGCTGCTTTTAGTTATAAGAGATTTTTATTTCTCTGCAGGTCGATGCGTTTTGATGATAAAAATACAAGAATTGATCGAGAAAGAACTGATAGAATTGCTGCAATATGAGACTTCTATACTAAATTTGTCAATAATTGTAAAAGAAATTATTCCTTGTCACAATTTGTTACTATTGACGAAATGCTACAAAAATTGTACTAAAACTTTTGTTATATTCGAAAATTATATTGTATTTTACTTAATAAAACTAATTTCTAAATGATTGTATTGTTATTTCCAATTCCCTATTGCATATGATAAAAAACAAGTGATGTGGTACTAAGTGCCACGCGCCTTCAACTGTTACAGTCAATGGCGCGCCCGCTCCAGGGTTAAAGTATGAAAACTCAAAACTTAAAGTTCAATTTGGCCATCTTATAATTTCGAAGCTTCATCAAGTTTATATGTGTACTATCTAACATAAGCATTTTTTTTTTCTTTTTGAGATTTTTGTATTAAAAACGGAAATTAATCTGTATTGAATAAAATACGATATGTGCGTTGTGACCTGAAGCTTTCTGCATACAAAACAAGGAATGTTTTATACAATATATTTTTCTTTATAATGTTGTATATGTAACCTAGGGTTACAAAACCATAAAAAAAAGAAAAAGAGCATCAAACTAAAGGCAATTGTTATTTTTCATTGGCCATTGGAAGGTTACCATCCCATTAACACTTGCTGAAAAGAATTTAGCTAATAACATTAGATTTTGGTTAACACAAATTTCTTTAAACATTTATCTATTGACTGCCATAAACATTGATTTTATCAATGTTACTAATATTTTGCTAAAATCAATGTTATCGGTAACAGTTCAAAGTAAATGCACACTTACAACTATTCATAACATGCATCTAAACACAAATCTGATTAACATAGCACAGGACACACATCCTATAAAACCGAGTTGGTTCTCACCAAAACATTAATGTACTAACATCAAAAAGAGAGGAAAGTTTGAGGAAACATGGATACAACAACTGAAGAAGAAAATGAGTCAATAGTTATAGTAGCTAACATTGATAACTATACACTTGACGAGCAGCGCCGAATATTGAGAAGCAGGTTGTGATGTGTGATCTGACAACGAAGCGACTGCAGGCAGCCTCACATTATTATCAAGTCGGGCATTCATTTAACCTTATATTTCCCCGAGGTCTTCCATCGATTCTAAATTCTCTTCATCATCATAATTTTCATCTTCATCGTTCAATTCCAACATCTATAGAAATTAAAAAAAAAAAATTGTAATAATATAATTAACAGATCGATTTATTTGAAAATAAAATTAAAGAAGAGTAAATACTTCAAGGGAATCAGTAGCTTTAAAAAGTTCGGTCAAGCCAGTAAGATCCTCCAGGTATTTGGTCGACTTGAAGACGTTTTCAAGGAATTCTGTTTTATTTTCTGAATACGACTTTTCAACCTGAATAGAACAAAAAATAATGAATTTAAGATGAGTTAATTAATATAAAAACAATAAATTAATGTGAAAAAATTGCATTTCTATAATCTATACTATATGTAAGTCATGAATTCAAGGACTTAACCAATGAGGTGATAGAATAAAACTCTTGTGGATGCAGTTCAGAACTATAATTAAAAAGAACATATTTACAAATTTATAACTAACTAAATAACTCCAGGTATCTTTAATAACATACCTGAATCAACACAATAGTCAATATTCAGTAATTACACTCAATACTTAATTTCTACAATAGCAGTCTATAATGTCTATTATAACCTCGCTCACATCTGTCTCTGAAGGTTATCTCACATCTGTCATATGACTAAGTTTGGCGTCAGTATTCAAACTTACATATATTATAAACAGCTTAAGAGTTTGTATAATTGAATATTTCTTTTTGTGTTAAATAAGATAAGTTTGATTCATCATGCTATGTTTCGGGAGGAGATCCAAACTTTTTTTTATGGGAGGAAGCCATCACAACTCCCCATGTCTTAATCTAATAAGTATTATTAGATAGTATATTTCGAAATTAAGAATATTCTTCAAGATTAATATTGATTGAATTCAAGTCAAAAATATTTAAAATAATGATAATAAGTCTATGTATTCTTACAATTAATATAATTATTAGAAATAAATTAACAGAATCCATAATAGAGAATGGAGATAGTTCGGGGGTGCAGTCAAAAAAACACCAAATAAGTCAGGACTACAAGACTGAAAAGACAAGAAACTGCTCGACGATTTCGCCTACTTCAACATTTACTGGACAAACGTTCTAAGCTCCCAATTAATTACAAAAGACTCATTTACATGACAGTAATCAGACCTATTTGGACATATGGAGTCGAGCTTTGTGGCTCTACTAAACCATCCGATTCATCTCGTATCCAGTCCTTACAATCCAAAATCCTTTGTAAAATCCTCAATGCTCCATATTATGTCACAAACAAACTCATCCATCATGATCTTAATATCCCATATGTTGCTGATTTGACACAAACTAGATACCTATCCTTCCATGACAAGCTCCATACGCACTTGAATCCGCTAGTCTCTCAACTTGCTTCCCATACTATTCCTGATAACCCTCCGAGGCATCTGAAAAGAAGATGACCTACTATAGAACTTTATTGGAGGGGTAGTTGGAGGATAGGTGATGTGAGTCGGTCTTAAGATGGATAGCGGAGGAATCTAAATTGATGTGGATCATTTCAGAGAGGATGCGTTTATCATGGTTGGGAACAGAAGACATTTTTTACATGTCATAAAATTCACCTATTTATTCATTTTCCTATGCTCTTTCTCTTAGTTACATTTTTTACTGTTAGAGATCACTGCTAGTGCTTCCGTCTTGCTTTGTAACGTATTTTAATTGTCAGTTACACAGTTGACCCAGCCGCCTCTCCCATTAAGTTTGTACTCATCTTAAGGTTTATATCTTCTCTTCATCCTTCTCCATCTCCATCCACATCTATCACTAAACTACATCCATCATCTATTTCCATTTGAAACTCGTAGACTCCTAGTTACCTCTTTAGTATTCCCCCACTTCGACTACTGCTGGGGGTGTCTCTGTGGAGCTAGAAGCCAAAATAAAACGTTTGATGAATTGCTTTGTACGCTTTGTCTTCGGGATCCCCAGGAACGCCCCTGTCTCCCGATTTTATGAAGAGTTGAGGTGGTTGTATCCTTCCTATTGCCATAAGTATTTCCTTGAATCCTTCCTCTATCAAGTTATTCAACCCCTCCGTCCATTAAACATATATGAGCTCCTCAAATTTAAATCCTCCATCCATTCCCGTGATACCCGTTCACACCCAACCAATTTGTATATAGAGGCCCATCGAACCGCTGCTGTCGACAGATCGTTCCTGATTCGGTCCTGTTCCCTGTGGAATTCTATCCCTTCTTCCATCCGCTGTTCCAAGACCCTTCCTACCTTCAAATCCCGCTTATCTGATTACTCCCTATCCCTCCAGTTCCCCGAAGAGCATACATAAAATTATCAAAAGAATATTATTTATTTTGTTTATTAATCTTTATTTTTATTTTTTATGAACTTACGTGAAATCTAATATACAACAGTAAATAATAAAAAAATGTAAAAATAAGTTTATTAATCTTACAAAATATGTATGTATATGTGTGTGTGTGTATATGTGTATACCTCGTGTGTGTGTGTGTTATCCATAAATAAAATTACGTGGCTTCCTTGTCGCTGCATTCTGTTATTAAAATTAATCAGCCATTCTGACATAATTTGGCGGGTCATCCATGCTCTTTTATTTGCTTGCCATTCCACCTAAAAATGTTCAAATCGATACCCTTAAAGCATCTTGGCTTTTTGGCTTTTCCTATCAAAAGAGGAATTTCAAACACACCCTCCATGTTAGTGCAAAAAAAAAAATTGTGACACGTTCCTTCGAGATCTTTCCTCCTTTACAAGTCTCTGCTTTCAGCGCCATAGTTTTGTCCGGTAATGCTCGAAAAAAAAGGGCGGTTTCGTCACAGTTGTAAATGTCTTTAGGGGAAAATCCAGTGCAAAGCTCCTTTACTTTCGATGTGCAATCAGCGACTAGAGGACAATCAACGGAAGCACCCTCACCACTTAAGGTTCTGTATTTTATTCCATGCCTCACTTTAAATTTGTCCAGCCAACCAGCTTTAAAATTGTCATTTCCCAAACTTTTTGCAACTTCCAATGCCTTTTCCTGTATTAATGGTCCAGAAATCGGGATGTTATTTGATCGCGCTCGGCATAGCCAGTCATACGTAACTTGATCAATCATCAGCCCCCCCCCCTTCTGCTTTAAATGTCTTCTTTGAATTATCATTCCCATGATCTACCCATTTTTGAAGAATATTTTTTTTTTATTTCTTAAAATTTCTGCAGCACATGTTTTCCCAATTTTAAACTTCTTTCCAAGATCATGGACACTCAATTTTTCACGCTCACTCGCGTGTATAATCTCTACTTTTTCTTTAATAGTTAGCACTTTTCTTTTAGAAGACATGTTCCCAGTTTCATAGAGGAGAATAAACTGAGTTAAAAATATTCATAGCGAAGCAAGCACAAACAATTCCTCGAACCCATCGACTTCGGAAATTGAATTGAAACAAATCTTGTTTCAATCCAATTTCCAAGCGAAGTTCCTTTCTCTGAAATTTGGCTCTACTGTCCGCGTATTGGAAGTTTTTACGTCAAACTATTGATAAAATCTCTGTCCGCGTCCGCTTATGAGAATGTCCGGATATCAGAAGTAAAAATATAAAGAAAACTTAAAAATGAAGAGGGGGGAAATATAATCGTCCGCTTACGAGAAATGTCCGCCTGTTAGAAGTGTCCGTTCAAGGAAGTTTTACTGTATTATGTTCCAATGAATTAAATGTAAACTAAGGAATTAAACCTGACACCATTTGGTGTAATTCCCCACCAAAAGAAATGGAATAAAATTTAGATCAGGCATGATTTTTTTCAGGAATTTATAAAAATTTTGTATTAAAAAATCTTTCTATTTGTTCTCAAAGTTGATTAAAATTTCTTGTTTTAACTTTTAAAAAATGATTACTTAATTTCAATTACTTTCTGCTTGGCAAGTGAAAATGTTAAAAAATGTATAATGTTCACTTTTTGTTGAGTAAGACTGAGCCAGATCAGGAAATTAGTTTATTTGGCATTAGGGATCTTAAACTATGTATTTCTATTAAAAAATACATAACTCGACTACAATACTTTCAATTATTAAATCTTTCATGTGTAGGTCAGAAAATTTAAATTTTTTTACATGATTATTGCATATGAAATAAAAATTCTGTTAAATAAAATAAATGTAATTAATGATACAGAAATTAAAAGATTCAAGAGCAAAAAGCTTTCTTAAAATTTAGTGCATACTAAATCAACGATATAACGATAATGTTTAAACAATACTTACAATAGGAGAACAAGCGATACACTGAGAAAATGATACCGTTGAAGGAAGTATATGATTAAAATGAGATATAAAACCTCGGATTGAATGCGGAAGAATTCCAAGAACCGTCTCCTCAGTAGAACCAGCGGCACCCCTAAAATAAATTTCATTCTTAGGCTAAATCATAAATACAATAACACAGGGATATTAATCTTGTATCTCTCACCAGTTTTATATTTGTAACTTTGTATTTTTCATTTTGTATCTTACTTTTTATTTTTTCAATTATCTTACATTTTATATTTCTTTAATTTATCACCTTTCCGTTTCACACATTCTGTCATTTTGTTATTCTTAATTATTTTTTATAAACTATCCTATGCTATATTTCTCCATTTTTCTAAACTCTATATATTATTCTATAATTCCTAGTAATGCAATGTTCTTATAGTTATTTTTCTGTTTTTCCTTCTTAGCCCTGAAGATGGCCTACAATGTAGGCCGAAACGTCCGCACTTATAATAAATAAATGGAGAACGGAGATAGTTGGGGGGTGCAGTAAAAAAAACACCAAATAAGTACAAGACTTATATTTAATGTGTGCCGACGTTTCGAACTACCTTGTAGGCCGTCTTCAGGGTTATGAGAGAGAAACAACCAGAACAAATAATATAAAAAAAGTTACAGTAACAAGAATATAGTTACATGTAATGTAGAAAATTAAAATAGTGACAGGTATGATAATTAAAGATAACGAATATTAAAATAATCAGAATATAATAAAATTAAAATAGTGACAGATATAATAAAATTAAAGATAATGAACAGAAATTAAAATCGTGACAGATATAATAATTAAAGATAACGAATATAAAATACAGGGAAAGAAAAATGAGGAGGTAAACAGAAAGATACAAAATGAGAAGATTAAAATATAAAAAAGGTGGAATATGAAGGATTTAGAAAAAACTAGTTAAATTATAGATATAAAATGTATGATAATACACTTCTAGAGGTTACATAAGTAAAATGTATAAAACATAATAATACAAAAATATGTAGAAAGAAATGAATAGGTTTCTCGTAGAAAGACAGTTAGAAATATTTTAAAAAAATTTAAAATATAAGTATGGGAATGTAATATAAAAAATTGATAGGGATGTAATATAAAAATAGTTGATTGGATTAATAAATTTGAAAAATAAAAAATAATGCTTATAAATATGAACGCTGAAAGTTTGTATGAGTGAAAGTTAGTATGTTTGTCTCTCTTTCACGCAAAAACTACTGGACGGATTTGGATGAAAACTTACAGTAATATAGGTTATACATCAGAATAACACATAGGCTATAGCAAGCGCGAATTTAAGGGGGGAGTGCACGGGGGGCACGTGCAGTAATATAGGTTATACATCATAGGCTACAAGGGCAGATTTATGTGGGGGCATGTGCCTCCCCCGTTATAGTACATAATTAAAGGCAAATCAGAAACTTAGCATCTTGAAATTTGTAGATAGGTTCTTTGTATAGTTTAAGAAAGAAATTTGGATAATTCCACCCCAAGGGTTTCCCCTTTAATATAATAGGGGTTTTAAGGTTGTATAGAATCCGTCAGTTTTGAAGTTAGACTTCTGATATTTTGGATGTATGAGTAACTTATATTTTTAAAAAATAATTATTTATTTAAAATGATCTTTCACAAAACTTTATGTGGCAGACCAAATTCCACGCGAGCGAAGCCGCGGGCATAAGCTAGTATTTTATATATTATATCTTTTTCTCTTTAGTCTTTCTCCATTCATTATCTTTAATTATCATATCTGTCACTATTTTAATTTTCTACATTAGATGTCACTATATTCTTGTTACTGTAACGTTTTTATATATTTTTTGTTCTGTTTGTTTCTCTCTCATAGCCCTGAAGACGGCCTACAAAGTAGGTCGAAATGTCGGCACTAAATATAAGTCTGGTACTTATTTGGTGTTTTTTTTTACTGCACCCCCCCAACTATCCCCGTTCTCCATTTTATCATACAGTCAACTATTTTCCTCTCATACATATAATAAATAAGTTTTTACTTATTTAGTGTTATTTTGACTGCACCCCTAGACTAATTGTATCGTTCATTAGATCTTCCAGTCAACTATTTTCCCCTCTTTCAAGGATATTATTCATTTAATCATAAGCACAAATGTTTTTAGAAGGAGATGATTTGTCGGAGATTACTCTAAACTTTCAGGTTTCACCCAATTAAGGGTATCCATTTTATAGAGGCTGGGAGAGCCCCAGGTGAGCCTGTTAACAGATTTGACTCCAGTAACTTGAGCAAAGCAACTTGGTGCTCTACCACTCAGCTATCCCGCTCCTCTATATTAGTATCAACTATAGTTTTGAATCTACGTTTTGCAAAAAGGTTACGTAGACGATATCAAGCTAAACTGCCCATTTTCTCCCCTCAATTAAAGCACCTGAGGCTGGGTGAGCCTCAAGAGAGTCATTTGACATCCAGCTGACAACTACTACTCTTCTGGCTCTATGGTCCATTGAGGCCAACCTCCTCAACATAATACTTCTACAGACAGACAGGTCCTCTGCAATGCCTTGATATGTATTCACTCACACCCAAGATTCTAATGTCAGCCTCTCCATGCCTCTCTCACTTACTCCATCTGGACCATCTTCCATTATCTTCTTTGGGAGCCTTTTTTGGTTCATACAATGTACTTCTTTCAACTCAACCATATCTATAATCTCTTTCTGTAAGATATTCACACAAAAAGTTGAGCCTTTTTTTGATAAATTAATGTATTTTAGTTTTATTTATTATGAGACCTACCTTCCTACAAGTTTTTTATATTTTAGAGTGAATTTTGCTTTTATCCATTGATCATAATAACGACATCATCCTTATGTAAGTACAGTAGAACCTCGATTATCTGTCAGGGTAAGGGACCAAGATGGTGACGGATTTGGAAAATAGATGGATATGGGTGTGAGTCATGTGTCTCATATATATATATATATATATATATATATATATACACACACAAATTGAACAATATATTTCTATCATTCGACATTATATATGTACTCGTAACTTATTTACGTACTAATAAGGTATACATAGGTAGTAAAACTATTTTTTTAAAATAATAATTACATACATCGATGGCTAGAAGCACAATCATTGTATGTCCAATTTTTCCCTCTTGAGAAATTAATATCAATTTAAAGGTGGAGTTTAGCTCTTTCTTCGTGCACAAACGTAGTATGCCCCATCTTATTAATCATTAAATGATTATATAGAAGGGACATACTCTAGGGGTCCCTCGCACATTTTATTTCATTAACTGTCGTCCGAGGAATATCATAGATGTTTGCAAAGATTGAAGCACTTTCACCTTTTCGTAAACGTTTTACAATTTCAAACTTATAGTGGTGAGATCTAAACTCTTCCTTTGTCTTTTTTTCCGATATTATTATAAGTACTTTTAAGAAAACAAGTGCCCAATTGATTCTTAGCCGCCGTCTATGACTTTAGCAACAAACCAATATATATACGTCTTTTTTTTCCCCTCAAACTGAGGTGACTGTTAATAGAGTGATGGATAATACAGGTTTTACTGTAATTGGATCAAGTTATTATAAATATACCGTTCAATTTTCGATAAGAAGGGTGATCTTCTCAAGTACCATATTAATTAACACTAGAGATCTCTGTTTGGAATTGTACTTAACCTCTATTCTTAAATAGGACCATTCACCCTAATTAGTTTTGTGAGGCAATTTAGAAACTTTAGGTTTTCATTAGATCATCTCTCTCTAAGCTTTAAAATCAATGAAGGGACAGTAGAAACCTACATTCCATTTGTTGCATTTCTTTAGAAAGTTTCTGATAGTGAATACGTTACGTTAGTGATCGCCGAGCATCCAGAGCATTGATAATCATCCAAGACATGCGAATAACAGAGTAAATAATTTATTTTCCATAGCTGTTATCGAACACAGGGCTCAGAGATCAGTAGATGGGTACCATTCTAATAAAATTTAAATTTATAAAATCTAACCAAATCATTTGACTATAAATTATTCATAAAAAACATAAGGTTAGCCATTTTTAGTAAAAATAAAACAAATACATAATGATATAATTTTCATGTATGCCTCCTCTAAATGGGTGCATTTATAGCTTCTTTTTTTTTTTTCATATATGCATACTCAATTAATTACATGACTTACTTTTCCTGATGCTGGAGGACTGACATAAAAAGCTCTACAGTAAGTGCGGAGGCCACATTTGATACACCAGGTCTCGTGACGGTGCATTGTTGATCCAACGTCCTATCTTCCATCGACTAAAGAGAAAGAACAATCTCTGTAGAATGTTTAGTTGAGAATATAAATGATAATCAATTTCATGTTTTCAGCATCAATAATTCTAAATCAAATATAATATGACACAATATTTAAAAATTAATTTTAGTCTTATGTAAAGATACAAATTATTTTTGGATAAAGTTTCATTTACTTCAAAAGAAAAATTTCGATCAAAAATAGATCCATAGTAAATTAACCTAAATACTCAGCCATAAGTTAAGTATTAACTAAGATAATCCTGTTTGACCATAAGCCCAAATATTAATTTTTAAAAGCTGAGAATTATTATTATCATTGTTAGTTTAGCTCGAGGACCCGCAAGCGAGTCTTGGCTTCCTCAAGCAGCAATCATCATGTGTCTTGTAAAAGCTGAGAATAGAATTTTCAAATGTGGTGAGTCTTTGACCATCATTTGTTAGAATACAAAAAAATACAATAGATCATCAAAAATAATACAATATTTGTTCTTGGAAATTAATTTGTTTATCATTTTCACTGAAAAGTAAAGTAACACATAGAACAAATTGATTAATTTTTTTTAATTCAGAGGCAAAATCTAAAATTGTTAATTTAAATCTAAACCAAGAAAATTATTCAATTTTAACAAGATAATATGGCAGAGACATTTAATTTAGTTCATGTTCTTTACATGCCCTCCCATTTTCCTTAATAATGCACCCATCCCAAAGAGAGACAAAGTACAATACCTTGGACTCACATTTGATAGGAGAATGCCATGGGGTCCTCACGTTAAGATCAAACGCTAATCACTAAATCACAAACTCAAATTAATGTACTCGCTATTCAGGAAAAACTCCAAATTAGATTTAAGACAGAAATTAAATACGTACACTTACTCACTAAAACATTGGACATATGCTTTACAAATTTACGGCATCACTAAACAGACTCACAGAAAACGACTGCTAACTTTTCAGTCAAAAGTACTTAGACTTATCACTAATGCACCATGGTACGTCAATAGCAAAACTCTGCATACTGACTTAAAAATACAAACGGTTGACGAACACCTACGAACGTACTACAAACGCTTTCAAGAAAAACTATACGGACACCCAAACCCATTAATAGAACAAATGGCCACTACTCTCATGCCTGAGAAAACTAGGAGGAGATTAAAAAGGACGTGGATGAGGGATCTATTACAGTAGGAAATTAAAGCAAGCCAATGGAGAGGTAGCTGTTGGCTACTATTCTCCGTCATGCCTTCCACGTCATTCTGTATTTTTTTGCAGTCAGCCAATCTGCTGATTGTCAATTACTTGTATTTGACAGGTGTGGATGGAAATATAAAGAGAAAAAAAAAGTTAATGTCCTTAAAAATAGATAATGAATTATTTTAATGATCACAAGTTTTTTTTTATTCAAGATAAAGCTAAAGTTTTATTTTATTTTGCAATAGTCAACATTTAGGAAAAAATCAACAGATTTATTGAATACAATAGGGAAAATAGAGTTTTAAAATCCATTGAAGTATCAGTACAATATATCAATGATAAATCTCAATACTTCTTTTACAACAGAAGGAGGTTTTACATTGAATTGAAACATAAGGCGATAAAAGGTAACCAGTCTAAGATGGCTTAAATACCAAAATTAATGGGACTACTTGAATTCTTACAAAGGGAAATAGGAAATCATGGATGATTTTGACTTTTCTTTTTTTTCTATTCAACATAATACATTTTTTTTTCTATAATTATATTTGCATTAGATTAATTCAAACGGTAAATACAATATATCTTTAAAAACAACTACTATTGATAGATGTATCCAACATAAGTGTAGTACCAGTTAAATCTTGGAAAAAAAAAAGTTGAAAACTCATTCGTTCTTTGATTTCACTATTAATATTATTTGAATATTTCCAAAATAAAAAACGAAACAATGAAACATACAATTAAATTATTATATGCAATATGGATTAAAAAATTTTCATACTATAACTAATCAATATTCAATAATAAATCTAAAAATATAATATAACTTTATTTACATTGCCAGGAGCTGTAACGTCATTGCAAAAGTAGCATCCAAGTTTGTGAACATCTTCTTTGCACTGACCATGCCTCATAACCAAGTAGGTATCATATCCTAGTGCTGCGGTGATCGCTAACTGTTTGCAAGAAGTTCATATATTTTTAAGCTTTGTAAGAAAACAAAAAACTAAAAATAATAGACTTACAGAGAAATTTCTTAATTACCTTTTTAAGAACTGAACAGATAACAGTAGGAAGCCACCGACTTTCTCTCGAATCCGTCAGAAGAAAAACGACATCATGCTTTTCAATCAAATCATGCAGTTTTATTGCATTTTCAATAGTGGCACTATAATGGCCAGGCATTGGAATTTCTAAAGTAACACCAGTTGAATTCTTACAACAACAAAACACAATAGTATAGGTTATAAAATTTCAACAATTCACAAAATTTATAAATTAAATTGGTAACATTCCAGTTCCGTTACCCGAACATGATCACTGGGATAATGTTTTTTTGTACAATCTAAGCATTTACTGAAAGTACCTAAAGGTGTTCGGTTTATTTTAATCTATAATTAATTAAGCTAATAATTAATTAAGTGGCTAAGGGGAATGAAGCTCAGGGTAAATATGTTGTTTTATAAAAATTACTAAATATTTAATAGTAAAAACTAATAAACTCCTGTTTATTCTTGGTAATTTTACTTAAGTGTTTCATGTTCTATACAAAGTGATCATTAAAGGCTATCTTAAAACAGTTAATAGACCCTGCACTACCTTTTATGTACAAACTGCCCCTAAATTTTAGCCAATCCACCATGCTGAGGTAAGGAAAATGTAATAATACCATGAAATCATTGTAAAACTATTTTTAAAAATTCTTACTATTGTAGGAAGAATAGATTTCAGAGCTATAGCTGCGGTTTCAGCTTTCATCTTTCCACCAGAACCTAAGTCGCAGTCCCCGTAGCTGAAGAGTGACTGCCGCACTGGGTTTGAGAAAGACACGCGACCATTGTCAACAAATGTGACATGCCTCACACCCCAGGCCTGAAACAATCAAATGAAATAAACTTGAGTAAAGTATCCTCATAAAGATCCACATTACCTATGAATAGTATTACTGGGTCTCTATACAATGATTTAATAGTTACAGTGGAATACAAAACCAAAATAAATATACTAACAACTAAATTACGAGCAACAGAGCAGCCCAAGGTTCCAGCTCCTAAGAGGAGGCATTTCTGAGATTTAATAATATCAAGGTCTAAATCTGGTACAAGCCGCCATTTCATCAATTTCAAATTCAAGTCGGCGCTCGAATCGGCAACTCTGCCAAGAAAAGAAAGGTATATGAATCTATTGAAGACAGAATTAGGTAGTAAATAAGGCAATGTAGTAAATTAACCATTTACAAACATACCTGACCGGGTCCAGGTCGTTTTGAAGATTGATACAGCGAGGGCCAAACTTATCTCGCTTGTTCTTCTCCCAGCCAATCCATTTATCTTCATCTGATTGCTCATCAATCGATACGCTAAGAACTAAACTAGTCTCGAAAGGGGCTCCAATTCTTAGGCAGATCACATCGATAGGCCAAATATCATTACTGGAAAATATATGGTGGTATATTTTTTATTGTATCAAGTAGTAAGGAATCAGATATTTAGATTCAGATTTATCACTTTGGTATTAAACTCCCCTACCTAAAAACTTTAAATAATGCCGATGATATACATATCCAAAAATGTATCTAGAGAATAATACACAACCTGATCTATCTACCTACGTACTTTTTTAGAGATATAACAGTTAACGCTCAGTAAATTAGTTTCAGTAATTTTTCTTACTCTATATAGCTTTATTATCAAATTTAAATAGAATAGTTTCATGTTTAATTCTAATTAGTTTATTATTAGTTTTGGATAATAATGAACGAGAGGTATTAAAATAAATGTACATAAAACTTAATTTTATTATTAGAATTTAGTATTGTTAGGGGCTACTGGGTATTAAAATGAATTAAACTACTACTAAATTAAAGATACTAATATTTATTAACAAAGTGACAAAAAAGGATGCAATTAAATTATTAACAATTACATTATTAAGCTAATATAAATTTACAATAACAGTATTCTAAAATTTATTATAACCTAGGCTAATTTAATTACTAAAATAATATAACTAATACTAAATAGCTTAACTATTTACATAAACTCGTACAAATACAATAAAATTACGCTAGAGCTTATAACTACAGATTAACACTTACAGTTCACTAATTAAAGTCCACCGACCGTAAGATTCTCCAAATATGACAAACTGACACACATTAATACACAGAAACGGTTTATTACACTGACACTCACTTATCACTAGTTGATCACAGTGCCTGGTCTGCTCTCCGACTGCTCACTCGAGGCCAGGGGGGTATTTAAATAGGCAAGATCAAACATTCTAGAACACGGGAGTAGGGGGAGACTATTCTGGGATTGTCGAGAACCTTCTTGATCTCTTCCAACAAAGAAGAGGCGGTTCTACTATGTTTGAGAAGGTTCTAATCCAATCTTAACTTCTCCCGCCAACGGGGTTAAGACGCTTATCCCTTGTTTCCGTCCTTCTCTCTATATTATATATTATATAATATATAATATATAATATATTATATTATAGTATATTATAGTTTATAGATAGATTGATGCACCACATTAATTCATATGTTGACAATATAAGAATCGCCTATTATAGTGTTGAATTTGACTTCACTCACTGTACATCACTCATTACATACTGTTCACTCTTTACGAGTCCCTGGGTTTCCCCGGTCATCCTTCTACTCATTACGAGTACCTTTTGTAGACAGCTGCATCCAAAACAATATTGTATATACTGTTTATTCTTTACGATTTCCTGGGTTTCTCCAGTCATCATTCATCATCATCCTTCTACTCATTACGAGTAACCGCTCCAATCGAATTGCTCATCATTGCCAGGTACCTTGAATTAATTCTAATAATCAAAGGCCTTGATCTTGAGAAGATGTCAGAGATAATGTACCTCATCATAAATGTACATTATTATTATTCAATATTATTATTTTTAATTTAAATTTAATAGTTCTTTTCATTTCTTTATTTAATTATAAACGTTAAATTTATTTTTTTAAATGACAGGCCTGAATAATAATAAGTTGTATATTCATTAATTAGTTATAGTACATTAACCATATGCTTTTTTTTCATGAAATTTTCTCGTTCATTTAATCTTTTTTTTTCATTATAATATTTCTTGTTTTAATTTTATTTTTTTCTAATAACATTTTAAAATATTTTTTGTTGTATGTCTGCTCATTTAACGTCACTATGGTGCTATGGCTCATTGGACGATGCTACAGTGGGAACTCTAAATTTTGCCTATCCAGGTTTAATTAGGTTAGAGATTTTTAAAGAGTATCTAACATCGTACAGGCTCGGGACCCCTGTTTAACGTCCCTTCTGAAGGATGCCGTAACTAAGGATTTTTTACTCTCTTAAAAAATCGTGATCTTGGGTTTAGTAGTTTGTTACACTAACCACTAGACCACAGGTGACCGTAAAATATTTTTTGTCTAATCCATAATTTTTATTTTATCTCATGCGCTCAAAATAACCAGCATTAATTGACACGGGGTCTGAAATTTACACCTGTTGGTTATTTTTCCTCTAAGGTGTCGCTCCCTGCAACAATAACAATTACTCTTTTGGTGAGCGGGTGCTAACCATAATCGGGTAGCTTAGTTAGTGTTTACAGTTTGAAATTTATAAATTAATAAATGTACACTACCATTGAGTTGCCAGGAGAGTTAAGATATTCCTTAGAGGCCAACCAGGGTAATCCTTATCTGAGCTAGGGTCGAGGAAACAAATGTACATGCCCTTAATGGAAGCTGTAGAACAAATAATAGAAGAAATTTAAATAAATTATAATTAAGAAAATAAAACGAAACAATTTAATATAATGAGCAAGTCGCTGACACTTATTCTGTAGTCCGATGTACTCCTTCAATGTCATGCATTTCAATTTATCACTTCCTCTTATCACGGCAAAAACACTTTTATTCTCATCGGACAACTCTTGATGGGATACTAGAAGGTTATCTATCTGAAATTAGAATATTTTATGTAAGAAAAAAATAGATTAAATTACATACAGCAATATTAATTAATAATAAAATAAAACTTTATGACGTACCTGCTCGTCAGTAAAGACAATATTGAGGGGCTCAGGTTTACTAAGGAGTTTAAAATTCAAAGACGACAAAGCAGGAAACCCAAACCAATAAATGAACTCAAAAGTCTTTAAGTTCTAAAATTTCAATAAACATGTAAATAAATATTACCATATATGACATAATTCTATTTTAATATTTCTAATTATCACTTAGACAATTTGAAATTTATAACTTACTAAATTGAGCATGAAGACAATTTTAATGAGATGTTAAAATAGTTCGGTTATAAAAATACATCAAATGATTACAGATAAGAAGTGTAATCATTCCTGGAGTTTACATGGGACAATAATTAACAGCTCTGTGCATTATGAGATCCAATTACATTTGAAATCATTTACAGATTTAAAATAAAATTTAGTAATTTTTTTTTTAATATAATAAAATATTATATTTCCTGTTTAAATCTGAAAAAATTATGATTAATCGACAATTTATAATTTATGTTAGAGAGGAAAATAGTTGACTGAAATAAATAATGGAGGATGGAGATAGTTGGAGGGTGCAGTAAAAAAAAAACACTAAATAAGTCAGGTGTATCTAATTATTAGATAGTATATTTCAAAATTAAGAATATTCTTCAAGATTAATATTAATTGAATTCAAGTCAAAAATATTTAAAATAATGATAATAAGTTGATGTATTCTTACAATTAATATAATTATTAGAAATAAATTAACAGAATACATAATAGCGAATGGAGATAGTTGGGGGTGCAGTAAAAAAAAACCCAAGTAAGCCAGGACTTACTTTTATTTGTGCCGACGCTTCGTCCTAATTTGTAGGTCATCTTCAGGGCTATGAGAGAAAAAACAAACAAAACAAAAAACTATAAAAAAAAAAGTACAGAATAAATGTACAGAAGAGTGATACTGTAAAGAGGTACATTTTACATTTTAGCTTCGGTACATTTATTCTGTAATTTTTCTATTCACTATCATTAATTATATATCTGTCACTATTTTTTACTTTTCTATTACTCTATATGTTATTATGTTTTTGGTACTGTAATGTTTTTTTAATAGTTTTTTTGTTTTGTTTGTTTTTTCTCTCATAGCCCTTAAGATGACCAACAAATTAGGTCGAAACGTCGGCACAAATAAAAAATAAGCCTTGACTTATTTGGTGTTTTTTTTTTTCTGTACCCCCCAACTATCTCCATCCTCCACTTTATTGTGTGTGATTTTAGTGTGATACTACCCAGTTCTAAGTTAACTACTAAAATGATCACATTTCTTCTTATCGAATAATTAAAACAAAATTATTAAGATTATAAATGCTGCAATTAAATATTTTTCATACTATCTTGTTTTTATAATAAGGCCCCGATCTCAAAAAACAACATTTTTATTATGAAACGAAATTGGTCAAAAAAATGGCAACTAAAGTATGTATTTGTTATCACATTAGAAACCCTTAAATTATTGGTTTGAATCCAATCATTGGATTTATTACATACAGATACTGAACTGATTTCAGCCATGTACGAATTCGGGATAATAGCTCCCACTCTTTCGAAACATATGGAAAAATATGATAATTCTACTTTGCATAATACTCATTAAAAGAAAAAAAAGGAATATATGATTCAAAATAATATATTTCATAATTTTTTAAATAAAATTAATTAATACAGATACTTACAGCAAATGTTATAAGAACAAACTTAGTGAGGAGACTGGGATTTTCAATTGCCTTTCCACTGTCAATAGCTTTTTTAATAAGTTTGCCATATTTTTCAATTATCGAATTCTTGTTACTGTCCTTTAATTTAGACGCAGAGTTGAAATTTATCAAATAACCTGTAGCACTTAAAAATGGAGTATTATAATTTAAACGCTTATCACAAAGATATTTTATAGTTGTGAACTGATTTTTCCCAAGCTGCAATTCATATTCTCTGAAACAGAAAACTAAATATAGAATAACTTTAGAGTAAATAAAAACCGAGGTGATTGAGAGGGTTGACTTTGATGGTAAACAATAGGGTTTTCAAATTGTAATATAACTCAGTAACTACCTGTTGAATGAAGTACAATCAACTAACAAACTACAGGAATTGGGTTGTAAATAAAATCCTCTTATTTCTCTTTCCTTCTCTTCCAATTTGTCTTCATCAAGTTTTAACTGATAAAGCTTATGCCAAAAAGAAGAATCGATGATGGAATTAAAACTTATATACTTCAAAGAATTGTCTCCTTCCATATTTATGCCACTCTATTAGAACCGGTGAAAGTAAAACAATAGTGTCAAAACAAGAATATCAACAAGTAGGAACGAGTAAGGTTATAATATCGTTACAAAGAGCTATAAGTTTCATATTATTGAATCTTTTTGATTTATGAATATCTATATGATATACAAAGTCTGTAAACCGTTAACAGATTAAAAATGTTACTGATTTCAAATACCTAGGATCTGTCCTTCAAAAAGACAGAACACCCGAAGGGGGTGTAACCCGAAGAACCAAAGAAGGAAGAAAAGCTATTGGCATGTTCAATTCAGTCCTGTCGAGTAATAACATCTCAAAAAACACACAAAAATTATCGATGCTATTATATTGGCTACAATGTTACGTGATTGGGAAATATGGCAATTAGGAAAAGGAAGCAAAACAATACTACTAGTCGCGGAGGTGGTCTTCCGTAGAAGAGCAGCCGGAATATCAAGGCCTGTTTCTTTGTTTGTTCATTTAACGTCACTTTATGCTGCTAAGGCTAATCGGACGATACTACAGTGGGAGCTCTAAATTTTGCCTATCAAGGTTTAATTAGGATAGGGATTTTTAACGAGTACCTGACATCGTACAGGCTCGGGACCCCCGTTTAACGTCTCTTCCGAAGGACGGCTTAACTAAGGATTTTTTGCTCTCTTAAAAAAATCCTAGGGTCACCTGCCGGGCTACAAATCCGCGATCTTGGGCTTAGTAGTTTGTTACGCTAACCACTAGACCACAGGTGACCTTCATATATCAAGGCCTGATAAGATACTCAATTAAGTAGATCGAGAGGTAATGGATATTCACAAAGCCATTCTCGAAAAAAAAATGACCATAAAGCGATTAGAGTGGTTTGTACACCTACTGAGGATGGAAAATAATAGTCTCTTCTCCCAGACGCCCTGAAGGTGGCCTACACTGTAGGTCGAAACGTCGGCACTTACTACATATAAGTCTTATTTGGTGTTTTTTTTTACTGCACCCCCCAACTATCTCCGTTCTCCATTTTATCATCCAGTCAACTATTTTTCTCTCATACATTAGTAATACATCGACTAAATAGATTGAAAGATATTTAATGGCAAAGATGAAATATAAATGAGATGAAATACCTAATGGCAGTACCCGAATAACAAATTCAACTTCGGTCATCTTCTTTCATCTTCGGAGGATTATCAGGAATTTAAGAGGTTGCTAGGTTTGAAACTAGTGGGTTTTGGTTGGGTAGAGTTTGCCCTGAAAAGGTTTTTTATCGATGCACCACATATTCTCTAATACATCTTTCTAGGGAAGAAATCCTCATTTTCAATACTTGAAACTAATAAAAAAAAACCTGTACCACTAAGACTCATGGAGGAGCGTGGGCTACCGTTAAGTTCAACAATACTTCGTATTGACTAATTTTTATTAGATAAATATTTGATTGTGTATATTGTTCTTTGTTGCAAACTTTTGGCGGCTATATGAAGGCAAGATAATTGCTATGGAGCAGGCCTAGAGGTAGGCAATAGACCCCTCATTTCGAGCTAAGTGCCACCTTTCATTGTCAACCTTAGCTCTGTGTAATCTTTCCTTCGCCCTACCTCCCTGCGCTTAGTTCTTTCATACATTTTAATATTTTGGGTCCTCTGTTATTTCAGGTACCAAAGTCACAAAAAAAGGCACCCTGGCGCAATCAGGAGGCCATCTAATTTTTTCTTATCGTTTAAGGTCAATTTGTTCCAATATATCATCTAAGGACTTAGTCCTTAATAAATATTTTAGGATGTCTCGAATCGTAAAGATAACTTTAATGATAGGGAAAATGGTGCATTTATTTTAAAATCAAGCGAGGAAATGAGGTAAAATGGCATTATTAAACTTTCACAATTGTATATAAAGGCTGCAGATGTTCAGGGGCTGTGACCCTATTTCAGAATTTTATTCAAGTATAGGAGCAAGTTATTATTTTAATTTATAAATATTAATGCAGCCTTGTTTGTTGAATAAGAATAAACCGAGACACCAAGTTGCCAAAAAATAATTTTTAATAAGTTATGCTTGTTTTTCGAATAAGATGCTCCTTGTGGAAGCCAAAGTAATTCTCAAATATTAACAAACTTTTTATTGGGAACTAATTTTTCGACACACGTTGCAGGTCATTGTTAAAAACAAATGAACATGATAAAAACATATAATAGTTTGGTATACAGCAATAATTGTAACAATAGTTTGGTATACAGTAATAATTGTAATAATATGAGAGGAAAATAGTTGACTGGATGATAAAATGGAGAACGGAGATAGTTGGGGGGGTGCAGTAAAAAAAAACCAAATAAGTACTAGACTTATATTTAGTAAGTGCCGACGTTTCGACCTACAGAGTAGGTCATCTTCAGGGCTAAGAGAGAGAAACAAACAGAATAAAAAATATATAAAAACGTTACAGTAACAAAAATATAGTGACATGTAATGCAGAAAATTAAAATGGTGACAGATATGAAAATTAAAGATAACGAATATTAAAATAATGGCAGAATATAATAAAATTAAAATATTGACAGATTTAATAAAATTAAAGATGAACAGAAATTAAAATAGTCACAGATATAATAATTAAAGATAACCAATATAAAATAAAATACAGAAAATAAATGTACAGAAAGGATAGAAAAGTAAACATAATATAAAGGGGAATAAAAATGAGGAGGTAAACTATAGATACAAAATGAGAAGATAAACATATAAAAAAAGGGGTTGGAACATGAGGATTTAGAAAAAACTAGTAAATTAAAGATATAAAATGTATGATAATGGACTTCTAGAGGTTACATAAGTAAAATGTATGAAACAAAATAATACAAAAATATGTAGAAAGAAATTAATAGGTATCTAGTATAATGACAGTTAGAAATGTAAACAATTGGAAAATATAAATATGGAACTAATTGTACAATAACTATTGTGTATTATTGTATTACTATAGTACAGTAACTATTTGAAAAATAGTTGATTGGATTAATAAATTTGAAAAATTAAAAAATTAAAAATAGTGCTTATAAATATGAACTCTTTGATTACCAACGTATGATGGATGCCAAAATGATAAGGGGGGAAATAGGAAAATATGTAGAGTGAGGAATAGAGAAAGACTAAAGAGAAAAAGATATAATAAATAAAATATTAAGTAAAGACGTACCGACTGGGAGAGGAGCCGCTGGGTGCACCGGAAGAGCTAGCAGCGATCTCTAGCGGCCAAAAAGGTAACTATACTGGAGTATAGGAAAAATGAGGGAAATGAATAAATGGATAAAATTATATTGACAAGCAAAAAAAATGTGTAAAAATATTAAAGAAGATGATGAGAGATCAACAATCGAAGTCATATTTAAAAAAAGTTCACGAACAAAAATATTTATATTTTATTTTTTAATTATTGGGAGCTTGGCTCAGCGGTAGAGTACTGAATAGCCATGCCAGAAATCGCTGCAGGCACTTTTATTTAGTCTGTTTTTGGCCTGATATGGATCATATGGGATCTAGGACCCTCCAGGGGCTCACCCAGCCTCTATAAAAATAGGGTACCCAAAATAAGGGGGAAAACCTGGCGGTTGAGCGTGACCTAGGACAAGTCACCTCCTTGCAGAACCGTTGTCCATGAAACAGTACAGTCTCTACCATGTACTTAACCCCAAACTCGTTCACGGGTCGTAGTGGTCACAGGCCAGGTTTTATTTATTATTCTTTTGATGGTGATTATTTTTAAATATTTTTATTTTGAAGAGAAAAGATTTGCCCTGCTCGAAATTCGACCCCGGGTCGTCTGCATCTCCGATGCAGTGCTCTAAGCCACTGAGCTACCAGGGGTCGTATCCAATTCGGACAAATCCGTTCTCTTCACCGATCCTATATACCCGTGTTATCGTAATTTTTGCGATGTATATTACTTAGGATTAGGATCATTGAACATTAATTAGGATCTTGTTGATTTACGTAAATATATTGTTTATAATTTATTTTTATCAATTGTTATTTTGGATTGGCTCTTCAAAACAAAAATAATTAAAAATTATCACCATCAATATATTAATAAAAATATAATAATTCAGAATACTTTGTACCGCTGACTTAACCTTTCAAGTTGTTAGTTATGCTCCCTGATGTATTATTTAAAAATATCCAAATTTACCTACATTATTAGCACCTCACTCACAGAGAAAGAGCAAAATCATCTTTTTCTCTAGGGCATTTTTCATTTTCGTTTAGCGAACGAAAATTTCGCATATCTCAGTGTTTAAAGCGCTGAGTTGATGAGCTGAAGAACATTCTGGGATTGAAACCGGCTCTTGTAGGTTATTTAACCAGTAACAGCCATAAATCGAACCTGTGGAATCTGCAGACACTCCTGGAGTTCAGCCAGCCTCGACAAAGAGAGTATCGTCCTGTTGGTTGAGTGTACTTACAGACAATTGTTGTCATAGAAACAGTACAAACTCTATCTCTTACTGAACCTCATACTCTCTATGGGTTGTTATGGTACAGGATTGGTGACGTAGCCTATCCTTTGCACATCTTCTTCCCTCAACTCTGAAAAATATATTTATCCTGCAGGATGAGGAGATGACGTGAAGGAGAAGACCAAGAGTGGGTTTTTGTTCCTACGAGGGCCGTGTAATTCGGGACGCACGCTCGTGGTACAAAGAGGAGCAGTTTTTGTCCCGCGCCTGACGGAATCTAGTCTCGCCTAGCCTAAGCTCGCTCTCTTCCGTTAGCCCAACATATCTTCATCCTGGTCATTATTCTTCTTCATTAGTATCTTCGTTTTGGCTACAAGCCGTCATTTCTTTTCAGCTCTTTAGAATTGATTCATTTGTGGGAGCAAATAAAAAAAACAACGAATGATAACAAAATCGGGTCGAGTATATGACAGTTTGGTATTGCAGCTAAATATGTGTCATCTCCATCCAAAATTCAATTAGAACCCAGAATAGCTAAAGGATCAAAGAATTCATTACGATGAGTGAGGACTGTGAAGCATCGCACGCGGTGGAGAAGAAAAGCCGCCATTTTGAAGTAATTTAGCTGCGCATCGAGATTTTCATTCAGTATTCGAGATTCCATTTTGACTCAGAGAAGCTAAGACGTTCGTTTAGGTTTCAATCGTCAACAATTTTCGAAATCTATCGATTGTATTGAAAACTTTTGGTAACCGAAAAACCTTGACATTTTCGGAGTTAATTCAGTTGTTGGCCTTTATCTCCTAATCGGTGAGATTTCGACAAAAACATTGGTAACCATTTTTAATGCAGATTAAATTTGAATCCAACCTCAGCTTAGTAGGTCTAATAAATTCTGAGTTGACCCTTTGAAAATCGGTCACTTTTGCTAATAAGTTCAAATTTGAAGTTTGGCCGACTTTCATGAGGACCACCGGCCGAAGTAGTGATCCTATGATGAAAGTCATTGGTAATAAAGTTGTAGTAAATTTAACTAGCTTTAATTTAAGCACAGACTGAGGCCTAAAGGTGTAATACTTTTTCTGTTACGCCCCTTTGAAGTTTTTTCCTAAAATTCCAAAGTTTAAGTTTTGGTCGACTTTCGTGTGGAACACAGGCCGAAGGGGTGATCCTACGATAAAATTCAATAATATTTAGTAATAATAGTAATAATAATATTTCGACTCATTCATTCAACTTTATATCGGTACAATATATTTTGACTAGCATTTTAATAGTACCAGATGTAAATCTTTTTTTAAAAAAAGAATTTTTTTATGTTATTCTCAAACAATTACTTATTTTTTTCTTCATTAAGACCGCCCTAATTATTACTTTTTTTTTCCTATACGAGCTGACCTGGCCACGCGTTGCTGTGGCTCTTATAATAGTTTTAAAAAATATTACGTTAAAATTTGAATTTTAAAGAAATACTTAATGAATGAAATAATTAATAAATTGATTTTTGATGTTACATTTCATTCTTATCTTATATCTAATTATAGTATATAATAAATAAATATTATACTAAATTCTTAACAGATAAAATATAAACATTAGTTTAATGAATGAGGTATGTAATATTCGTTTTTTCGGATGCAAATTCGGATTTACACTACTCAGACATGCTGTTACAACATATATAAAAAATGCAGAAGGTTAAAAAATCATATAGTTTTGCAATATAAAAATATAGCCTACATTTTAAGTTGGACAATGTTACATATTTTTGCGAAATTTCATTATAATCAGTCCACGAGTTTCGGAGATTAGCCCGGACAAACATCGTTACAGGATATTTTTATTTTTACAGATGTATGTATAAGATTCCAGTTATTTATTATTCAATAGTGACCGAACTCGGAATCTATTGGACCTACAGAGCTGCGTTTGGGCTCAAATTATAGCAAATGTAATCTTCTTTAAAAATGGACCCCCATGTTGTTTTTCAAAAACGCACCGATTAGGAGCTACAGGCCAAAAAGTGAAAAAATTCCGAAAATTTCAAGGTTTTTCGGCCACCGAAGGTTTCCCTCGCCATTTTTCCGGTTTTTCTCTCTATAAGAACCTTCTATGCGCCTTAGCGAAAATATGAAAAAATAAATTAGCCGAATTGGTCGAGCCGTTTAGCGGTTAGCAACGAATTTGGCGACTCATTTTTATTATATAGATTTGTTCCTCTGTTATACTTCTGTCCATTTCCTACAATTAGATTTTTTTCGTTTTCTAAGAATCTTCCATTGTACCATTGTGAATATTCGATTTTTTTTTTATTTATCCCTGCTCTTTATTCAATTTTTGGAACTACTAGAATTGTTTTGCTTGTTCATATAACTTCACTCTCATGCTGCTATGGCTAATCAGAGGATGCTACAGTGGGAGCTCTAAATTTAGCATACAAAAACTAAAACAGCTTGTTTATTGTAAAGTATAATTATTTACTTGTAAATTACTTATACAAAAAATAATGTTAGTACTAGTAGGTACTACTATGTAGGGGGGGCACCCAGTCTCCCCGACTGGACTTCCACTACTCAGATATGCCCTAATAACATATCAAAAATTGAACTCTCTCCAATTTTTTTCGAGCCTCTAACACCTGACCGCTTGCCTATATTTGGACTATTTGGAAAAAATGACCAAAGGGCGTAACTCAGAATCTATTAGACCTACAGGCCTCGGTCTGAGCTTAAATTAAAGCTAATTAAATTTACGACAGCTTAATCCCTCATGACTTTCATCGTAGGATCGCTCCTTCGGCCGCTGTTCCTCACTAAAGGCGGCCAAAACATAAAATTTGGATTTTCTGGAAAAGTGACCAATTTTCTAAGGGACGCAACTAAGAATCTAAGAGACCTACAGAGCTGCGGTTGGAATCAAATTATATTTCAAACATTTAATTTATATTGAAAATAGTCAATTATTTTTTTTGCGAAAACTTACCGAATAGGAGATAAAAGGCCAAAAACTGAATTAACTCCGAAAATTTCGAGGTTTTTCGGCCACCAAAAGTTTTCCCGTCCGTTTCTCGGTAGCAAATTTGGATTTCCACTACTCATACATGCCCTTACAACATATCAAAAATGCTTTCTTCAATTTATTGCAACCTAAAGCTCTTTTTTGGTACCTGGCCGATGGCCTATGAGAAGCCTCCTCAAATGCATTTATGACAGACATCTCCATTCGACCGCGGGTTCGGGCCCCGCCCATTCCATTAACGGCTCAGAAACAAAAAATTTAGAGACCTCGGACCTCGGGCGGCATTACAAAGACCGCCAATTCAATTTTTCACCTTATGGCCGCACCCTTTGTTCTTGCGCCGGTCAGGGGGCTACCTGCCCCTTCTGGTTCTGCACACACGTGGTCAGATGGAACACGTGATGAGACGATACACGTGGTTCGGGCGCCACTGGACACTGCGACCACCACCGGGTAATCATCAGCGTCCAAGCTTCCCCGGAGGTCCATCAGATGGCCCATAACTCATCAATTAGTTAGCCAGCTAAGCGCTTATTTAGAAAAATGGTTTTTGCACTGTTGGGCTGATATATCACGGTGTAGGGATAGGCTTCGGGTTTCGAATCTAGAGAGTTAAACTTTGCTAGTTTTTACAAATTCTTAAAAACGGTTGGAAAGAACTAGAATGACCATAAAGATAAATGAAAGCGGTCTCCTGAGGAGGAATGGTCAGCGATTTTTTTTTTTCAGAAAAAGTATGATGGTCGGATCTAAAGGTTTTTTTCGAGGGGCTTCTTCCTTCTCCACTCTTCCTCTTCCATTTAATATTAACAGACTTTGTAATATAGTTTCTCCCGTAAGAGTGGCCGCTACCGATTCATCTAAAAGAGTAAAAGTAATAAAACCTGGAAATCTTAGCGCCCTCCGGGCATGGCAAATAGTGACCGATATAAAAAATTAAAATTGATGATAATTGTTGACCTATGATAATTTATGTTGAAGAAATTGGTCCGGGTAGAGGTCACTGAATGAAAATCTCAAGTAATTTGAGAAAATCTTTATTGATAGCCAACTTTTTTTTTTTTTTTCATTCAGTGACCTCTACCCGGACCAATTTCTTCAACATAAAAAATTAAAATAGTGACAGAAATAATACAATAAAGATAACGAACAGAAATTAATTAGTGACAGATGTAATAATTAAAGATAACGAATATAAAATACAGAATAAATGTACAGAAAGGATAATAATGTAAACATAATATAAACGGAGTGAAAAATGAAAATGTGGGATATAAAGGATTTAGAAAAAACTAGTTTAATTACAGATATAAAATGTATGATAATAGACTCCTAGAGGATACATAAGTAAAATGTATGAAAAATAATACAAAATATGATGCCAAAGAATAATTACAGAAGAACAGAATTATTCTTTGGTATCATATCTGTAATTAAATTAGTTTTTTCTAAATCCTTTATATCCCACCTTTTTTTATATTTTAATCTTTTCATTTTGTATCTTTCTGTTTACCTTCTCTTTTTTCTTTCCCTATATATTGTGTTTACATTATTATCCTTTCTGTACATTTATTCTGTATTTTATATTCGTCATCTTTAATTATTAGATCTGTCACTATTTAATTTCTGTTCGTTATCTTTAATTATATTATATCTGTCACTATTTTAATTTTTTATATCTGTCACCATTTTAACAATAATAATAATAAGCTTTATTTTTTTCCTCTTTCTTCTATGTACAATTTTTACATGGTTTTTATATTTACAAGATTTTTTTTAAAGAAAAAAGGCCCTTCTTTGGGCATAAGCCTCTCCCAATTTACCCCAGCTACGTCTGTTCCAAGCAGAACGGTGCCATAATACTCCTATGAAGTTTTGTATGTCGTCCAGCCATCTCGTAGCTGGTCTCCCTCTTCTCCTAGTGTGGTGTATTGGATACCAATCCGTTGTTGCCTTAGCCCAATGTGTTCTTCTTGCAATTTCTTGCAATGTGTCAAGCCCACTGCCATTTAAGATCAGATACTGTCTTGAGAATATCGCGTGTACCAGTCAGCTTCCGTAGTTCTGTCTTCTTTATTTTCTCCCTTCTACTTTTCCTTAACATACTTCGCTCCATTGCTAGGGATTTAGATATATCATTATTTAGGCTCCAAGTTTGGCATCGATAAGTTAAAGAGGGAATGATGCAAGCATCAAAAACTTTTCTCTTGTGATGTATGGCCATGTTGCTTTTAAAAATATTTTTGTGTGACCAAAATTTGGACCATCCTATTTTAATCCCTCTATTAACCTCTTTCTTGGATTTATCTGCAAATGATATGAGTTGCCCTAGGTAGATTGTTTCTTTAACCCATTGGAGTTTGCTGGTACCGAGAAATATTTCTTCTTCTTCGGCATTTGTCATCAAGACTGATTTGTTAAAATTTATCTCCAGCCCAGCCTCATTTCCTACTAGGACTAGCTCTTCTAGCATTTTCTTCAGTTCAGATGGGGAGTGTGAAATGAGAAGTACATCATCGGCGAATCTCAGATTTGACAGTTTGTTACCATTAATGTCTATCCCAAAATTCTCCCGGTGAAGGTTTCACTATTTTAATATTTATTATCTTTAATTATTATATCTGTCACTATTTTAATTTCCTACATTATATGTCACTGTATTCTTGTTACTGTAACGTTTTATATATTTTTTTTCTGTTTGTTTCTCTCTCATAGCCCTGAAGATGGCCTACAAGGTAGGTCGAATCGTCGGCACACATTAAATATAAGTCTTGTACTTATTTGGTGTTGTTTTTTTGACTGCACCCCCCAACTATCTCCATTCTCCATTGTATCTTCCAGTCAACTATTTTCCTCTCATACATCATTATTTTACTTTTAATTTTATCAAGTTAAGGGTGGAAATATTCCAAACAAGAAGCCTTAAGTCTCTAAAAAAAAAAAAGACATTTTCTTTACAAAAGAAGATTAATGACAGGGGCTTACATTAGGGGGCCCCTTCGAATTGTTTTGTTCTAACTGGAAAAAAGTTCCTACCAAAACAAAAATTAGATTTCTCATCTCAGCCCTGAGGAAGTCAGCAGCATGGTTGACGAAACGTTGGCGAAAAATTTATCTACACGGTCTAAACCAGAAGAAATAAACAAAGTCTTTTGTAAAAAATAGATTATTACAAGTTATTGTGGTTATTGATTATTACATACGTACTCACATGAACCCTGAACCCCTTTCTCAATTTTCACTGGACATCGCGTTAAAAGAAATATTATCAACACTGGGACAAATACTGCCATATTTTTACCTCTTGGGTGGTAGATGGAGGCTTCAAGGGCCATCTGTTCTTGAGGATGAAGTGGACTGAAATGTATCCTTCGGGTGGCATATCCTGGTTCGAGGTCCCCTAGGGAGTGTGCTCTGGCCTCCACCTCGTTAGCCAATGGTCAGTGGCGCCACAACACGTGTATCGGCTACTCTTGCTCTGTATCGTCTGGCGCTGGTTGGTCATTTGTCAATATTGAAAGTTGTAATAAAGTTTCAATTGTAGTAATAAAAACAACCGACTTCTTTGCTGAGTTTAAAATATATAAAAATGCTTAAAGTAAAATAAATAAAAAGAACAGACGGAAATAAATGGAGCCACACCAAACTGTAACTTAAGAGGGTGGAGGAAAACCAAATTTATATAGTCTTGAATGAAAATAGTTGACCTTGATTATAAATGTGGATGAGAATAGTCCGGGTGGAGGTCAATAAATTTCTCTTAGAATTGGACAAATGTTTATCAAATAGCCAACGTTTCGACCTGCATTGCAGGTCTTCTTCAGGGCTAAATATGCAAGATACAGACAATTGAAAATTAAAATATTGTTAAAAATTTACCATATTTAGTAATTTATATATATATATATATAAACCTGTACTACTACAACTACCACCCCGGGTCTGAGTACATGGTAGGGACTGTACTGTTTCATGGACAACGGTTCTGCAAGGAGGTGACTTGTCACGCTCAAACGCCAGATTTTCCCCCTCATTTTGGGTACCCTATTTTTATAGAGGCTGTGTGAGCCCCAGGAGGGTCCTAGAAACCATATGATTCATCTCCCGTTGAAAATAAACTAAATAAAAGTAACGGCCTGCAGTGGGGATTTGAACCGGGGTTTCCGGCTTGGCAACTCAGTGCTCTACCATTTGAGCTACCGGAGTCGCTTAGCAGCCGGGGACAAATCTATTTGTTCTGTTATCTGATCCCACTTCTCCGTGTTCTCGCAATTTTTGCTATGTATACACGAGAATGAATGTTCTTTGAAAATTAGGTACTTAATTTTAGAATCTTGTTGACTTACGTCATATATTACTGTTTGTAATTTTTTGTTAATTGTTTTAATTTTTAACTATTTTTATTTGAAGAGAAAAGATAAGTCACGGAGATACAGAGGACCCGGGTTCGAATCCCGGCCGAGGTCATATATTTTCTCTTCAAATAAAATAGTTGAAAATTAAAACAATTAACAAAAAATATAATTCATTTAATTCTATTACTAATCAACACGATTACTGTATGAAGGTCTATTCAAATATATGCATACTACCTAGCTATAGTACTGTGTTTATGTTTTGGGTCGGTCCAATGCAAGTACTATTGTATTTTCCTCTATACAGTGGCGTTATCTGTGAATAGAAGGGATAACTTTGTTTTATCTTACTAATATTTTTGTAAGATACTATCAGTTATGTTTTCCCTTTATGTTTTATTTTACCTTTTGTTTATTTTTCACTTAGTTTTAAAACTCATTATTTATTTACCTACCTCTCCACACAATGACAATTTTACTGAAAGATTAAGATAACTGAAGTACCTAAAAAAGTTGCTATTCCTTTTACATGCCTAAGAGTTGGCAAAACAATATGGCGGCCACAGTATTGGTTCTGAAATTTTACCAAAATTGCCTTTCCATTTTCGTTAGCTGTAACGATTTTTATCAAATTAATTTTGTAACTTTTATTTCCTGATGAAATGATTACCGAAATCTACTCATCATCCATAATTACATTATTTTTCCAAACTAAAGCTCACGATAACTTGTATTTTGAAAAATATTAAAAATGATACGAATAATCAGTTAAAACTTATAGTAACTCAACTCGAAGCGACAACCTGCGGAGTAATTACCATAAATATTTCCCGATACTGTCCTTCCGTTGAAACCTCTTATGTCTATAAATATGATTAGTAGTATAGATAGATAATTATTTCCACTGTTGGAAATCTAAAGGTTATTGGAATAATAATATCGAACTTTTATAACCATTGTAAGTAACGAAGGTAATACAGAATGTAGAACTTTTGTTGTTTTAAACAATATACACAATTTGCATTTTCTTTCGTTTTTTGTTTCAAATCTCATTTATTTTCATAATTTACAATATATACATTTTATTTACAAATCGTTTCGTTTCATTTCTTTCGTTTAACATATATAGACTTTTTTAATAATTTGTTTAAGCCTTAGTTCCCAAAGCGGTTCAGGTAAACCCCCAGTAGTCCACGGGAGACTCGACGGGGGTCTCCGTTAGCGCGACAAAAAAATGGAGGTTCACAATTCGTAAGCTGCTTTCAATAGTGAAGAACTAAAATGCTGGCATGACTTCACCTATCAATGTAGGCAGATAATATTTTAAGAAGCTCAGCGACTGTTACTTGTAAAAACTTTGCATATTCAGGTCACCTATGGTCTAGTGGTTAGCGTAACAAACTACTAAACCCAAGATCGCGGGTTCGTAGCCCGGCAGGTGGCCCTAGGATTTTTTTAAGGGAGTAAAAAATCCTTAGTTACGCCGTCCTTCGGAAGGGACGTTAAACGGGGGTCCCGAGCCTGTACGATGTCAGGTACTCGTTAAAAATCCCTATCCTAATTAAACCTGGATAGGCAAAATTTATAGCTCCCACTGTAGCATCGTCCGATTAGCCATAGCAGCATAAAGTGACGTTAAATGAACAAACAAACAAACTTTGCATATTCCATATTCAGTACAACGTGTCGAGAATTGCAAAGCGCCGCCGCCGCCCGCAACGCTTGTTCAGACGTGCAAAGGGAACGAAATACGACGTGTGGTGCGTGCGTGCTTGCAATCTTGCATCAGCTTGTTTGATTCTTCACCAATATAAATAGGAACGCCAAGGATAAACGTTACTCATTTGTTTCCGGAATTTCGGAAAGAAAAGTAAAGTGTCGAGTTTTGGGAATAAGGTAGAAATGTAGCAGCGGAGGATCCACCGGAACCAGATAAATTTTGAAAGTGGTCTATGAGAAAAAAAGTCTGGGAACCTCTGATTCAAAGTGTCTAGTCTAGAAGCGAAAATTGTGTGATGCGCAAACCACATCAATTTTTTTTCTTTTTGGTCCTTGTTAATTTGGAATCCGATTGTAATTTGCAGCAAAGGGAGAAAGAAACCTACCGCAAGAAGAAAGAAGCCCATCCTACTGGACGATAATGACAACTGTTTTTGCTTTAAGAGGCGTGGTCCAAAGAGCTACACGAATTGCATCCTCCTCTTCCTACTTAGTTCTTAGATTTAGCTCTCTGGATTGGGGCCATTATCCGACAATCATGGAAGTCAAATACGTCTCGCTAGTTATGTCTCCATCATTCATGTGTCACCAGCTCAAATGTATTTTAGTAATAATAACATCTTAAGATTGCCTGGGTGTATTTTATTTTTACTGATTGTAAGCGTTTAATAATCCTTCGTAAAACTATAAATTGTCTTAAGAAAATCATGTCTTCAAATTTCACTTTCAAGAAATACATTTAAAACGTATTTTTGGATTTTTAAGACGAAAAAATGATTTTGAAAATGCGTCTATTCTAACCTATACTTTAGTTATACCTTATCATCAACCAATCTAACTTATACTTTTATTTTAGTTAGTAATCATTACACAATTAATGATTCATTATGGAACTCAGTTTGTAAATTAATAAAATAATCATAATTAAATAAATGTATAAGATTTATGTTTAAGTAATATATTAAAATTAATTTTCAGATTTTCTCCAACTTTTTCTATTTCTATTTTTTTTCTTTTAGTCTTATACTTTTATTCTTAACTAAGGTTCTACCAATAACAAAAATATCGATACCAGCCCTTTGCGATATATCGGTATCATGTATCGATATTCCGATAATATCGCAATAAAATATCGCTATCACGTGATGTCGGAAAATTTTATAGTTGGTTTCAAGCAAGGTTGGTAGAGTAGCTACGAACTTTCGACTGGTGGGAAAACATCACACATTGGGTAAATTTAAATTTGTCTCTATTGTTTAAATATCGAAACTTGATTCCGATATATAAAAAAGGGCTGATATCTATATTTTTGGTCAAAGGAAGAACCCTATCTGTAATCAAACCGTTTTGAGTATTATTCAAAAAATAAAATTTCTTATAATATATCGAAAGAAAATATCGTTATCGAAAGGAAACAAATCGATACCGTACCCATTTCAGTGATATCAGTAGAACCCTATTCTTAACTAAACAGAAGAAGACGATATTTTACCGTTAAGCCAAAAAAATAAACTGCTTAAAAAAATTGACCAAAATGTCTAGGGATACTAATAATTTTTTGTATTTATTTTGCCTAGTATTTTAATATTATTTTTTGCATTCACAAATAAACAATGAGGTTTCTATAAATAAAAAAGATATTTCTTTTTTACCTGATAATAATGTTAAGATTTTTTCCAAAACACTAAAAATAAAAAAAAATGGTTGATTGTGTCAAATCGAATGTAGTTTATTTATAAATATTTTTATTTTTTAAAGAGAAAAGATAGGCCCTCGACCGGGATTTGAACCCGGAACCTTTGTCTCACCGTGACATCGCTCTGCCAATTGAGCTATCCAAGGCCCCTCCCGGTCGAGGACAAACCTTCTCTGTTTTAGATCCTAAAGCCCCAGTGTGCTCCCGCCATTTTTGCGATGAATACACTAGAACGAAGTTCTTTGAACATTAATTTTAATTTAGGATCTTATTGACTTTCCTCATATTATTATTTATAATTTTTTATGAGTTATAAATATTTTTATTTTTTAAAGAGAAAAGATAGGCCCTCGACCGGGATTTGAACCCGGAACCTTTGCTTCACCGTGACATCGCTCTGCCAAGGATCTAAAAGAGAGAAGGTTTGTCCTCGACCGGGAGGGGCCTTGGATAGCTCAATTGGCAGAGCGATGTCACGGTGAGACAAAGGTTCCGGGTTCAAATCCCGGTCGAGGGCCTATCTTTTCTCTTTAAAAAATAAAAATATTTATAACTTATAAAAAATTACCAATAATTATAAAAAAAAGTAGTTTAATTATGTACTTTTAATTTAAGCACAGACAGATATGAAGCGCTATTTCATTTTACATTATTACTGGGTCTTTGATCAGAAGAGTTGAAAGAATTTTGAAATTTAAAATTGCTGTTACCTCCTTGAATTACCTCCATTTCAGTTTCATCCAGCTTTTTTTTGGGGGGGGGAATAGAATTACCACATACACATTATTATCTCATTTTCTCTTACATCATGAGAGTAAAGATGTATATAAATATTGGACAGTAGAAGGTATTTATAAAATTATAATGCATTATTAAAACCAAAATACTTTATTCTAAAATAGCTTTATTCCAATAATTATATCACATTTTAGATATTCCCCTACGAAGAAATATTATAACCTAAGTTTTATGGCCTTTTGTTTTAACATTTGCTCTTCCATTGTTGCAGAATGTACATAGCTTAAACAAAAATAATAACGTTAACAAACTAAAGTTCGTTTAGAAATACTATTCTATCTAACTTTTTCATCTTAAAAAAAAAAAACTGCAGGGTTTTAATTTATTTACAATAAAATTATTAATGAGATCAACAATTTAAAAAAAATAAAATAAAATGGTATATCTTCCTATATACATTTTATATACATCGATTAATGATACTAATACAAAATAAAACATTTCATTTCTTCGCAATCCGACTGTCAATATGAGAGGGAAATGTAGCTATTGTGAGATAATTCTAACTAGAAGCGATGAAATTATTAACTACACCCCTGCAAATCAGAATGATTTTTAATAAACACAATTATTCCTTGGTATTAAAACAAAATAGAAATTTTAAAATAAAGAAATTAATTTGGCACAGGGAATTCACAAGAGAATAAAACTAAGATCTGTTACAAGCAATATAGAAGTAAATAATGATGTTAGTCTAATTAAAAACTAACATTTTAGTCGAGTTACAAAATTATTTTAGTTTACAGATAGCTATGCCTACTCTTCCCAGTCATATACAACTAATAATTTTATTAATAACAAATCAAACCTTCTCTTCAATTTACAAATATACATATTTATAAAAATAATAATAATAAAAATAATAACATTACATTATAAAGAAGATAACATTTTCTCAACAGAGCAGGGATAAAGATTAAATATATTTTTTTTAATTTAAATTTTCATTCAGAAATGCAGTTTGATTTCATTTTCATTATTGCACCTCACTTAATGATATATACAAAAATACAATATAATATATAAATTTGCTTAGATACATATATACAAAAAAATATTAGAAACAAAAGTTAATCATATTTATAAACATGAAAAATATAATCATGCTCATTTTTATTTATAAAAATAAAATTTATAATGATTATAATTTTTTTTTAAGTGAGCGAGAACGGGGACATGAGAACACTTCAGCTTATTATTCTCAAGGTTAATAAGTAAAATTTAGTAACAAATATTGTCAAACATAAAATGAAATATTAACTAAAAAATTTTGATATAGCCTCAGTAAAGATAATATTGAACAGGATATTATCCCATCTAGGGGAATTAGATATATAAAAATTCAAAATATATTTGGATCATATATAACGACAGAGAAATCTGTATGCCATCATAGTTATGCTTATATAAGAAAAAAATATGTCAGAAGAGTTACAGATAAATATAAAGGAAGTGTGATTTTGAACTAAAACCTGCTGTTGAGTATTCCTCGCTCGCCATTACAGTTGCAACTGATACAATAATATTTGATTAATCAGTACAACAGACATAGTTCTATCTGTTTAAGATTGTGGTCTACACACTCGTCAGGTGAGATGGGCTGACTAGCTGACTAGTACATCTCAATTCAATGGCACTTCATACAGAAGTGAGCTTGCCCAGAATGTCTTCCCAATAGAGCGGTAATTGACCAGGATAATAGTCTCGTACATAACTAACAACTAGTAATTAAGATATTACTTTCATTGTTATCGACCAATTGAAGTGCAATGGTTTTATAATGAATGGATTCATTTATTATTCTACTATAAATTCAAGTAAATATTACAGATTCCAATTGATATTTGAATAAAATATTGGTAAAATTTGCTCATTTGAATAAATAATAAAATTATGAGATGATTGCAATGTTCCACATAATAAAGAAGTTTGCGCAACGTTTATAACTAATATTGCTTTGTCATGAATAATCTGTATTATGTCAAAGTTCTTTTACAATGTCAATGTCAGTCTCTATAGATGAATGATGGTCATCGAAGATAGAACTGCACCATCACAATCTCACTTAAGGACTTCCGATGAAGCTGAAGACATCACGACGCAAGAAGACAGTGCGCCGCGTCGCGGACCACAGGCTGACGGACCAAGGCGTGCCATTCGGAGTGGCGCGGGGCGCAGACCAGCACGAGCCGCCCCAACTTGCGCCTCGCCATTATTACCATCTCGCCTTCGCCGTGCGCTGCACCGCAATGCCGCGCAACGCCGACCATCGTTCTGTCTACCACTTCGTTCTCCCCGCCCCATTCCAGCCCAGAGCTCCTCAGCCTCTTCGTCTCTTTCACGACGATCTCCGAGAGGTCGGTCTCTTCTTCTACGGGCTGCACGCGTTGAATGATACCTCGGGTTACTAGAAAAGACAGGAAACATGCTGGTTAATACAATAGTTGTTAACCACATAAAATCTTAATAACTGCAACTATAGCTATAACCTTGAAAAGTAATACTTAATCTTATACATATACGTATATATATATATATATATATATATATATATATATATATATATATATATATATACACATATTATCTCTTATATATATGTTTATATCTCCCCAGGCGCCGGATTACATTTAGAAACATTATCATTATCATTTATTAATAGCATTATATAACCTGTGTTCACATGTAACAATAACAATAAACGCATTAATAATAATTATAGTACATTGGTATATATCTAATATGAGGGTATATAAATTTATTTGCGGGCCGCAAGATCAGTTAGGTTGACCACTCCTGAATTTTTTTGGAATTAGTAGTATCAACAGCGGATCCAGGATTTTTTTCTGGGGGGGGGGCACAACGGCAGACGGACAAAAAAATCAACAATAACTTAGAAATAAACTTAGTATTTATAGAAAGGTTTCAAAGGTTTATTAAAATATCTAAAACAATAGTTTCACTCATGTTCTTTCTGTTATTTTATTCAACTATCATCATGTGATTTGCCCATAAGTATGTACTGAATGGATTCTCCACAGTACACAAAAAACTGTCTGGGGGGGCACGTGCCCCCGTGCCCTCCTCCCCCTTGATCCGCCTATGAGTAGTATAAATGAAATATTATTCGTTTAATTATTCCAATAATTACAGTAGTTATTCTGGATAATGTAAAATTTATATTATTTATTTATTATATGTTATTCTGTGTCGTAATACAATATTTAATTTGTAGGTAATCATTTAAAAAAAAACTGATATTTCTCTAAAGTAAAAAAAATCTTCCATTAAAAAAACAAAACAATTGTGATCAGTAGCTTTAAAATATATGTATCTTATAACAGGCTCTAATTTTGCTAAGATTCTATTCGGGGTTCGATCACTAAAATCATATTTTGATCTGATGTGAAGGTTCTCGCATTACAAGACAAACAAAAAACGGCGTTCTTAAAATTTTAAAATCTTATAGAATATAGTCAAAGGGTAAAAACAATATTAATTAAAATAAATTTACAATTGAATATATTAACTTACCGATCTCGCTGGTGCAATAGGCGTGTATCATCTCATCCTTGGTACAAGGCCTGCACTCTGTCAACAGAACAGTGAATCATTGTAATTGTGCAACATTCAGAGGACAGACTTAAAATAACTACAAATTATGCACAAATAAAATTTCTTTAATGCGTAAATATGAATAAATATTTAAATAATTGGTTAATATTTATGTTATCTAAAAATGTGTTTAGGGATAATGGTGCTATCAGAGCCCTATTTAATATACATCACAGAATTGTTTAAAAGTTGAATGTTACTTATCGTCATTAGAAAATAATAGTTTTTAATAATACCGTTGATCGACATCTGAATTCTACAGTACCTACCGGGGCTCATCCAGCATCTAAAAATGGATACCCTACATTGTGGGAAGTCCTAACGGTTGAAGGTGTTCTCAGCCAAATCACTTTGTTATAAACAGCACAGATTGTACTATTTACTGAACTTAAAACCCTTCGTAGGTTACAGTAGTATGTATAGGTTATTTTTTTTAAATTTTATTAGTTATATTACTAGTTATTTATGTAATTAATAGTAATATCAAAGTTGAAGAAAAAAAATCATGAATAGGAAGTTCTAAACAAAGATTTATTGCATTGTTTCGTTGATGTGTGGTTGCATATCCTAAATAAAAGATAACAGGAGTTAACCAACATCATCCATAGAGATCGTCCTATTTCTGTTGGAACGAAAACATTATCGTGGATTCCGTTAAAGAAGCGATCGATTCCATTGAATAAAAGGCAGATCCTGAAATACGTGATTCCATCTCGAGTGTTTTGGTTAAGATGGAGCTGATAGGATCGATATGACTTGCGGTATCTTCCCACTCACATTTTTTTGTGGTTTGAATCGACCCCTACGCTCGATTACTTTTTTTTACGACCTCTATGAGAACATGGAGAAACATAGCTTTCACGATAACATTTAAGGAAGAACAGGATATTGAAAGTTGGAAAAGGACAATTGTATTATAGAGAAGTGAAGTTCTCGGTAATCTATACATATAAAATGCTTTCGGATATAAAATGTGCGGATCAACGCACAGCCTAAACCGCTGATCGTAGAGACCTGAAACTTGGAGGGTATGTTCTTTGTATGACGTAAGCATCCGATAAGAAATGATTATCCGAAATTCTACCCCTAAGGGGGTGAAAAAGGGCAAAGTCTGTATGCTTGCTCACGTGTTTCTTACTCGCAAAATCTAAATATTTTCGCTGAAAAAAAAAATAAATCAAGTTCACTTCTCGCTGCTGCCGTACGACAAGTGAAACCGTGATAGTAAGAAATCCTTTTCAATAAATTCAATAACATTACATACTAATCCTTTACTGACCCGAACAACAGTAAACTTCTGTCCGTCCCGTCTGTTAATCAGTAACAATGTATGCTTCACGACTGTGCTGATCCGTCTGTGTTGAAATTTGATATGGATAATCTCAAGCCTGGGGAAGGACATAAGCTACTTTTTATCAACACGCCACACAGGCGAAGTTTATTTAAAACGAAGTATGATCTGTCATGATGACCAAATTCCACCCGAGCGAAGCCGAGGGCAAAAGCTAGTATAATATATATTGCCTTTGTTTTAGTCGGCCTCAATACATACATTTTTTCTAAAACTAAAACATAGGAACATAAATATTGATACATATTCTTTACTTAGTTTTTTTTCTGTTCGATTATAGTAAAATAGTAACATAACAAATAGTACAATAAATATCTGCCATTTTTGACCTTCAAAAGGTGGATTTAATATAAGAGTGAGAAGTGAACACTTAACACTAGAACTACGAACATTTACCATTTACCTATTTTTACCAACCGGTCAGAATGACCGGTTTGTTTGTTTAATTGAACAAAATAGTAGAATTAAAGAAATCTTACTAATATTATAAATTCATAAAATAATTTAATTGTAAATAAAATAAAATATATTTCATTTAATTCAGTTAATTTTATGCGCGTTGAAACTTGTAACTATACAGGGCAAGCAAGAATATTAAATTGAAATTTTATATACATATTACATATACACATTTACGCATAATAAATTGAAAATGTAGAATATTTGAATTCCGGGAATTTCCTCGAATTATAGATGTATAAAAATTCCGGGAATACACAACATGTATTCAAGATATTTTCAGGACCGGTCAAAATGACATAGATATCTCTGAAAATTAGAAAAAATAGAAGGAAATAATTTATAACATAATTGTATACACGAATTTAATAAAAATCATGACATTAATACTTAAAGAGTTAATGTTATAAATAAATGATGCAACCGCTCATTTTGATCGCTTCGTAGTTCTAGTGTTAAACTTGTAAAAATGAAACTAAAATTGAAGCAAAGGTATTAACTTAACTAGAAAATTTGAAACAGAGCTGAATATAAAAGATAAGAAGTCGAGAACAATAAAAGCTAGCAAGTACTAAAATGCCAAAAAGGTTGACGTATACACTAGACGGTAATATGAAAAAAAACACTATTTGCTTCCTTTTGTGCTTTGCTAGTCTAACCTAGCCTTATTACATTATTTTTAATTACAGAAGGATGTGTTATAGCTAGTCAAATTACAGTATGGCAGGTACGATATGTCGGGAAAAAGTATCGGATGACACTGAATACCATTAATTCTTATTTATTGATATATAAAAAAACAAAAAAATATTCCTATAAATATTAAAATGAGACAATTATTTAGATTTGTAACAAATCCTCATGATCAAGTTTTTTAAAAAGTATATTAAAGTATATCCAATATAAAATACTAGTATCGATACATCGATATTTTACAACAAGTTATACATACCTTCGTTGGGGTCGTAAGCCTTTCCCTTTGGCAAGGGCTGAAGATCGTAGGCGAACTCTGCTACAGGTTTGTGGGCGACCACTTCTTCACTAGCCGCTTCCACGTAGAGTGCAGCTTGGCCTCCGCGGCTCTGGAAGCATCTGCAAGAAGAAGAAAAGATTTGTTAGATATCTCTTTGATGTAATCTCCTTGGCATCGTGACAAAGAAATAGGTTCTTTCCATCAGCTTGTCGCCAAAGTAGTCTTTGACAGTTTAGTACCACTTATCTGCGCATGCTCTCAAGCCCAAACCATGACTGGTCACGAACTCGTGTTGGAACGATTTTTTTTCAGTTTTGAACTAGATTTCGTCACTTTCTTAATATCTTACAGTTTTTACTACTCATTTCAAAAGAGTAAGGCAGTGGAGGGTTATAATTTCAAATATTGTTTCAAATATTCTTATTTTGAAGAGAAAAGATTTGTCCAGGCCGGGATTGGAACCCGGGTCACCAGCAACTGAGCTAACCTTGCTCGTAACACGGCCAGTCAAATCCACTCTCTTCACCGATCCTATATCCCCGTGTTCTCGCAATTTTGCGACAAAATAAATATATTTAAAAATTAAAACAATTAATAAAAAAATAAAATAATATAATTATAAATAATATAATGACGTAAGTCAACAAGACCCTAATTAAAGTAATGTTCAATGGACATTCTTTCCCTTCTATACATCGAAAAATTGCGGGAACACGGGGATATAGGGTCGGTGAAGGCCCTTTTACGAGCCAGGATAGCTCAGTTGGTTAGAGCACTACGCTGGAGACGTGGGCGACTCGGGTTCGAATCTCGGCCTGGACAAATCTTTTCTCTAAAGAAAAAATATTTTTTTTAATGTTGTAGACAATTTTTCAAGTAAAGAGATTCATCAATGAATTTATTGCTTAGAAAAAGTGGACGCAGTTTTGTGGAATGATTATTTAGTAGATAAATATAGAAAAACAATCTCACAAATTTCGGAGATTTTGTTACGTTAGTATGCGCTATTTTCATCATGCTATTGAGAAATCTATAATAAACTAAATTACTGAAATTAGTAACAAGCATAATTTTGTATTATATTATTTAATAAGCCATACGAAAATTCCATTCTGAAGCCCAACATTACTTCAAGTTATTGTTTTAGCATTAAGGTCAAATCGGTGACATATAATCCAAAAAATATACTACAATAAACTAGAGTTGAGCATAACGAAATTGAATTACAATTGCAATTACTTAGATATATTTTTGCAACTGTAATTTCGTTTTGTCCAACTCTGGAATAAACCGTTCTGAAAGCTCGCGACTGGTAAGTTGGTAATACCGTCAGACAGTTTGCTGATTCTGGAAGGAACGCAGAAAATGGGATTGAGCTGGGTAGTACTCCACTTAATCAAACACTTCTGTCAAGAGGATGGAATGGAACCTAACATTCATTAATATGTATCAAGTTACCTCATATGCGTGGTGGTGTTGGGGGAGTAGAGCTTGGTGAGGGAGCGGCTGCCTTCCAGGTAGATGGAGGCGGCTAGACCCGGGCTGGGCCTGAGGCAGGCCCGGAAGTTCCTGTTGTTCAATCTCAACAAGACCCTGAGGGCTCCTTCCGGGTAGGACCACGTGACCCTGCCTTCTCCGCACCGCAGGTACACCGGCCGCACGCCGCGCTTCTCTCCGCCGCTCAGCCCACTGCAAAACAAGTTGAAAAAAACTGTTTAATATAATCAATAAAGAAAAAACATTGCAAATTATTACACAAATAATAACATTAATTTCTGTAAGAAAAAATAAGATGTAAGAACAAGAAGCACGTGAAGGAGGAGGATAGATCCAATGCAGTATGAAGTTGAGAAAAGACCTGAGAAATCTGACTTTGCAATTGATATAACCAAGGAGGCCTGTATCGATATAAAACCTAAAGAGTTATAGGCGTATAAACTCTTTTATCGGTCGCAATTTGGAACTTATAACGCCGGGTCGTAATGATCAGTTCCGAGAAGCGTCCGCCGATCATCTGTGGCTTCAGAACCAAATCTCAAGAAAATAGATTCATTATTACCAGAAACAACCAGCAGATGGTGTAATGACGGATTTTTTTATTCGATATTCGATTTTATGTATATTAAAATGTAAAATGCCACACTTAATTGATTTCAAAGGTTCTAAACTGAAAGTATTAAATTAAAACCAAAAAATTGAATTATATTTGTGAGAAACTCTCACTAGGTTTATATTAGTATTTCAGTTCTTGAACAGTTTAATATAGTTGCATTATTGAATGACAAAAAGTTCTATTCTGAAGAAAGTTCTGTAGGAATATATCTGGTTGGAGTCAGTAGGCTTTTAAAATATTTTACTTTTTTTGCAAATCCTAAAATAATTTTGGCAGATTTAAATTATTATATTGAATTTGACATTCACTTGTCATTTGCCCCCTCAGATTCTGTGTTGTAAAATTCAACCCCAAATACATTTCTATATAACGCTAGTTTCGACACGATCTGTATTGTTACAAATAATTTTTTAAAATGAGGATCAAAATGGTTAACTCTCGAGTAAGGAGAACTCTTTATTGGAGAGCCAACGTTTTTTGACATCTTTGACATCCCGGACCTTCCTTATATATATATATATATATATATATATATATATATATATATATATATATTAAGGTAAATGTACACTCTTGGGAAATGTACACTTTTACCGTAAAATGTGACAATTCCCAAAAAGTTAGGTGTATGTGAACTGAATATAATGTATATGTACACTCCTTTTTACGTTTTGGTAAATGTAAACCTTCATGTTTTAAGAAAAGTTGGAATACAAATAAATTAAAAATGTTGTTGCAGTAAAAAAATATTTATTTAAATAAACATAATACAAAAGGTCACCTGTGGTCTAGTGGTTAGCGTAACAAACTACTAAACCCAAGATCGCGGGTTCGTAGCCCTGCAGGTGGCCCTAGGATTTTTTTAAGGGAGTAAAAAATCCTTAGTTACGCCGTCCTTCGGAAGGGACGTTAAACGGGGGTTCCGAGCCTGTACGATGTCAGGTATTCGTTAAAAATCCCTATCCTAATTAAAACCTGGATAGGTAAAATTTAGAGCTCCCACGGTAGCATCGTTCGATTAGCCATAGCAGCATAAAGGGACGTTAAATGAACAAAACAAAACAAACAAAAGCCTTTAATAACAAAAATGATTTTAATTAAAAAATGACTAACAAAACATACTTTTCTTTGCATATTATATAATATGTCGTATGTTATGATCCCAATATTCATAAATACAATTTTGGTCCTAGTTTTTGAGGACCAATACGATGGGAATCGAAAAAATAATAATAATAACATACTTTTCTTAGAAATTTCATAATGAAAAAAGTTTAATTTATTTGAGCAAGAATTGCTATTGTGGAACTTGGAATTACATAATATTCCAGTATTTTTACAACTGCATTTTTTTGAGGAACATGATCCATTACAGATGCACCTTTTAAAGGCCTGCCCACCAGTAAGGGACTGCATTCCTATAATTTCTCTTAACGATAAATAAATAAACGGTAGTTCGCGTACCACTACAAGTGCGCATGCGCACCGCATTACTAGCGCTTGCGATTTCGTATTTTGTATGCTCACATTTACCAAAACGACATGGTCATTGGGAATTCAATGCTCATTTCCCTTCTTTGAAATTGTAAATGTTAGTTGAATGCACACTTCCCAAACGAGGAGGCAAATGTGCAAGTTTACCGGAAAATGTGTACATTTGCCGCAATATCTACTTTTACCGTAACAAACACACACACATATATATATATATATATATATATATAGGATCAACTATCAGTATTCTACATTTTTCAAAATGTTCGAATTCATTTGCTGTACACTTTTACCGGACCGTACCTCAAATTTTTCATATAGAGAGGAGAAAATTCAAGAATCCAAGTTCAAAGAATCGAGTATTTTGGGCACGCCTAACCGTTTTGTGATATCACCGTTGTTGGACGCCTCACCAGGACAAGGAAACAATAAACCTGAGGATACACGTGACAAGAATGGCGTATCAGTGACGGCCATACCAAATTACTGTGCGTTATTGTGGGTGTGCGCAAGAGAGGAATATTGGTATTCAAGATTGCAAGTATTCGTTGAAAACAATGGAAGATGGACTTCCATAATTTCCGATTCTTTTCAACATTTGATTTAAATAGCAGACTTGGCCAATAGAAATGAAAAACCCGTCACTACAATTACTGTCACCGTTGAAACTTAAGAAACTCGCTAACATGGCAGTATTAGTAAATACCAGGTTTAGATCTTGAAGTAAATTACCACTATTAGTTTGCCAATGTATATTAATCCATAACTTGTAAACACCAAATTTATGAGGTTTTCAATTCTATTGCAACAACCTAATACGTTTTTAAAAAAATAATCTACAGCTGACCGTTTTTACATAAACCGCGACAAGAAGAAGGATTATACGTTTATCGTATAAAAATATCGTATATGGTATAAGTGTGTGGATTAAGAAAACGTCAACGCTAACGTTAAAATAGAAAATGTTTTAGATTAAAATATTTCATTATTGATTGCAAGGAATTAATAACGAAATTACTTTCCCGTTTCTCCTGTACAAATTAATTCAGTTTCTATTAGATTTTCGAAGATTTTAAACTAACAGATGAAGTAGTTTCCTAGACAAATTTTGATCTGTTATTCCAAATCAAAGGTGAATTTCATTCAAAAATGTTTTAGAAAACTTCCCTTGATTGTTATATATATATGACATTGTTACGGCCACAGAGAGAAGGACGGAAGGAAGGGACTAGCGTCTTAAGCCGTCGTTGGGAGAAGTTAAGATTGGATTAGAACCTTCTGGAACGCCTCCTTTTGTCGGAAGAGATCAAGGAGGTTCTCGATAATCCCAGAACAGTCTTCCCCTGCTTCCGTGTTCTAGAATGTTCGGCCTTTATTTAAATACCCCCCCTCGCCTCGTCTGAGAGTAGACCAGGCACTGTGATGAAGTGTAATAAGTGAGTGTCAGTGTATAAGTGTATCAGTGGACTGTGACAGTCTCGCGAGTGTAATAAACCGTTTCTGTTTATTACTGTGTGTCAATTATATTTAGAGATTCTTACGGTCGGTGGACTTCAATTAGTGAACTGTAAGTGTTAATTTGTAGTTATAAATTGTAGTGTTATGTTATATTATTCATACAAATTTATGTAAAAAGTTAAGTCATTTAGAATTGGTATTATCTTATATTATTGTAATAATTAAATAAGCGTTAGGCCTAGATAATAAATATTTACAATATTGTTATTGTAAATTTATATTAGTTTAATAGTTTAATTGCATTCTTTATGTCACATTGTTTATAAATTAATTAGTTAATTAATTAGTATCTTTAATTAAGGAATAGTTTAATTCATTTTAATACCCAGTAGCCCGTAACAATATGTATGTTTTTGTAATGTGTTTCATGGTTTCAAGATGAGACCAGCATCAGAGGATAACTTATTTTTTCTGTTATCATGAGTGACTCGCCCAGGGGATCAGCCAGCTTCAATAGAGGTGGCAGGAGAGCTTGATCACCTCCCTGCATAACCACTGATACAGTCTCTACTGTGTACTGTACCCAAGACCTTTCATAGGTTGTAAAATCCAATCTTGTAGTGTGACTTCATAATAATGTAGCAATGTTCTTTTTTGCAGTATTTTTTTTATTTCCTTCTTAATAAGAATAAATTTTAGCAGTCTAGCTATGCTTAGCTGACTGGAAGGGAACCCCCTTGCAGATTCATTATATGCTAATCGCGAAACTGGTAAGGTTTGCAGAGCCTGAGCGCTGCATGAAGAACATACTGAGCAGGCCAAGGCATCAAGATTCAGCCCACAATCGACCTTCTCCGACGGCCTTGGTATTTCTGCAGCAGGAACTGTTCTAGTGGTCTCTTTGTTATCTATCAAGTAACTGTGATAGTTCTAACAGTCCTTGAAGGGCCAGTATCTCGCAAAGGGGGACTGGGTTCCTCGAGGACTAGCGATATAGGTTCTTGTCGATGGAAACGCTTATTAGTTATTACGTTTACGATTTTACCGTTAGCAGTTTCTGTAAAAGGCTGTTATTTTTTGGCACATCACAAATTACAGTTACTGGAATCTGTTACTGTAAATGCTCGTTGATATCCATTTAACTTAAGCAAATCGAGGATTAATCTTCAATAATTAACCTGAAAATCCTCGTCATAAGTAAATAATAGATAAACGCCCCGGAAATAACAAACAATTAGAAAATGAAATAAACAGTTGGTAGCACTGGGGGTGCCTTATCAAAACTACTTTTAATAGCCGATTAAAAATAATAGCTTCTTTTTATCCAAGGAGATAAATTTATGAAATTTTATACCATTTATGTAAGGGTGATAATACTTCCTTTGCATAATACATGAATGATATGTTACTAAATAAATAATAAGACCGTGGAAAAATTCCAACGAAAAGGCCTTAAGTCTCCAAACTAAAACAGAAATTGAAATTATCTGCCTAATATTTCGCCCATTCAGGCATCTTCAGGGTAGAAAGATCTCAGTTTCTGTTTTAGTTAGGAGACTTAAGGCCTTTTCGTTGGAATTTTTCCACGGTCTTAACATTTATGTAAGGCCTTTTTTTTACTTTTCAATATTAATATACTAGCTTTTGCCCGCGGCTTCGCTCGCATAGAATTTGGACTACCGCATAAACTTTCTTGACAGTGCTTTTTAACAATAATTTAAAATAATAAATAATTTAATTATTTAAATAATTTAATTTTTTTCACTATAGGTTACTCGTACAAAATTTCAGATGTTTAACTTCAAAACTGACAGATTCCATACAACCTTTGAACCCCTATTATATTAAAGGAGATTCCCTTGGGGTGGAATTATCCAAATTTCTTTCTTAAACTATACAAAGAACCTATCTACAAATTTCAAGATGCTAAGTTCCTGATTTGCCTTTAATTGTGTACTATTAACAGGGAATATAATAGGGGGGAATATGCCCCCGTGCCCCCACATAAATCTGCCCTTGCTGTAGCCTATGATGTATAACCTATTTTACTCAATAAGTTTCATCCAAATCCGTTCAGTAGTTTTTGCGTGAATGAGTAACAAATATAAATACAAACATTCGCATTTATAATATTAAAAGAATATCAAAACAATAGTTTCACTCATGTTCTTTCTGTTATTTTAACAACTATTATCATGTGATTTGCCTTTAATTATGTACTATAATTGATTCTCCATAGTACCTAAAAAACTGTAGGTGGGGCACTTGCACCCGTGCGCCTCCCCTCTCCATAAATCCGCATTTGCTATAGCCTATGTGTTATTCTGATGTATAAACTACATTACTGTAAAGTTTCATCCAAATCCGTTCAGTAGTTTTTGCGTGAAAGTGAGACAAACATACAAACTTTCACATTTATAATATTAGTAAGATTTTGTGGATTAGCCATAAGTCCACTGGTTTCTTGATAATGTTATTATTATATTTTTACTTTCATTTTTTCATATGGTCTTTTGTCTTAAGTTTTTTGTTGTTTAGTATTATTTATTTTTTCCTGTTGTGTTTTTAAAAGTTTGGTGAGTGTATTGAATTTTCAATTTCTGAAGTATTCATCACCTGTTTTTTCCACCTGGGGTCAAGTAACCTTCCTTATGATTCATTAGTTACAATTGAGCCTTGGAGGTGGTGGGGTGTTTCTTGGGTGCACTATTCATGTTTTGTTTTGCTGTTATTCTCTTTCTACCCTGAGGACGCCTGAATGGGCGAAATATTGGACAGATAATTTCAATTTCTGTTTTAGTTTGGAGAAATCTATATTAACTATATAAGATTATATTAAGATAATATTAAGATAATATTAACTACTTTGCAACTTCAACAAAATAAACAAAAGAAGATCATTCCTCTAAATTTTGCAGACAAATTTTATAAAAAGAAAGCGCAAATTATGGAATTAAATTGTAAAAGAGAATTATAAAATAAAATAAATCCGAATTTAACCATGCTTTACGCATATTCACACAACTGCTTTTTGATTCTCAACTTCAATAACTCAAAGTCATTATGAATTAATGATATTAAATAATAAATTTTAAAAGCTACGATTAATATAAAGTGATCATCATTGAAAGCAACTGATATTTCAGTATTTCTCCTGTAATGAGATGATCCTACTTAACTTCGATAAATGTTATCTTGAAGAAAAATAAAACACTTACAATATTCCGGTTTTTTATCGCTCTGATTAAGGAAGTTTTTGCTCATAAATAATTGATAGCATAAAGAAGAGTGCTAATGGATATAATAAATTACGAGAGATGAATTAAATAGCGCCATTAACCTCGTTGCAGGCCGGTTGAGAACCTGCCCTAGAGAGCCTCTCCCTCATGTCGCGTACCATTATCAATCAAGAAATCTTAAGACCCGATTTGTGTTGTTTTGTTTTCTATGTTAAATAAAACATAATTCCAACAGCCCGTTAACTATACATGGCCGCATGAACTATACATGAGAGGGAATTGATACATTATGCATCCGAATACTGCTTGTGTGGGCCATGTTTATGGCTGAGTGAGGTCTACTGGTATCTGGGCTTATGTAGCCTCATGTAATCATCTGTCGTGGTCGTTTGAACCTTCTCATATTAGTACATCACAACCCTCAACCCTCCTTATCTAAAAAAAATATATATATTAAAAAAAATACAATTTTCATGGCCAACCAGGAGGTTATTTATTTTTTAAAGTAGTGAACAAAAATGCCTCGGTGTATGTTAAAATAATGAACCCATTTCACTATTCCTCCAGTCGAATCCATAAATTTTTCGCAAAGAATACTACCCCGTAAAATCCAATTTACAAATATGACCGTTTGTTGTACACTCTTTCTGAATCATTTACTCATGATATATCAGCGATACATCTAAAGATGTCGATGTAATAAATATTGATATGAATAGATTTGATTGTTTGGCAATCGTAATTCGATATATAGAAAAATATAGAAAAAATCGAGCTTTAATACACTTTTTATATATTATGGGGAAATGAGAGATAACTATCGTTACATATGATATCATCAGTTATTCAATTATATCGAATAATAATTCTTCGCCATATCCCATAACGTCTCAGGTTAGACGGTAGGCCTGGTTTTGTGGGTTTGGCTGTGGGCGGTAATTCGTGGATGGAAGTTTGTATACAGCGATATTATTGTTTTCACAATGTTCTTGAATTATGAATGAGAAGCCCTGAGAAGACGTAGGAATGACCGGAAGCAGAAGATTGAAAGACACTCAAACAAAAGAAGTATGTAATTGTGATTCGTGCCCTGAAAGGAGGCAGTGGAGCACGGCCCAGTTTCCGAGATGTGGACTCCATCTTGCAGCCCTCGCATGACAGCCAGGTACAGCTTCCGCTTCGATCCGCTTGTCACTGACACGCGACTCTTTCGGCCCAGGTGAATAGAGGGAAGGAATTGAAATCGCCTGGAGGGGGTTGGAATGTTGTTCGGATAACGAGGGCAAGTTCGGCTTGCCAAAAATATTATGGAATTCGAAATTATGGATTACAAAAATATTGTTGACCACGAACAAACTTAACCTAAACTGCAGAAATTATTATTTATCAGTTAAATAATTATCATGGTTAAATAATTATAGTCATTCTTTCGAGAAATGAGATGCCGTCGCACTGAATTCGGATATATATATATATATATATATATATATATATATATATATATATACACACACATATATACATATAACTTGTAAAATATATCAGCAATTATTCCACTTACGCATCTTCGGGCGTTTTATGGGGCAAAACTACTGATTATTGGATTTTTTCTGCTATTTTGTTATTATGGATTTATTGCACGGGTCAGGGGTTCAGTACATGGTAGAGACGGTACTGTTTCATGCAAGGACGTGACTGATAAGTCAGATTTGTTCCCCTTTTTTTGGGTACCCTATTTTTATAATATTTTATAGAGGCTGGGTGAGCCCCAGGAGGGTCCTAGATCCTATATGACCCATCTCCCGCTGCTAACAGACTGAATAAAATTAACTGCCCACAGCGAGATTTGAACCAGGATTTCCGGCATGGCAACTTAGTGCTCTACCACTGAGGCACACCGCTCCCTTATTATATTTAATATTAAACTAATTAATATAATTTTGTTTTGCTTCAATTTTAAAATTAACAATGAAGCAATAAATAAACTCGAATCGATGTCGGCTCTAGATTGTAAAGCCAACATTTGTAACTGAAGAAACCATATGTTTAGAACAACTGGAACGAAGATGACGCATTAAGTTTGAAATCCAAAGAGGTAAGTGGCTGAGCGGGCCAACCTTGATCTAGGGATTATGATACATGAGCGTTCTGTAACGAGCCGTTCTAATGGCTTTCTTCTTCAGGAGTCGTTTGTCTTTCTAATGCACGTAAGATTTATTTACAGCAGGCTTTAAGAATAAGTATTTATTCAGTCAGATATTTTAGAATTATGCTTTAATATTGATTATTTGCGGTGAGTAATAAAAGTTAGCATGTTATAGTTAATTAAAAGCCACGTTTCAACATGATAAAGTTAAAATCCTAATTTTTGACGATGGAATAAATAGTCAAACTTGGTAATTTTTAAATCAATACATTTATATTGACTCCACTCTGATTACTAATTGCATCAAATATATCACAATTGACGGTCAAAGGGCGGATCCAGGATTTTTTTCTGAGGAGGGGCACAACGGGGGGGGGGGGCAAAATAATCAACAGTAACTTAGAATAAACTTGTAGTATTTATAGAAAGGTTTCAAAGGTTTATTAAAATATCAACACAATAGTTACTGTAATGGATTCTCCAGTAACAAAAACCGTCTGGGGGGCAAGTGCCCCCTAAATCCGCCCTTGGATGGCGTTAATCTAATGTAATGGTCCATCCATAATGTATTTAAAAGCGCTGTTTGAAATGTCTTAAGTCATGTAATAAATTTATTTTCTAGTACAAGTTAACCAGAGCAAAGACCATCCTAACAGCCTTATCTAGAATAAATATGCTTCGCCAGTTTTTCCACTGCAACAAACGTACGTTAGCACATGCCATTATACCACTGTAATCATTTTAGACAGTGCTATCTAAATAACATTTTACTAATCGGACATAATTTTTAATAGTAAAAACGTCGAAAAGGTTCACAGGATAGATCTAAATGATCAAGATTAATTTACAACGGAGATTTTTCTAAACCTCAAAAATACTTACTTTTATGACAACAAAAATTCGGCCTTATATATTAAATTTAATTTAATCCTCCTCATTTTTAAGGTCAAAAATTATGTTTTTTATTTATATACTACTATTTGACATAATCGAAAAATGTCGATTTTTTTTCGATCCTCCTTCGCCCCCAAAAAATTATCGAAGCATGAAATATCTAAATATCGATATTGTTGTTTTCGAGATGCACAGATAGGTCTAGTCTAGAGGTATCGCTGAGATTGTCAATATTAATTTTACAGATTGTGGAGTTTAGTAGAAGTAGATATCATTTGTAGGTTTATACTGACATAATTTTGTCTTTGAATTTCTAAATAATACAATCAAGACTGAAAAGAAAAGAAACTGCTCGACGTTTTCGCCTACTTCAACATTTACTGGACAAACGTTCAAAACTCCCAATTAATTACAAAAGACTCATTTACATGACAGTTATCAGACCTAATTGGATATACTGAGTTGAGCTTTGGGGCTGTACTAAACCATCCGCTTAATCTCGTATCGAATCTATAAAATCCTCAATGCTCCTTATAATGTCACAAACAAACTCATCCATCATGATCTTAAAATATGTTGTTGATTTGGCCCAAACTAGATACCTATCCTTCCATGACAAGCTCCATACACACTTGAATCCGCTCGTCTCTCAACTTGCTTCCCATAATATTCCTGATAACCCTCCGAGGCGTCTGAAAAGAAGATGGCCTCTCTACTATAGAACCTTATTGGAGTGCTATCAATGGGTAGTTTCTCCACAAGTGTCTTTTTTTCATGTCCTTTGTTCATACAGCAGATTTACTTGATGTAATATAATTAAAGTTGTAAATATCAATAAATTATTCTAAAAAAAATAGTACAATCTTTATAAGAATAGGCTCCGAGACCTTGAATTATTGCCTGTAACATGATGACGGGGCCGAAGCCTCAGAACTATCTAAGAGACGACTAGCCTTATAAGAATGGGCTGTTCTCATTGTCTCATCCCTGGAAGTATTTCGCTGACGTCTCGTCATTTTGAAAAGTTGAACAATATTTGAAGACAATAAACATGATAATGATTACATTACCTAAAAATTCCCATTTACTGATGGAAATTCTCAATTGAAAAAATATTTAAAATATCTTAGTAAAATGCCATGATGGTATTGCACGTAGACAGAGACGCACTGCCAGATAGTTACACTATCGCGACAGTACTATCACTGAATAGACTGCAGCCGAAGGGGTTGAGTGAACCCATGACGGTCCTTGAATCGCTGCGCCTCTAATAAGAAGGTTAATTGGAGCAGGAGCGAGTGCAAAAACAGGCGCAGCACGTGTCCATTGTGGCCTTTGTTCTTGGAGTGCTCTCGAGGACCCCGGGAACGGCCTGGCCCTCACGTAGCCGCTTTATCTCGCCAGTACGTGCGCGCCTCGAACCCACACCGGCAGGGACATAGTCACCTGCAACGGCAACTAGTTGACCTTTAGGTGGAATACAAGCAAAGCTAGCAAACAAAGATCTTGCCCTTTTTAAATTTTAAAACAAAATAACTTATTTATACCCTACAGCATTTTAAACTTACGAAAAATTGTATCACTATAACTTTCGAGGGTTCTTGGGATAATCCGCTTTATAGAGGCTGGCGTAACCCTAGGATGGTCTGCAAATCCCACAGGGTCGACCCACGGCAATTAACATAAACAGTTCATCTGTTATAGCTGGCTTCAAACCTGATACCTGGTAGTATCTTCAAACCTGATACCTGGTAGTATCTTCAAACCTGATACCTGGTAGTATTTTCAAACCTGATACCTGGTAGTATCTTCAAACCTGATACCTGGTAGTATCTTCAAACCTGATACCTGGTAGTATTTTCAAACCTGATACCTGGTAGTATCTTCAAACCTGATACCTGGTAGTATCTTCAAACCTGATACCTGGTAGTATCTTCAAACCTGATACCTGGTAGTATTTTCAAACCTGATACCTGGTAGTATCTTCAAACCTGATACCTGGTAGTATCTTCAAACCTGATACCTGGTAGTATCTTCAAACCTGATACCTGGTAGTATCTTCAAACCTGATACCTGGTAGTATCTTCAAACCTGATACCTGGTAGTATCTTCAAACCTGATACCTGGTAATATCTTCAAACCTGATACCTGGTAGTACCTCAGCGCTTTATACACTCATCTAATCCGATCCCAAGAAACCATAGCTGTCAAAAAGAGAATAGTAATCGTAGTTTCTTTTTTATTAATCACTAAAAAATTCCAAATGTTGAAAATTATGGGAAATAATTTATTTAAACAATCGAAGTCAAATATTCCTACTTTAGAAGCGCATCAAGGGCAGAGTAATATTGATTTAACTCTGTCTAATATACAAGCTACAGGACGAATAAAAAACTGGACCATTTCAAACGAAACTAATCTTACAGACCACAAATGTATTCTATTTGAAACTAAATGTAATAGGCCTTTTGAAAATACAAATAAAACAAGAAAATACTTCACCTCTAATGCTTATTGGAATAAATTTGAGACTAACTTACTAACACAACTTGAAAAAGAATTTATACCGCGTACTGAAAACAAATATACAGCTGAAGAACTACAAAACTATATTATTGAATAATTAAAGCTTCAAATATGACGTTTAAAAAATCAAGTAATAGCCCCCTTATAAAACAAAATAAGTCTGTTCCATGGTGGAATGATGAACTGTCAGCCCTACGTAAAAGAACGAACAAGCTCAGGCAGCAATATCAGAAGATTAAAAACAACCAACAACTCAGAAATAAAGCTAGAGACAGCTATCTGGAAAGTCGTCATCTTTACCAGAAATTAATTAGGCAATCCAAAATGGAATCTTGGAAATCGTACTGCACTAACGCTAAACCATAGGACTGGACTTATAAATGGGCTGTAGGAAAAGTAAAGAATCAAATGCTTTTAAAAACCATACAAACATCGACTAACAACCAGTATACCAACAATCTAAAGGAGACTTTGAATCAGGTAATGACCGGCCTAATAAATGTAGATATTCCTGAATCAGATGACAGCAGACATACTATAATTAGATCGAATGTTATGATACCTCCGGATACAACTGATGACTTACCAATAGAGGACCATGAAATTTCGATCGCAATCAAATCGTTAAAAACAAAAAAATTTCCGAGTTACGACGGGATTACTCCTATAATTATTCAAAAAGTCTTTGAATTTGTACCAAATTTAATACTACATTGGTACAAATTGCTCTTCAGAAGAAACGAATTTCTAGACAACTGGAAAATTGGTCTATTAGTCTTAGTACCGAAACCCTCTAGCACTAAGCTTAGACCAATCAGTATGCTTCCGATCATGAGCAAAATTACCGAGAAAATCGTTAAAAACAGACTGATTAATTTTCTTGTTAAAAACAAAACTTTAAAAAAAAATAAATTTGCATTTATACCGAAGACTGGAACATTAAACGCATTAAATTCATTGACCATGAATATCAGCGAAGCTCTACATAAAAAAGACCAATTTCTAGTTATCTGCCTTGACATAAAAGGTATATATCAAATAATCTCAAACAATATAGGTGTCCAAAGAATTTATATTTATTGATTAGGTATTTCCTAGAAAATTTTACAACGAATACCATCTCCTGCTTAAAAACTGTAACACAAGGATCATCTTTATCACCCATTCTTTGGAACATTTTAGTTAATACAATTTTCGACTTTGACTTACCAACCGACTCAAAATTAATTATTTACGCCGACGATATGTTACCTTTAATCAGAGGAAATTGTTTTCAAAATTTACAATCGAAGCGTTATGTATTTTGATTATTTCTTTAATCTCTTGCTAAAGTAAAGTACCCACAAGAAATGTAGGACGACAGCCTTTTTTCATCCTGCCGCAGTGCTGCTACCTTGCGGATTCGTGGTAATTAGCAGCTTTGTATTAATTGAATTTATTAAAATTATTACTGCTGTTGTAACCCTATCGTTAGATTCACTATAAAGATATACAAAACTGATCCAACGAATACCTTTAATATTAGGACAAGGCCTTATTTTTTACATTTATAATTTTATTCATTACTGCTTCGATTCGTTCATGGCCAAGAGGTTTTATTCAGTTAAAGGTTGGTCCTTAATTATAATTCAAAAGTGTTATATAAAGGAGATAATTGGGGGGTGCAGTCAATAAGAACACCGAATAAGTGAAGTACTTATATTATGTGCCGACGTTTCGACCTACAGTGTAGGTCATCTTCAGGGCGAATGTTGGGAAGCGTGGCCGTTACATATAGCGGCTAGAGCGTACTGTAACGGCCACGCTTCCCAACATTCGCCCTGAAGATGACCTACACTGTAGGTCGAAACGTCGGCACATAATATAAGTACTTCACTTATTCGGTGTTCTTATTGACTGCACCCCCCAACTATCTCCTTTACATAAGATCATCCAGTCAACCATTTTCATCTCATACAAAAGTGTTATAGTTTGTTGTAGTAATTATACCTGTTATTATCTTTAAATAATACTCGATTTTAATATATTTACAAAGTGTTATCTATAACAACAGATATAAAATATATTTATTTACAGTACTTATATGAGTTGCCTATACTAAGATGATCATGAAATCAGGGTGTTCTCTTAATGCAGTCAAGTTCTGCGCTACCACAAAGTTTCCCTGCCGAGACAATACTCAATAATTACTAAACACTATTGCGTTCTTTAAATGTATTTAATTAAATATAATTTATATTTTGAAATTTTATTAATACATAGATTTTCTAAAAATTATATATCTAAAGCTTGATGGGCTTTTATCCGGATGAAGGTTATGTGGAAGAAGGTGAAGAGGAACCCGACCGAAACTAATCCCCATTGTTGATATTAATAAGGAACGTAGAAGGGCTGGTAACAGTTCCACAATGGGTCATCAAGTGTTTTTGTTTGGTCGCCATTGTTTGTCCTTCTTGTATCTAACCTTCCCCCCAATAGTCAGTCTAAATACCGGATCTTAATATAAGAAGACCAACAGGGGGGAGGGAAATTATTTTGTAATTATTCAGTCACTAGCCAAGATTAGCAGAAGTGAGCATCAACGGTAATATTAAATAAATAATACCAAATTAAAACAGCACAAACTTTAAATAAATACAAAATTTACTGCTGCATACACAGCAATTAGTTACCTCTAATTCCGCTTTGCAAGGGTATGGTTTTTTTTTTCATTATTTTATTTGAAATCATTGATTGATTGAAATCGTGACTAAGGGGTACTCTGTCCCTCCACCACGGGTATGGTTGATAACGAGACTTGAAGAATTGTAATCTTTCTTAATTTTTCGACATTAGGGGGTTTCGATCAAGTATTAAGGGAAACAATTATTTTTTAAAACTGTATTTATTGAAATTTACAACTGTATACTGAATGCATCAAGTAAATATAATGAAAGTTAAATCACACCCAGAGATAAAGGCAAGAAGAGAAACTACCCAGTGGTAGTACTCAAATAAAAAGTTTAACATAGAAGGTCACGAGGCCATCTTCTTTTCAGACGCCTCGGAGGATTGCCAGATAATATACATAATCGGAGGATTATTAAATCGGAGAAATTTAAGAAGTAGCCAGGGGGTTTGAGTGGAAATGAAGTTTATCATGAAATGATTGATATCGAATTATGGCCAAAACAGCAACAAACGGGACATTAAGGTCATTATGGATGGATTGCTTTGTTCGTAACAAAGTAAGGAGCATTCTGGATTTTATTAAGGATTTTGGATTGCAAGGATTGAATAAGAGAGGAATTCGATGGCTTAGTGGAGCCCCAAAACTCTATTTTGTAAGTCCAGATGTGTCTTATAATTGTCATGTAAATGAGTCTTTTGTAATTAGTTGGGAGCTCAGAGCGTTTGTCTAGTAAATGTTGAAGTAGACTGAAACGGCGAGCTGTTTCTTGTCGTTTCATTCTAGTATAAGGATTCCAAGTTACGCGTTTGTGATATGGAAAACGGATAAAAACCTTATGCCACTTTATGCTGCTAAGGCTAATCGGACGATACTACAGTGGGAGCTCTCCAAGTTTAATTAGATAAAGATTTTTAACAAGTACCTGTAAAGTCCCTTCCGAAGGACGGCATAATCAAGGTTTTTTTACTCTCTAAAAAAAATCCTAGGGCAGGGCTAAGAACCCGCGATCTTGGACTGTATCTTTGCTAATAGTGATACCAATTCGATTTTTGTTTTTCTTTTTCTAGTTAAACTATCCTGAAATGAGTCATCACTTTTTTGAGCTAAGCGGAGATGAACTATTGTCCTTTTTTTTTTACTCAATGTCGTCGGGGATGATTAATGCATACTTGGGTTTAAGGAGAATATTTAGGAAAGTTTCATCAAAATGCTTATAGTTAACGGACAATATTTTGAATCCTTTCATCAAATATTTCTTCATGTTTGGACTGTATCCTCAAATTCTTTACATTATGGGGATCTTCTGAATGTTGTTATTAAGCAAGGTATGTCGTATGGATAGCAATGCACTTTTGAGCATGTTTGTTGAGCATAGTCCTGACTACACAGCAGCCTGGGATTACTATTCGACAGTAATGCTGGTATTTATTTTGAGGTAACATCATCGCCAGACCCTGGTATACCTTTTTTGAGGTTACCTAGAAGATTGAGAAGGCTTCAGAGAAGAGACTGTGAAGCGATTGTGATGGTAATGTGAGAGAGTGCATGTGGACGAGCCCACAATGCAACTCATTACAGTACGGCACCTGTTCGAGCTTTTTAGGAACCTTTTTTTGATCTCTTCTTGTGTTCTTCAGCGCCTCATTTGGAATCGTACAACGGATACAGCCCTTGTTTTTTTTTTGTAAGGCCTTTTTATTAATAGGGGCATTAATTATAAATAGGGGAGAGGGTGGGGTACGCCTATCGGGCGGGTCAGAGTGTTCTTCAGTCTTCGTCGATATTATCAGGGTTGAGGCTTAAGGTTGAGTACGTACTTCTGGCTAGTGATAATGCGATAACAGTGTACCTCGTTATCACGTTTAATTCTTTAAACATAGGATGCTTTCTAAGATAAGTAACTGAGCTAAAATGAAACTGACAAAGTACAAAGCAAGCTTAAGACAGTCCAAAATAAAAAAAAAATCCTAAAATAGAAAAAAGAATTGAAAACTAACATTTATCGGGGCTGAATAAATAAGATAATAATAACCCTGTACCACTAAAATCCATGAATGGTCTGAAGTTCAGTATATTGGCGAGACTGTTTTTCTTGGATAACGGTTGTATAGAAGGTGATTTGTTTTAGATCACGCTCAACCGCCAGATTTTCAACCCTTATTTTACCCACTTTATGAGGCTGGATGAGCCCCAAGAGGTTCCTAGGTCCCATAAGACCCATTTGCGGATGCTAAGAGATTAAATAAGAGTCATCCACGCAGCGGGATTTGAACCCAGGACCTCCAGCATGGCAACTCAGCGCTCCACCACTGAGTTCTTGCGCTCCCTAAATAAATAAAGTGTATATATATAGATAGAAAAGTATATATATATATATATTTTTTTTTTATTCATTGTTTCCCCCATGGTAACCCCATGGAGGGACCGTTTATTAATATTAGGACATGCTCCATACTTAAGTAAGCATATTACATGTCATTACATGTCATGTGATGTTACTAATTACAGATCAATTTGGTATCATAATTACAGAATACATTTTAGTAAAATTTAACAATACAAGAAATTCAAAATTTATAGTTTGACTAAATTGATAATTTCTGAGAATAAAATTAAAATTAAACTTGTAATCCTAAATTATGTAATGAAAAATAAATAAATTTAACAAATATACAAATAAACAAAAATGAAAGGTTTTATGATATAAATGATGTAACTAAAAAAAAAAAAAAATCAAATCATGAGTTACACATTACGATTAGCGAGACAATACTTAATAAAAATGTATACACATATATTTATACTCATAACAGTTACAATTAAAAATGAAAAACCAGGTATCTGGTGAATTGCCCTTCTTATGTCCTAGAGCTGATCAAAATTTATGTCTTTTATAAATGATAACAAGTCAGTTTTAAATTTAGAAAAAAATAAATGTTCTGTCTCAGGCCAAGTCCCTCTGATATATATATATATATATATATATATATATATATATATATATATATATATATATATATGTATCATACGGAAATAAAACTGATTAAGTTTAAAAAAAAAGAAAAATAATTCAGTTTTAATTAATTAAAAAAATAAACGAATGATAACAGTAATAACAAAATAATATATTAATAATTAATAAAAAATATTATTAATAATAATCTATTTAATTTATTCCAACTATCCTTCTATAACCTTTATCCGTCTTTTCTAACCTAAATACTCGGCGGTGCTTTTTGAAGTTTTTTTTTTTATTGCCCAAATCTCCTCTCTTTTTTTTTCAAAAAGCAATAGAAGACGAAAATTTTTCTGAAAGATGAGTGAATACAATTGTGAGAGAATTTGAGCCGTGGAACTGCCGACTGAGATCTTATTCTCCAATGGCTATTACAAACTAAATGGCAGAGCTAGGGTGAAGTGCTATTGGAGCCATCACTTCCTCCTTACCTGCCTACCTCCACCTGTACCTGTACCTGTACACGTGTGTGTGTGTGTGTGTATATACATATATATATATATATATATATATATATATATATATATATATATATATATATATATTATTCTGTAACCTCCATAAATATAAAATAGATAAAGAAGAATTATAAATAAATTGTACTAATTGAATCAATAAAAAATATATAAACTACGTAACACAATAGAACTCTATTGATTGAACAAATTTCTAACTAATACTAAATTGGCGGAGTATTTATGGAATGCCATTTGGCGGAGCAGTTACATTTTGTAACAGTTATATTTCTAACAGCTGATTTGTTCTATGTTTGTTCATTGTTCATTTAGAATCCTACTTATGCGACTGTTTTGAATCCATCTTGAAGTGTATTTCGACGCATTTTCCACCTAAGTGGGATTAACTATTTTTTTGTCAATAAAGTATTGTGATTTTTCATAGTTTTGATTTGATTATTTTTATTTTTTAATTGTTCGTTGTTGTTTAATTAATTGTTCATCATATATTACATTTTAAAATTATTTGTTTTGTTAAATAATTTTTCATTACTTTTATTTCTTAATTATTCATTGTTGTTTAAATAATTATTTCATGATATATTCCATTTTTTAACAAATTATTTTGATTTCTAATTGTTGATAGTTTTCTATGTGAAATGTATCTGTTACAAAATGTAAAATCGCGCATGCCAAGTATTAGGCAAAAATAACGGTGACTGCGTTAACACACAAGTACCTGGCATTTCAACAAAAAGAGAGGAAATTAATGAATCCATAAAACATTTGGTAAAGTTTGTTACCATGACAACGCGGCAAGGAAACTAATTGTAGGAATTATGCTAACAATTAAATATAAAGATTCATTAAATTTCAAATTAAACAATACTTGATGAAGTAAATTTAGATTTTATTCTAATTTTATTCAGCATTATTTAGAACGTACAATAAAATCAAATCAGATTTATTTGAGTGATAACATCAAATATAATCAACATTTATAGGCAGTAAGACAGGATTAAAAGTAGGCGAAGTATTGGTCAATCGTTCAAATCAAAAGGGGCCTATACACGGTCAATATTACTGTCAGTATTTAACTCAGTGCACAGTTAGCTCGCGATAACAACAGTCATATTTTCTTTTGCAGATTTATACCTATTTTTTTAATGGATAGAGTGTGTTTAGTGATGGTGATCGCCATGGCATTGAAAAAAAGAAAGAGGAAAAGACGCTTGCGGGTGAAGGATTGGCTATTGGACTGGGATAAGTTCGCTCATTTACACTTAATCAACGAGATTTCAGTAAAGGAACAATCAGATTACTATAATTAGTTTCGGATGAATGGAAACTTGTTCAATAATTTATTAAATATGGTTTCTCCTCATATTAAATATATGACTAAAACATCGGTTGGCAGTTACCCTACGCTTTATTTATAATTACTGTTATTATTTAACGAGACAGATTTTTGTATTTTCGATTTTGTTCCAACAACAGGATCTAACACTTACTTACGATAACAGGTTTATAATTGCATACATAGAAATTCTACAACCGGCCAATTGGCGAGAGTGGTTGACATAATCACTAAAAATTTCAACCTAAGAAAACATATAGGCATTATCCTCATTGACATAAAAAAAGCATTCGACAGAATTTCTCCTCAATTCCTCATCTACAAATTAATACAATACAATATCCCAAGATACTTAATTCTAACAATATACTCATTCTTAACTAACAGAACATTCTTTATTTCAACAAACAATAGCCACTCAACAAATAGATACACAAACGCGGGTCTACCGCAAGGTTCCTTTCTCAGCCCTATATTATTTGATTTGTTTATTAATGACATCCCAAAAATCAATAATGTAGATATCGCACTGTTCGCTGATGATACAGCAATACTGTCATCATCGTATAAGATAACTGCAATAATTAAAAGACTACAGGAAGCATTTCGCAAAATTAACAGATATCTGAAAAAATGGGGACTCAATACAAATACTGACAAACCCGAAGCTATAATTTTCACAAAACGAAGACCCATACTCCCCTCTACCATACTACTTAACAATATCTCAATACCTATATCAAACCATATTAAATATTTAGGAATTTCTCTAGACCGCAAACTACTATTCAACAATCATATCAATAATAAACTGAATAGCGCCCGCAGAATATTATACAAAATGTATCCATACTTTAACAAAAAGTCAAAATTATCTGAAAAAAATAAGAAAATATTATATAAGGGAGTCATTAGGCCCATGATAACTTACGCATGCCTAGTCTGGAGTTTAGCTAGCAAAACACACATTAACAAAATACAGATCTTTCAAAACAAATGTCTAGGAATCATAAAAAACTATCCAATATATACTAAAATGGACAAAGAACTGGACATCCCAACAATACAAAAATTCATACACCAACAAACCCTTAGATTCTTCACCTCATGCCAACTTTCAGACAACACACTCATACAAGAAATAGGAAATTATACAAAAACAACAACACAAAAATACAGACACAAACGAACGAAACACATACTATTATAAATAATATGCATTTTGTATTATGTTATACATACATTTTGTCTTAAGTAAATCCTATGTACTCTCTTTTCTGTTGGTTTTTTAAATTTTACCAACAACAAAAACATATTAATCAGTAACCGTTGTAATGTGAACTCATTTTCATTGTAAGGGATTATCCCACCAATGTTTTAAAATTTGTACATATTTTAAAATAAAATAAAACAAAATACTTAAAAAAAAAATACATAGAAATAAATTCAACTGCATCTTTCAAAGGCTCGATAATCGGTTACGGAAGTGGAACTGAGAAGGAACAGTTATTACGTAGTCACTGGAGTGACAAACCGTGACATTATCGTGAACTGAATGACACGAAGCGTTACGTTACTCCAGATAGCTTTCACGGTTCATCACCATAAGTATATGTCTCTTTTATGGTTGATGATGGTGCGATATAGGGAGTGTTTAGGGTATCTGGTTCGAGACTATTTTTAGCATTACAGTAATGTTTTGTTAATGAATTTTCTGAGTGTAGAAGTACTAAGCCTATAATGCTAAATACAGAAACGATGATGAATGCAGGTAAGGAAATAGGCCTGGAAGTAAATTTGGATAATACTAAGTATATGTTAGTAGTAGAAAAAAGGATATATTATAATAAATTATATATAATGTATATATAATTATATATATAGTATATAAGAATAAGTTGGAAAACGTCGAGAAGATTAAGTACTTAGGGTAACTGGAAAAAAAACGAAATTCAAGAGGTAATAAAGGCGGTAAATGTTTGTTATTATTTATCTCTGTATTGCTAAGCTCGTCCCGAAATCTGAAAATCATAATTTAAAAAACCATCGTCCTTCAAACTCTTCTTTACGGATGTGAAACATGGCCGCTAACACTGAAGGATGAACGTCTTCAGGTATTCGAAAATATGGTATTTTACGCAACAGAATATCCAGTCCAAAAAAGGATCAGACCACTGGGAAATATAGGAGATTACATAACGCGGAATTGCGAAGCATGCATCCGGTTAGTATTATTCAAGTGATGGCGTCACGAAGTTTAAGATGGGCCTGTAAAGTTGGTCGGCTTAATAACGAACGAATTCCTAAGATGTTAAAAGTTCTGTGCCGACTGGGAATCGCATGAGGGGTAGACCCAGGCGAGGATTGCGTTAAAATTAATCTGGCGGGCTTGGGTCTGGGTCTGGGGGGGGGGAGTGGTTCGAGGACAGAAGTTTGTTAACATAAATTGATGGCATCGGCATCGAACCTTCGGGTGCTCTAAGCATTATAATTATAGAGGTACTAAGCAAGTGAACTGAAAACTGACTTAAGCTTACATAAGTACCCCAATAAGTGAGATACATTTCCAGCAGCCTAACCACTAGAAGTTGCAGAAGAGAATACTCCGGAAGGGAGGAGACAAGAGGAGCTAAATAGAAGAGGAATTATGTAAATGGCGAGGAGACAACGACCCTAAACTGTGTCCTCCAGACAGAGGATAAACAGCTCATCCTCATTGGCCGAGGTAATCGCTCACATCCACCGTTTGGGCCAATCAGCTCCGGTCATAGAGCGAGGTACAGGGTTTAAGCCAATCAGCTGCCGTAATGGGTGGAGGTGTTAACCAATGAGGTTGATATTGAGCTTGGTTGCCTGGTTACTGGTCTTCCTTTTTATTTAAATATTTACTTAATTAAAATTGGATCGCGCGTCTGTTTTAATAAAAATATGACCCTCAAGCTGAAGTTAATAACTAACATTAATTATCAACAAGATTTTCGGTACTTAGATTTTATTCCTACAACGCTTTGGCTTTGAAAAATGGCAGAAGATAACATTTATATATATTTTAAGGAAAATATAAGTATATTTTTTAAATATCTTTTGAAAGTTGCTTATATAATTTTTACATTAATACTCAATCTGTATTAAGTATATGAAACGAAATATACTAATAAATTTTTATATCCGTCATTCTACAATTACAAAAATCTCACTTATGGCAGTTGATAAAACTTTAATCCTGGCTGATTTAGAACTGGCCCTGCCATGACAGTGCTGCCACGACAGAAGACTTTCACCGTGTAAACTCTAAATAAGTCGCTAAGAAGAGCCAAGGTAGATGATGGTCCACACTTGTTGGAGGTGTGTAAGTAGGCCGTTCTCAGCGCTAGCGCTAACCATCTCATAACAAGAAGATTTTTAGCGTGACAAAACGATGTTCGGGGGCCATTTCTGCCAACATCATCACACCCAAGGAAGAGGCGGGCTCAGGTCCGAGTCCTGCTTAGGCAGCAAACAAACAAATTAGAAATAGGTGGCGGGATTTGTTGACAGGAGCATCCTATTCCCAACACACAACGTGGTATGGAATTTTGGAGTGATGCGTAGGAGTTTTTTTCAACGTACCTATCCTGAAATCCATAAAAGCAAACATCCAAACCTTTAATGTGATTGGAATGGATTGGTGGAAAAACAGCCTATGAAATAATGATAATAACTGTTTCATATTTTAACAAATTCTATTTAACAATATGCTTAAATTTAGGTTTTATTTTAAAAGTAAAGGTTAAATTTTTTAATTTTAATGTAATTAAATGTGTATGCTGTAAATACACTAATCCATAGATCCAAGTATTAATAAACAGTAACTATTAGACAGAAAAGACTTAATACGATTTTTGTTTACATTAATTTATTGATATTTACAACTGTAATAATATTACAAGTAAATCTGTTAATATGAACAATTGACATGAAAAAAAAAAACGCTTGTAGAGAAACTACCCATTGGTAGCACTCCAATAAAGTTCTATAGTAGAAGGTCTCGAGGCCATCTTCATTTCAGACGCCTCGGAGGGGTATCAGGAATATTATGGGAAGCAAGTTGAGAGACTAGCGGATTCAAGTCTGTATGGAGCTTGTCATGGAAGGATAGGTATCCAATTTGGGCCAAATCAGCAACATATAATAATATCACGATGGATGAGTTTGTTTGTGACATAATAAAGAGCATTGAGGTTTTTACGAAGGATATTTGATTGTAAGGATTGGATACGAGATGAATTGGATGGTTTAGTAGAGCCCCAAAGCTCAACTCCGTATATCCAAATAGGTAATCGTCATGTAAATGAGTCTTTTGTAATTAATTGGGAGCTTAGAACATTTGTCCAGTAAAAGGCGAAAAAGTCGATCAGTTTCTTGTCTTTTCAGTCTTGTATGAGGATTCCAAGTGAAACGTTTGTCCAGATTTGAGATACTTAATAAGAATAAAAGCTAATGTGTTATTTACATTTTAGAGAGGAAAATAGTTGGCTGCATGATTCTAATAGAGGATATAATTCTAATCAAAAGTCTAGCTCTAAGGATAAAATTGGTCCTAGGGTGCAGTCAATGATAACACAAAAATAAGAATAACTTATTACTAAACTGTTAAAAACTAACATTGAAAATAATTGGCATGAATTAAAATACATTTTTGTACCGAAATTTGTTCGATGCTATTAGTAAAATATCATTTCCGATATATGGCTTAATATAATTAACATACAAGTACAAAATAACAAACTTAAAAATAATTTTATTCCATCAAAAAAGTCTTAAGAATTGCATTCCGAATATTGGTTTAAAAACTGTTTGCTTTGCTCAGCAGTTTTATAATATTTTTTAGCCGTTCCATGAGAAAACAAAGTAAAAACTAAGATATCTTAGAGACATTGACTAGGCAAGGGAATTCAATCTTTTAGATTGCTTTCCGAGAACACAGCCACAGCTATCTCTAATCCTAGCGCCACTAAAAGAGCCTACATCATTTGTTTCGGATCGGCAGAAGCAATTTATAACGATAAATGGTTGCTGACAGGATATGTAGACATGTGTAATAGTTAATGTCAGGTCACATCTGTGTATACGCACATGAACAGGTTTATTGTAACAACATTAGCCGAGCTAAAATAATTTGAAAAAAAGAACATTTATGTATGTAGTTATTTATATGTTATATAGCGTTCCACATTAATCAAAAATCAAGCCTTCTTTGCTTAATGAATAGACAAATGAATAAAAAATTCGAAATTACTTTATATCTAATGAAAAATACATTCATAATCTATTTCTAAATAATACCTGTCGTGGAATGACGAAGAGTAGGTGAAGAACAGATTTCTTACCTGAAACAGAGAAATTACGATTAGGATATACGTAAATATATAATTCATGGAATGCATGTGTATATTCCCGAAAATGGCCTTCTTGGCACAACGGCTGTTATAAATAAAAGATACGAGAGGAAATAATTTTAATGTAAAGTTATAGCGTGTTGAGTAAATTGAAAACAAAATCCTGAAATATTTAAAGAAACACAAGGTAAAGGCTTTGAATGCTGTGGTACTAGTATATTTAAGGGCCTGCTGGCATCAGCGCGCTCTGGTGTCACTTTTCTTAACCATCTCCTACTGTTATAGTAACCTTTCTTTGTTTTGTTATTGTTTATGTCAAGTTCAACGTGAATCTGTTTTTTGTTATTTCCTTTAAATATGAATTGGAATTTGAAGAAGATTTTTCGCAAGGTGTACGATGAAGAAACAGCTGTTAGGTTTCTTCAGGAGCGGAATGTCATTCCCCAGAAAATGCGTTGTGTTAATGGACATTATATGAAACTGCAAGTGGGGACTAAATTTAGATGGAGATGATTTTTGATGCAATTTTTATTGATGCTTTTTTTAATGAGCATTGTTTGTAATAAATCTTTCATTGTTTATCAGAACATAACATTTTAGATATTTATATTTGATTCATTAAATAACAATTTTAAACTTAAATATGATAATTTTTTTCATTTTTAAATGTTTTTATTTTAAAATGCCCGGGCAAATCTTTTCTCTTTAAAATAAAAACATTTAAAAATGAAAAAAATTAACATATTTTAGTTAAAAATTGTTATTTAATGAATACTCCTTGTAATAAATGTTTTATTATTTATTTAATTTTGTCTACATGTTCCTCATTTATTTCATTTCCTATAATCTGTTGTAGCATAATGAAAGGCAATGCCTATTTCAAATTGATACTTAACCTGACAAGGTCCAAATAGTTGAGGTAAGTGACACCTGAGCGCGCTGATGCCAGCAGGCCCTTAAACATACTAGTACCAATGCTGTTTCTTTGTTTTTTTTCAAGTGAGTGAATGTTTTGTTGGAAATCATTGTAATTATTTATGACATGTAAATATCCATTATAAATAAAGCTTTGCTTTTTTTTAAGAGAAACAATTCTGGCTATATTACATTATCCAAAGGCATAAAACCATTACAAATTTATAAAATATCATTATATATATATATACGTTTTATTTAAATAAATTAATGATTTAAAGCCATCATCATTCAATCTTTTTATTTATTGTTCTTTTGGTGGTGAATATGTTTAATTACTTTTATTTCGAAGAGAAAATATTTGTCCTGGTACTAACCCGGGTCGCCTGCATCTCTAGTGCAGTGCTCTAACCACTGAGCTACCAGGGGTCGTATCCAAGCCAGACCAATCCATTCTCTTCACCGATCCTATCGATAGAGAATGGATGGAGAACCCTGGTAGCTCAGTGGTTAGAGCACTACACTAGAGATGCAGACCATCCGGACCAGGACAAATCTTTTCTCTTAAAAAACAAAACAAAAAACTTTCTATTCATAATTATAAACCCGATACATAACATTAGTCACTTCAATAAAATTGAAGAAGTCGACTTAAATTTAAACTTAAAGTCGAATTAAATCAGGAAATTCAGTGGCCTATAAAATGGTCTATCTGCCAAAGAATGTAGGATTGAGTAAAATTAAAGTTTCTTTAAAACAATTTCTACTGAACAAAGTCTGTGTGGGATTAGTTTGTGGCTATTTTAATTATATTACATAATAGACGGGAAACGAAAAAATATTTTTGTTCCGTTTTAAAAACTCAAAAAAGAAAAAATGAGAATATCCTGTTATGCTATTTTTGAATGACTGCTATTTTTGAACTAACGGTTGTGCATGCTCGATTTGGCCGTAATCGTACCCAACTGCTAGGTTTTTGCACTATGAATAGTAGCAACCCGAACGATTCAACACTGCATATTTTAAATCCAAACAATAAATATTTTTTTTTTGTTATCGTTTCTAACTCGGATTCGTAATAAAATAAAATTATTGTTGAATATTTTCTATTCGTTCAAACTATTTCTATCCTAATATTATCTAAACTAGTTGGGGCAGCGGTACTGAAGATTCATATGGCGAGCTCTGTTGGAGAGATCTAGAGAGAAGCTATTCGTATGCAAATGTAACGGATCTTGGAGAAGGCGCGGGGAGCTTGAGCAGTTCCAATGCCTTCTGTATCGGAAGGTTCATCTGTACGATACTATGCTTATAGTTCCAGCTTCAACTTTTCAGGAGATCTTCTTAATTTCAGGACTGGGATAGCAGTAATTTTGAAAAGGGAACAGAACTGTGTCAATGAAGTATTTAAACAAAAGAATGAAGCTGAAATATCAAAATGGCAGGCTTGGGAAAATATTCAGAAGTTCTCAAAATAATCTTAAATACAGTGTGAAACCTAATCTGAGCCGTTGCAAATAATTTTTTTTTTAAAGAACAAGACATTTTAATCTTCAATACATAGATACATAAATTAATAAATTAATTTGAACTAAGGACCTCAAAACAAGAAAAAAATATACTATGAAGGTAAGTCCACAAACACTTTGTTTAGGAGATATTCACATCTAAAGATTACATCGTTACGAATTATTTAGGCATAGTAAATAAATAAAACTTATTTTATTTGTTCCAATTATTTTATTTATTAAATGTAAACCATTAACATTCATATTAAATGTTCAAAGGGATTTCCTTTAGCATTCAGACAGGCTCGGCATCTTTCTTCAACAGCAACAGAGACCAAACAGAAAATATGAACTAAGGACCTTAAACAAGACAAAAAGATTTCGTACGAAGGTATGTTTGCAAACGCTTTGTTTAGGAGATAAATTTAGATAGAATACTAATATGACCTTGTCTCCTTAACTGTACATAAACTATGGACTTTAGGATTAATACTGTTTGGAATAGAATATCAATAACAAATAATAATAATAAGAATAGAACTATCAATAACAAATAATAATAATAAGAATAGAACTATCAATAACAAATAATAATAATAAGAATAGAACTATCAATAACATTTATCAGTTTGTTTGAGGCTTTCGCAGAGTACTCATTATGCCTTCCATTTATACTAATACTGAATATGCCGATATGGTGTTTGTGTACGGTTTTGGTAATGGTAATGTTGTCCGTCCTGAATATTTCATGCGATTTCCAAATAGAAGATTGCCTAGTAAGTCTACACGTACCTTTAACTCTACGTTTCAACGTCTTAGAGAAACTGGTACATTCGCTGTCGTACCACATGCTGATGGTATTTTAGTCCCTTTACGAAATGAAGAAAGGAGTGCGACCGTATTACAATATTTTGATGATAATCCGTCTGCTAGTGTACGAAGAGCTGGAGCAGAATTAAATGTTACGCCAACTACAGTACGGAGAACTCTCATTGCTGATGGACCTCACCCATACCATTATCAACGGGTAAAAAATTTATTACCGCAAGATTTACGGCAAAGAAGAAATTTTTCAGATTGGTATTTAAATCAAGCTGATCCAACAATCCACACTTTTCAGGAGAAAGTTTATGGACAGATGAAGCTACCTTCACAAGAAGAGGTATCTTCCATCAAAAAATTAATCATCTCCGGTTGCATGAAAATCTCCATGCAAATCGTCAGCATAATTTTCAGCACGAGTTTCAGTGCAATGTGTGGTTCGGGTTGATAGATAATATTTTAATAGGCCCGCATTTCTTACCACCTCAGCTCAATGCGGACACATTTTTTGAATTTCTTAATAATGATTACCACGATTTAGTTGAAGATATTCCATAACAACTGATAAGGAACATGTGGTTTCAATTAAATGGTTGTCCTGCACATTACGGAAGAGTTATACGACAATGGCTAAATGCTAATTATCCTAATCAATTGATTAGCCGTGCAGGACCAGTGGCCTTGGCCTGCTCGCTCTCCAGTCCTGACACCACTGGATTTTATTGTTTGGGGTAACATTAAACAAAAGGTCTAAGACAGGCCAGTGAATGACCTTAATTCTTTACGAAGAAGGATAATTGAGTCTTCTGAAACAAGAACACATATCCAGTGCCGTTCTGCTACTGCTGCTGTTGAAGAAAGATGCCGAGCCTGTCTGAATGCTCGAAGAAATCACTTTGAACATTTAATATGAATGTTAATGATTTCCATTTAATAAATAAAGTAGTTGGAACAAATAAAGTAAGTTTTATTTATTTAATATGCTAAAATAATTCGTAACAATGAAATCTTTAGATATGAATATCTCCTAAACAAAGTGTTTGCGGATGAACATTCCTTCATAGGAAATTTTTTTTTTCATCATTTTTCATTTTCATGAAATTCAGTCCTTAGTCCTCACACGCTGTGGCTTTCTTTCACCTTTTGTGAGTTTATATCTCCAAACTGAGTTCTCCTTTTAAAGCTACAGTATATAATGTAACCCTATTCAAGAATAATAAGTTTGAATAAAAAATGAAACACACTATCCCACCGAACTCTCCACTTCCCTTGGAATAAGGCTAGGTTAGGAATAATAACATTATAGGGTTATAATATTCATAACGTGTGTTATTCAATGTTCTTGGACTGGATCCAATGCTCTATTGTTGAGCGATGGAGCGAAGCAGACGAAGTATTTCATTAAGTCACTTTACTTATCTGAAATAATAATAAGACTTTAAAAAGGAATACGAAAAAAAAATGTGTATAAATTATTTCTGTATTCCACTAATAAAAATAATAAGTATATTCACGTAAAATCGTGAAAATTTCCACTTTTCTTTACCTATACACGTACAGATTGTGCAAAATGGACCAAAATAAGACCAATGCCGTATTAACTAAGAAATACATTTTTAAGAAAGAAACTAGTCCAAAAAATACAGAAAAGTATGATATCAGCAGTTTCGAAAGTTATAAAATGAATTAGTGTTGTCTATGGCGATAGATAGTGACTCTAGATATATCGTAATTTAAATATCGCACTAGTATTTCCAAGGTGACACAACTCAAAAATCGATGTTTTTTCGACGGTGAGTTATGACGATGGTATAAATGGGTAAATATCTCTGTATCACTCATCAAAGCAGTATCAACCTAGCTTCAGAACTTGTCTGCCAGAAGGCGCTTGTGGTCACTCATAGTGCCCTTATGCTATTACAAGACCACTAATAGATTTTTCCAAAAACGTAGGTTTTTGATTAGAAACTAAAGTGTTACCAGTGCGATATCATCAACGGAAAAGTATAATTGAAATGAAATACGAAGTTTCTGTTCCATGATAAATAACCCAGGTTTCAGCATCACACAACTTTCAGTTATTCCAAACCTTACTAATATTATAAATGCGAAAATTTGTATGTTTGTCTCTCTTTCACGCAAAAACTACTAAACGATATGGATGAAACTTTACAGTAATATAGGTTATACATCAGAATAACACAAAGGCTATAGCAAGCGCGGATTTATGGGTGGGGCACACTAGGACACCTGCCCCCCCCTGAAAGTTTTTTAGGTACTGTGAAGAATCCATTATAGAACAGAATTAAAGGCAAATCACATGATAACAGTGGTTAAAATAACATAAAGAACATGAGTGAAACTATTGTTTTGATATCCTACTAATATTATAAATACATAAATGTATTTATGCTTGTTACTCATTCACGAAAAAACTACTGAACGGATTTGGATGAAACTTATTGAGTAAGATAGGTTATACATCATAGGCTGTAGAGGCAGATTTATATGAGGTACTGGAGCATGTGCCCCCCTCCCGTTATGGTACATTATTAAAGGCAAATCAGGAACTTAGCCTCTTGAAATTTGTAGATAGGTCCTTTGTATAGTTTAAGAAAGAAATTCGGTTAATTCCACAACAAGGGTTTCCCCTTTAATATAATAGGGGTTCAAAGGTTGTATAGAATCCGTCAGTTTTGAAGTTAGACATCTGAAATTTTGGATAAACGAGTGAATTATACTTCAAAAAAATTATTAAAGTATTTATTTAAAATGGTCTTTCACGAAACTTTATGTGGCAGACAAAATTCCACGCGAGCGAAGCCGCGGGCATAAACTAGTAAATAGATATTATTATTAACTAGTAACAGAACAGTCACTAAAATTTACGAGTTTCTTGTCACTCTCTTTTACAATTTATACTCTCTACTTCTTATATTTAAAAAAATGAATGAGAAACATTGATTAAAAACAAGACAATGTTATGTAGTTCTGTAATATTAGTCGATATTTAGAAGCGGTACAAGCTCTAACCAGAACGTTACCAAGGCCGCATCGATAATTATCGAACTATTAGAGCCTGAACGACCATCAACTATCGATATAAAGATCGATTCAACAAAACAAAAAAGAAAAGCCCCAAGCTGACAGTAAGATCCGGGTGTGGCCTCTTTGGAATTGTATGAAATTAGGCCGCCCCCCGTATCATTTACTTCCCAACCTCTTTGAATTATTCATGACCATCTCTTAGCCATTGTCCGATCACTCATCTTCCTCTCCTCCAGACTTCGGCTACAATTTCTTTTTCAAGATCCAACAACAACTGAGAGAGCCTAGATATAAATATGTATCGCAACAGGAATGGTCTCAACCGACGAGGCATCCATCTTGCCCAAATGGTCCTCAGCTATTACACCAACCACCAGTTTGTTCGAAATTCCGCCAATAAAAATTTCCATATAAATGTTAAGAGCGGCGCCCAAGGCGGGTCCTTCCAGTTCTAAATTCCTTAACTCAATAAATTTCGGGTCCTCATCTATGTTTTCCTTAATTTCGGCAGAATATAATTTATTTATTTATTTTCAAATAATTTATCCTAACATTCAACAAGAAGAAATAACCTGTTTATTCTTTTAAAATTTACAAAATTTAGATATTAAATAAAGATATCTTATAGCCCCTCCGAAGTTGAACACGCCATAATTCTAAACCAGTATCACTGCAAGTAGAGACTGTACTGTTTCTTGGACAACGAAAGTGCAGGGAGATGATTTGACTAATCACGCTCGATTGCCGGATTTTTTTCTGCTATTTTGGGTACCAACTTTATAGAGTCCTAGATCCCACATGTTCCATCTCCGGCTGCTAACAGATTAAATATAAATCTGCCAGCTAGCGGGATTTCAACCCAGGACCTTAGGCACGGCAACTCTGCGCTATAATCAGGAAAGAAGAAAAGGGGGGCAGGCAAAACTAGGCTGAGAGAAGCACTCTCGAGACGAAGGCGGAGCAGAAAGGAGCTCTCTGGAGACGTACAGCAAGAAGGAGAGATCTCGCAGAAGATGGAGAATCCCGGAGGCGACAAGAAGAAGACCTACCTGTAACCCAATCTACCCCTGTTAATAGATAAGTTTAATTAATTTACTGTAAGGCATTTTTTGGTAATCCTTTTTATCTATAAAAATGTGAATCATTAACCTTGTTTGAAACTGAATAAATCCTTAGAAATAAACGATCCTTATTGTAATTCTTCTGGTTCTTACATACCCCAGATACACTATTTATTTATAAATAACATATTGGTATAATAGATGAGTAAGTTGCTAAATACAAGAACAGACCTCTGGAAAGGAATCCAATTAAGATAAATGCATATAAATAATAATTTGAGTACTCATCCTAAATGAGACTCTGGCATCCCAAATATCAATATACATATTCAAGATATATTTAAGAGTGGAAACATAGCAGTATGTATTCCTCAATTACCTTCGTCAATAGTGAAGGTTGGTACCAATTTTGGAGAACATCTGTCGGCATTGGCGGTTTAATACACTTCAAGCAAAACTTTCACTAGTGTTTTATACAAAGAATGTTAGTGCCAACAGCCATACCACGTTGAACACACACCGGTTCCCGTCAGATCACCGAAGTTAAGCAACGTCGGGCGTGGTTAGCACTTGGATGGGTGACCGCCTGGGAAAAACAGGCGGTAACCATCTGGGAAAAACCGCGTGCTGTTGGCAACTAACTTAACAGTGCACTAAGAAAATACATAACATAATTGGCAAAGTAGGACTTTGATAATAAAGTCTTAAAGCCAAACTTAAAAAAAAAAAGAATGTTAGTTGAAGCTATTAATACAACATTATATATAACGATGCAATAAAGTATTTCCACTCCAAATCCCGATCATTGTTATGTATCCACCAGATTTCTAGTAAATAGATAGAAATATATTTTCTTTTTAAGTCATGTATTTTATTTTTACTTTTATTAAAAGACAGTTTCATTTTATTATTAAATTTCTTGATTTTAAAAGTTTTATAATTTCCTTTCTTTAACTAAATTCTCAAAGATGGCTTTTTACTGCCAGTATTATTACATTAAACCTGCGTGATCCCGAATAAATTTTTAGTTCATTATTAGAAAGAAAATGAAAGGAAGAAAGATTGGAAGGAAAAAAAGAGACTTGCACATAGAAGTGATCTCAGTTTGCATGATAGTTGCGCTGGAAAAAAATAAACTCCGGGTTTGTTTCAAAAGGATTCAGATGGCGCGACATGGAAACGGTTTCAAGCTCTAAGTTCCTTAACCCCTGGATAGGACTTTATGTCCTGTCCTCGTTATAGAGCTAGGATCCTGTTCTTGCATTGTCTTCCTCCTCCCTCCATCAAGGACAATAAAAGAGTCTACACCGTCCGAGGACATTATCCTGGCCGCTGGTTTAGGGAAATGTTCTGGAAAGCTTTTAGCCGGGGCCGGACTGGTTTAGTAGCGGCTGCCTTCTAGGGATTCTTCTCTACTCCTTATAGGTACCAGCCATCTGCTCTCCTCCCATATCCATCCTTTCTTCTATATCGCTATCCGCCGAGGTTAACTCCCTCCTAGCTGCGCATATAACAGTTTATGGTTTGAATTTGCAGTTTATCTTAAGGATAAAATAAATAATCCTAGTTTAAACTCGAATTATAGTAGATCATGGGACAGGCAATTCGAACAAGAATTGGAAAAGTTTTAAGAGATTCTAAAATCGAATACGAGAGAGATGAAAATATAGCACCGTATAATCATAAAATTCTTATTAAAGAAAACTTGGTTGACTGTAACTTCTAATATAAGGAAGAAATAATTGGGGGTCCAGTCAATAAAAACACCTTAATAAGTGTAACTTATTTATTGTGTGCCGACGTTTCGGCCTACAATGTAGGCCATCTTCAGGGCCAAGAGAGAGAACCAAACAGAAAAACGTATAAAAAACGTTGCAGTAACAAGAATATGGTGACAAGCAACGTAGTAATGTTGTACAAGTGTGGACATTAAAATAGTGACTAGATATGATGAAATAGTGAATAGATATGATAATTGAAGATAATGAATATAAAAGTGGTTACGGAATATAATAAAATTAAAATAGTGACAGATAATAATAAAATTATAGGTGAAGAACAGAAATTAAAATAGTGACAGATATAATAATTAAAGAATACGAATATAAAATACAGAAAATAAATGTACAGAAAGGATAAAATGTAAACATAATATACAGGGAAAGAAAATGAGGAGGTAAACGGAAAGATACAAAATGAGAAGATAAAAATATAGAAAAAGGGGTGGAATATGAAGGATTTAGAAAAAACTAGTTTAATTGTAGATATAAAATGTATGATAATAGACTTCTAGAGGTTACATAAGTAAAGTGTCATAATACAAGCATATGTAGAAAGAAAAGATTGATAAATTTCAAAAATTTAAAATTGAAAATAATGTTTATAACTATGAACTCTAAAGTATGAAAAGAAAATAGAAAATATAAGTAAGGGAAGTAATAATATTATAAGGGAAGTTAATAATATTAACTTCCCTTACTTATATTTTCTATTTTCTTTTCATTATTTACACTTATTTATATAAAAATGTATAAAATGTGTTTTATTCTTTATATAAACCCAGTAGTTGGCACTAGACTATAAAGTAGGGATGCACACCTTAGAGTACTACTAAATGTCTAACGCTGCAAGCGATAATGACCATCTGGCATGAAAACAGCTATGATTATATTTTATTATATATAAACACAAAATAAAAAAATCACACAACCGAAGATGATCATACAATCATTATAATTTTTCTTGTCAAGTATATACAACAGACTAATAAAATAGAGGTAGGTGTACAAGTGTAGGTGTATTAACAATGTCAGTGAAAATAATAAACTTTGTAACTAAAATGACAATCTAGAAACTGACGTGGTATTTCTACGCCAGCTAGGGCCTCTAACCACAGTGGTCGTCAGTACATTCTGGGCTGCGGTAAACTTGTGCAAGTGTTGTAACTGCACGGGGAAGGTTACGATTGTCTCTGTTTGTCTACAGTTCATTTAACGGTCAGAAAGCAAGTCTGCTTTGACCGAATTGCAAGGATTTAATAAAATTCTTAAGACTTCTAAATTTTCACATGTGCGTTTTATCAAGTAATTCTGCGGGGGCTACCTGTGGTTTATTGCTTAGCATGGTCCTAGGATTTTTTAAAAAGAGTAAAAAATCCTTACTTACGCTGTCCTTCGGAAGAGACGTTAAATGGGGGTCCCGAGTCTATACGATGTCAGGTACTCCTTAAAAATCCCGATAATATTAAAGCTGGAGAGTCAAAATTTATAGCTCCCAATGTAGCATCGACCGATTAGCCATAGACTAAATTTATAAATCAAAACAAGGTCAGTGATATAAAATAAAGTTATAATAAAAACAGCGTATCGATTAGGCAACCTTTTACTTATAACAATTGCCTACGCGCCTATGATAATTTTTTTTTTAGATTAATTTATTGATATTTACAACTGTAATTATATTACATCATGTAAATTTGCTAATATGAACAAATGACATGAAAACAAAAAACACTTGTGAAGAAACTACCCATCGGCAGCACTCCAATAAAGTTCTATAGTAGAAGGTCTCGAGGCCATCTTCTTTTCAGACGCCTCGGAGGGTTATCAGGAATAGTATGGGAAGCAAGTTGAGAGACTAGCCGATTCAAGTGTGTATGGAGCTTGTCATGGAAGGATAGGTATCTAGTTTGGGCCAAATCAGCAACATATGGGATATTAAGATAATGATGGATGAATTTGTTTGTGACATAATAAGGAGCATTGAGGATTTTACGAAGTATTTTGGATTGGATACGAGATGAATCGGATGGTTTAGTAGAGCCTCAAAGCTCAACTCCGTATGTCCAAATAGATTTGATAACTGTCATGTAAATGAGTCTTTTGTAATTAATTGGGAGCTTAGAGCGTTTGTCCAGTAAATGTTGAAGTAGGCGAAAACGTCGAGCAGCTTCTTGTCTTTTCAGTCGTGTATGATCATGCGATAATAAATTATGAATATAATAATATACTATACAACATGCTAATATTAATTTCGAATGTTTACAAACAACAGAAACTACACATAATAATAATATTAGCCTCGGGTACGAAACATCTCGTAGGTGGTTTCTGTGAGAAGCGGAAACACCTCCGCAATGACTTAAAAACGTTATCCATGCAGTGAACAGTTCGCTATCATTACCAGCGGCTCCGGCTTATAATACAGCCCAGGGGCAACCAGCGATGTAAATACTTTAAAACCCACTTCCATTCCAAAACACCTGGGCCAAAACAGAACTCGAGGAGATTTTTCGCGGTAGAGTGCGTGCGTTAAGTGCACCCGTAGAGACTCCTTTCCCACGTGAATGCGGAAGCTGACCACCGGCCCAGAACATGGAGGACGGACTTCGGTCGATGTATCGATATCACTAAGAGAGCTACAGTCACTGCCATCCAAATCGTCAAATGCTGCTAGTTCCTAGCGAGACTAATGTACGAGCATCACACGTCGGTGTACGTACATAAGATCTTTGGCACGGCTCTGTCGAGTGTTGACTTCATTACACCTGATGCGTCATGTTAACCGCGATCGTGGGGTAAGTTGTTATGCAGATGTTTTGTTTTTATATAACTCAATGAAACTCCAACGAATTACAATATATTCTTTAGCATGAAGCTGCAGAGGAGGAATATAAACACAAACATTTGATAGCTTCTTAGGTAATAACAAATAAGTGAGATAATGTGCATTTTATTATTGTAAAGATTAGCATAAGAGAAAGTGAAAATAAAATAAAGTAATAATAATAATAAAAAGAGGGGAAAGTGAGGAAGAAAATTCTTGTATAGAATCGCTTTCTTGAAGGAATGATATTATCCTTGGAGGAAGGATCGCCTGCTCTGAACCAGTCCACGACAAATTAAGCCAGCGCTCACAAACCGGTTCAAACTCGCGGCAAATTTATAGCATTGTGTAATTATGATTTCTGTTCTCCAAGGTCGCTCGTGGGCGCTTTTCTATTTTAGAATTTTATTTTTTTCTTCTGGTTCGTTGGAACGTTCAAAGAACCCGAAGACCCTGCTCCGGCGGACTAATGTATTCAATAGCGATCGCTCCAGAATGTTCCTCCCGGCGGTTCCTCTCGTTAGCCGTCCAAGACAAATGTTCCTGTCACGTGGTCTATTTCTCTCTGCCCACGGTGCCTAAGTGAAAAAGAAAAAGAAAATGGGGGAGAGGGGTTCTCTCAAGCGATTGGGGCTAACCTGGCCATTTCTTATGGTTCCGCTATTAAATTGTTCACAATTTAAAAACTAGAAATTAGTTTTAGAAAACAAATTGTCTGACATTTAGAGCAGAGGTATAGAGATTAGTAAACAGGAGCTGGCCCCCATCTCATAACGGTGCTCTATAATCTCATCTTTGTTCTACCTTTCTTGATTTTAGTACAGGCTTCAAAATGTTTTTTGTTAAGAATGCATGATCTTAAAAAGGTATGTAATATTTACCAGCGATACAGCGTCAAATATGTTTCATCAAAGATCTGAATTGATAAAATATCCTTTTAAAACAAAATGATCCGTGACTAAAAGATGATTTCATAAAAATAAAGAGGGACTAACCACAACATTTACTAGAATTGCTATTTAGTTGGGATCGGGAGAGTAGATGAAGTGAAAAAGGAAAAAGTAGAGAAAAATAGTACGAAAACCTTGGCAATCCCCCCCCCCCAATCATGAGAGAGAACAGTTCAATGTTCTTACTGACTTAGGTTTTTAAATATGCATTTTTTAAATTATAAAAAACGTTGCCTTATTGTTCACAATTTGGAATTATTATTATATTTTTTATATATTTATTTAACAAACCCTTCTACGCCTATGCTCTTGCTTAGATATAAGATCGATAAATCGATTCAAGAGAGCATATACTGCCGAAGCGAGGTCAGTGCTCTACATCCGCATTAAACCTGGCCGGAGGAGTATGGCGATGTTATCTCTCTCCCTCTACCTTTACTTTACAGCGAGGTATATTTTATCTCGTTAGGTTCCTACCTCTGTGGGCGGCGGAGACACTTCATCATGACCGCTTTGGGACATATCCTAGCGAGCGGATTGCATTAATCATCTCTGAGCCAGGCTCTTTGTTGTGGCTCTGGTTTAGGGGAGATTTCTTGAGGGATTAGAAGCGGATTCTACTCCAGGTTAGGTAGGAGAGATTTAAACTACAATAACAGGATATTTTTTCTCCTCAAGAAGCTTTTTTTTTTTAGCCCCTTAAAGCTCTTTCAAGCAAAACATAACCTTTACAAAATGTTGAAATTCTAGTTTGCAAATATGGCAGACCAGATGGCATCTCTCCTTCGCTTCCAACAGCAGTAACATATTATTTTGCTTGCATGTTAAGCCAACAAAACGACCACTTATAAAATCTATATACGCGCTCAATGTAGTAAAGGTATCCTACTTGATCCACTACAAAACTGGCACTAAAAAAAGGTAATCAGTAAGTGTAAAATCAAACATGTTAAAAAAATTATTTTATATTGCATCAAACAATGGCAGTTGCTACCTTGAAGTAAAACCTGTCTGAACAGGTCTGGGGTTCAGTACATGGTAGAGACTGAACTGTTTCATGGACAACGCTTCTGCAAGGAGGTGACTTGTCCTAGGTCATGCTCAACCGCCAAATTCCCCCCCCCTTATTTTGGGTACCCTATTTTTATAATATTTTACAGAGACAGGGTGAGCCACAGGAGAGTCCTGGATCCGATATGATCCGTCTCCGGCTGCAAACAGCCTAAATAAAAGTCTTGCCGCACGGGATTTGAACCAGGATTTCCGGCATAGCAACTCAGTGCTCTACCTCTGAGTCACTCCACTCCTTATTATCCTTGAAGTTCGATCAATAAATATCAAAATATATTGTAAAATAATCCTTTATCTAAGTTGTATAATATTTACTCACTATATTATTTAGCACCGGCCGATAAATGTTACTATCTTGATGGACATAATCTATTGTGACGAACATTGTTGGAGCTTCATTTTGTCCTAGCATTTATCATTTTATAAACATACAACAGAAGATTTAATTTAAAAATACAAATACATAGTACATTTTATGTAAGAATACAAATTTGTGTAAGGATGCGAAGCGCTAATGGCCGTGTAAATGATTAACCCTATGTCAATGCACGCAAGCCAAGCCAAGCATATTTGAAGGAGCTTGCGAAGACTTGCCAAAGGTCTCAACGCACCTTTTTATTTTATTACATAAACCATTCTATTGTATAAATGATATTACAGTTAATAAAATAAGCCTACTTACACCATAATATAAATTCATTTATTAAAAAATGTACATTATTTGGTATTAATTAATGTTATGTTTTATTTATTTTTTTCTATTAAATACTGTAGAAGGTTAAATCATGCTCATAATATCATTTCGGAATAGAATACATACAAAATGTTTTATATATAATGTTTTAAGTCCAGTTAGAAAGTCAAGTGAAAGGAGGACCCACAGACCATTAGACATTTTGGTTAATTATTTATGTTGATAATTATTTTCTTGTACGCAAACTTTTTTTGTGAAGTATTGTTACTTTTTTATATTAATTTCTGTTGTGTTTCTAAAATTTTTAAAAAACTTTAACATGTACCAAATTAATTAAAAGGGCCTGTATTAAAAAGATCTGTTCGCTGTCGGAGATGGATCATATGGGGTCTAGAACCCACTTGGGGCTAATCCAGCCTCTATAAAATATTACAAAAATAGAGTACCCTAAATAAGGGGGAAAAATCTGGCGGTTGAGCGTGACCTAGGACAAGTCAACTCCTTGCAGAACCGCTGTCCATGAAACAGTACAGTCTCTACCTTGTACTGAACCCCAGACCCTCCAAGGGTTGTAGTGGTACAGGTTTATTTTTGTATTTAAAAGGAAAAAATAAACATTTCAATTTATTATTAATAATTTTTAATTAATTGTTTTAATTTTTTAATATTTTTATTTTGACGAGAAAAGATTTGCCCTGGCTGAGATTCGAACCCGGGTAGTCCGTCTCTCCGAGACAGTGCTCTTACCATTTGAGCTACCAAGAGTCGCTTCACAGTGTGGACAAATTTATTTGCTGTTCTTTTGATGGTGATAAGACTCCTGTTAGCTCAGTGGTTAGAGCACTGCACTAGAGATGCAGATGACCCGGGTTCGAATCCGCGCCAGGACAAATCTTTTCTCTTCAAAATAAAAATATTTGAAAAAATAAATAAATTGTTTCATCAGTTTTTGCTTTTAACCCACTTTTTTGATTAATACAAATTAATAATAAGTGTATGCAGACTATTTTTACTAACTGTATTAATCAGGACGGCATTAGTAAACAGCTGTATTTATTTTGTTTTTGTTTTTAAATCTTTAACTACTGCTTATAGCTTTTATTAATAATAAAATTATTAATTTATTAGTACTGTTTCCATCTTAATATTGGCTACACATCGATATTTCAGTTGCTTTTGAAAATTAATTTTATGAATTATGAACACAGATGATTTCTCGAAGCAAATTTAAATATTAATAAGCCGATCGACATTATCGCAAACCTGTTTCTTAGAGCATGGGCCTTATAAATCGATATTTCTATGGATAATTAATCGATGTGTCGATAGATAGATAATAAATCGATAATTCGCAACAAAAAGTGTCGATTTACGAAGGACTGGCTATACTACTCGGGCTGCTCACAGGTGACTGCCGAATTGGTATTACCATTTCCAATAATATCTTGCTATCCAATTGGCTGGAGGCACAGTTTTATTTTTATTTTAACCGCAAGAACGAAATCATTCAGTCATACATTGATATCATATTAAAAAAAGTCTATACTTCGTTCTTTATTTATATAAAATATAAATATATTTTGTATATGGTTAATCCAATATATGAAGCAGAATGATATTAGGGTATACTACAAGAAAAAGAATGGAGGTTGGAGATGTTAGGGGGTGCATTAAAAAAAAAAAACCTTATAAGTCAAGACTCATTTTTTATTTGTGTCGACGTTTCGACCTACTTTGTAGGTCATCTTCAGGTCTATGAGAGACAAAACAAAAATAACTATAAAAAAACATCACAATACCAAGAATATAATAACATAAGAGTAATAGAAAAGTAAAAAATAGTGATGGAAGTATAATTAAAGATAATGAATAAAAAAATTACAGAATAAATGTACAGAAGGGTGATAATGCAAACAAAATACAAAGAGAAAGAAAAATGAGAAGGTAAACGGAAAGATACAAAATGAAAAAGTATAAATATAAAAAGGTGAGATATAAAGTTATGGAAAACCTATTTTAATTACAGATAAAATATAAAATGTATGATAATAGTGTTACGAGCGCGGGAATTGGCGATTCCTGGAAGAGAACAAAGCTCCCTTGTCGTCAGAGATGAAAGAGGCCTTTCCGCGAAACTTCGCGATCCTTCCCGTATGTTCTAGATCTGGCAGTCTGTCTATTTAAACAGCATCTCGGCGCGAGTAGAGTTAGAGTGTTAAAGCACGCGGTACAGTTAATATTGCAAACAGTGATAAGCCAGTGTGATAAGTCAGTGACAGTTTGTGAGTGTAATTGTGTGACAGTTTGTTATATTTAGAGATTCTTACGGTCGGTGGACTTTAATTAGTGAACTGTAAGTGTTAATTAGTAGTAATTAATTAGTTAAGTAGCAGTTGTAATTTTATGTGATTTGTAAAAGCTTATGTAAATAGTTGAGCTATTTAGTAATAATAATATCTTATATTATTGTAATAATTAAATAGAAGTTAGGCCTAGATTATAAATATCTAAAATATTGTTATTGTAAATTTATTTCAGTTAATAATCTATTTGTAAGTAATTTCTTTGTTTAGTTTCTTTGTTAGTAATTGTTAATGGTATAATTGTATTCTTTCATCACTTTTGTAAATAAATATTACTATCTTTAATTAAGGAATAGCTTAATTCATTTTTAATGCCCAGTAGCCCGTAACAATAGACTCCTAGAGGATATGATGCCAAAGAATAAATGTATTTATAAACATATTTTGTATCATTTGTCATACATTTTACTTATGTAACCTCTACGAGTCTATTATCATACATTTTATATTTTATCTGTAAGTAAACTAGGTTTTCCATAACTTTATATCGCACCATTTTATATTTTAATTTTTTTTTCATTCTGTATCTTTCCGTTTACCTTCTTTTTTCTCTTTGTATTATGTTTATATTATCACCCTTCTGTAAATTTATTCTGTAATTTTATATTCCTTATCCTTAATTATATATCTGTCACTATTTTACTTTTCTTCACTCTATATGTTATTATATTCTTGGTACTGAGATGTTTTTTATATTTTTTTGTTTTTTCTCTCATAGCCCTGAAGATAACCTACAAAGTAGGTCGAAACGTCGGGACAAATAAAAATAAGTCTTGACTTATTTGTTGTTTTTTTGACTGCACACCCCAACTATCTCCATCTTCCATTATATCATCCAGTCAACTATTCTTTTCCTCTCTACTTGAAAAATAGTTCTTAATTTTTACGGGATAGATAACCCCTTAAATATTTGTTTTAGGGGAGGTTAAAGTTTGTATGTATGTTTTTTAAATTTTTCACAATAAAAATATACAATCCCTCAGAGATAAGGATCTAACAAGGAGAGGTGCTCCAGTTATACAGTCACCGGTACTGGTATTGGCAACATTTTGGTCGCCTCAGCGTATTAACTCAAAATTTGGAAAGCCATGTCTATTTTCTCGGGGCCTTCAACAAACCCTGGTGGGAATCGAACCCTGAGGCTCGAGAGCAAAGCTCTGCTATCACGTCTTTACAGTTACTGCTTCATAAATTATAAAACTTTTTTATTTTTTTTGAGACGAAAAGTTAACGCTCTAGCGGCTACCCGTTGTTAGATAAATATAAGCTGTAACACACGCCCTGCTAGGTAAATAAACTTGGCGAGACAAACACAAGGAGATAAAGAGCACTTTGTATTCCAACAGAGTCCGCAGTTACACCTCTTCTTTCCTCCTGCCTCCTTGGTAAATAATTCATCGAGCGTCCTTTCTTTTTATTGGTCCCCGTTCCTCGAGATCTTGTCCGCTTTATTTATGTCCTCATCTTGACTAATTTTTACTACCGCCACTAATTGCTCTTTATCCCCGCCTCTACCGCTTCATCGCCTTCGTTGTCCACCCTTGATGTCTGTGTCAAGTAAAATTTAAATTTCTTAATTTAAATTTTAGAATCCTCATACAAGACTGAAAAGACGAGAAACTGCTCGACATTTTCGCCTAATTCAATATTTACTGGACAAACGCTCTAAGCTCCCAATTAATTACAAAAGACTCATTTACATAACGGTTATCAGACCTATTTGGACATACGGAGTTGAGCTTTGGGGCTCTACTAAACCATCCAATTAATCTTGTATCCAATCCTTACAATCCAAAATTCTTCGTAAAATCCTCAATGCTCCTTATTATGTCACAAACAAACTCATCCATCATGATCTTAATATCCCATATGTTGCTGATTTGGCCCAAACTAGATACCTATCCTTCCATGACAAGCTCCATACACACTTGAATCCGCTAGTCTCTCAACTTGCTTCCCATAATGTTCCTGATAACCCTCCGAGGCGTCTGAAAAGAAGATGGCCTCGAGACCTTCTACTATAGAACTTTATTGGAATGCTATCAATGGACAGTTTCTCCACAAGTGTTTTTTTTTTCCATGTACTTTGTTCATACAGCAGATTTACTTGATGTAATATAATTACAGTTGTAAATATCAATAAATTATTCTATTCTAAAAAAAAAATTCTAGAAAATTAGATGTTTTCAGTACAACTTTACAGGTATAGAATGGATTTTAATACAGTCTAAAATTTAATAGAATTAAGGCTGTAACTCACTTTGATGTATTGTACATTCTTTTTATAAATATGCCACCATTAAGCAACTAAGAGTTTGAATAGGTAGGTACATGTGATATCTGGAAATATATTTTTTTTTATCATTTTCGCTATTGAGTTATGTATTTTTAAACAAATAAAAATTGCAGCTTTTCAGAATACAATATCAAGTAATTATTGCCATGCAGAAATGATTATCAGTTAGTTCAACATGCAATCAAAAATAACTAACAACAATTAAACAATCAACAACTTAGAGAATGGTTAGTACTTGGATGAATGATGGCCAATCAAAAACTACAACACACAGGAGGAAACTCACCCCTCACTGTTGTACTTCATGAAGCCATGAAGCCGCCCCAGGGATTAGATCCAGAGACGGCATGCAATGAGCAAATGACCCTGAACAGCCATAACTCATGGATCTAGAACGATCTGCCACCCGAATAAAGACAGAGGGAAATATATAAATATATTTATATTTACAACAGGTTACTTGTAGTGATTGTTGACGAAGCACCCATTATCTACTTAGAAAGAGTAACGTATGGCGTGCAGACAATGAGATCCTCCAAAGAGTTGCCCTTAGGGGACACTTAAACCGCACTATATCCTTCCTTACCTGCTCTTACGTTTTGGCAGCCCCGTGTAAAACATCTTTCAACCCCCTGCTCGATTAACCTCCCTGTTAGAGCTGCCCTCGCGATCTATACCTGGCAATGGCCTTCCAGTTTTTTGTTCCAGCCCGACCACAATGGCTGCCATTGGTTACACTGGATCTACAAAAATTCTTTCAAATCATTCACATTGTATTAGAAGAACTATTGCCAACCAGCATAATCGATTCATTTAATATTTAAGATTTTCAATTTACGTAAAGGTGATTTTTATTTTCCGTAAAGCATATACTAGGAAATAGTCATAAAACTTTATCATAATAAAGCTCCACAAAAAATAAGACTTAGTAGCTAGTCCAAAGGCTCGATGCCGATATCGCCAATCTCTGCTTACAAACCTTTGTCCACACACGACTACCCAAACCCAATCCTAGCAGATCACTCTTAACGCAATCCTCCCACCTACGCCTTGGTCAGCCTCTCAGAAGCTTCCCAGTCGGCACAGCGTTAAAAACTTTTTAGGAATTTGTTTCTTACTAAACCCAGAAACTTAATAAGCCACCTTTATTTTCGCGATGCTATCCCATTAATAATATCAACCGGTTCCACAAACAACAATCTAGACTTTTTTCCCTTTGGTGTTATAGTTTGTATAATCATTTTAATTTTTTATTTTATTTTGATTATTAAAATATTTTTATTTTGAAGAGAAAAGATTTGTCTTCTATAAATTATAAATATAAAATTGACGCATGTCAACCAGATACCAGATACAGATAATTAAAGTATTGTTCAATGAACATTCTTCCCCAAATACATCGCAAAAAATTGCGAGTACTGGGGATACAGGATCGGTGAAGAGAATGGATTTGTCTGGCCTGGTAGCTTAGTTGGTAGGGTACCGTGCTAGAGATGCGGAAGGCCCGGGTTCGAATCCCGGCCAGGACAAATCTTTTCTCTTAAAAAAAAACACTCATACCAAATTATATTCCCTCCATTTAATATTTTGAAGGGATTCTTGTTCATACCGATTTAGCGTTTTGTTGGAATGTTGATAGTGAACAGCTGCAGTCAATACGCTTTTATGATAGTTGCTTGGAAAAATGTTGTTCTTACAATATGATCATGGCTTTGGCTATTGTGACGATGAATTATTACACATTACGCATAAACATATTTTTTAAAGAATGGCTTGTTATTGTTTTACCACGTTAGTTATCCCTAGAAGAGTATTAGAGCTAGGTAAATGTAAGTTATGTAACATGCTTACAGTTATTTACAGTCTGGTGTAACTTATTGGCATTAGGAAGCAGACTAGCCTTCAGAGCGAACAAGGTATAGTAATATGTAACTCTATATATTGTGACAGAAAGGTTAACACTGCGATATTAATCAGAATTGCATGATACCGATTGAATCGATCTGCATCTTAATCGCTCTGCATCTTAATCCACAATCTTTTTATCTGCTTCTCATGAATGCTTATTTAAACGTTACCAGCTTCCATTGGCGTTTAATGCCAGTGACGCGGCTGGGAAAGGGGGCTGGGGCCTCCCGGGCTCCTGCTTTGCCCTCATTCCTGGGGAAGAAGCTCAGTTCGGGGACCCCAGGCAAATTGTAAATAGGGTATGAATGTGTACATTTTATTTTATTTTATTATTAGTATTATTATTTACATTACTTAATTATTTATTTTACTTTATTATTATTATTACAGCATTAATTTCTTTCTGTTACCGCATGTATATATTTTTCCGCATGTATATATTTATTTATTTTATTTTGTTTATATTATTGTTTTGTCATGGAATGACTGTAAGCTACACAGCACTATTACTTATTGCCCATAAGTGGCAGATTGTAATATTTCAATAAAGTGTTAATATTATTAATTATTTAAACGTTAGACGAATCAAGTCGAATAAACTATGTTTTGAAGCTTAAAATGATTTTTCACGCGGACAACATATTCCTCTCCCCAGAAAATAATTTAAAAATAGAAAAAAGTTTAATTTTTCCGTAGAAAAATGGTGGTTACATGAAAAACTAAGGCGGAACGTAATCATCGGCCAATGATGTGATTATTTTTCCTTTTTAACATCTTAAAAATATTTCTGGAGACGACGAACCTGTCAAAATATTGTTAATAAAAAAGTTTGAACCACATGGAGTAGGTCTTTTTGCCTAGGAAGGTGGTTTTTGAAAGTCCTCTAGACTGCTTACAGCTGTGTCCTGTCTCTGAAGTGAGGCCGTGTTCCTGGTCTATCTTAAGACTTGGAGGAACTTCCAAGATGAAACAGCAACTCATAAAACCCGACTAAAAATCTCATACTTAGTTATTCCTTTTTAACAGGTTTATTACAACCTATTAATAAACCTATTCATTTAAAAAGTTTCGTTTTAAGAGAGTTGGAGGTAGTTTATTGCATCATAAAGATCACATTCGATAAACACACATCAATATTAATTTTTAAATGTTCAAAATAAAGCAAATATACTTATCTAGACAGTTGTGCTTATTTATTAATATTCAAGATCTTTATTAAGTTGATTTTAGTTCAACAGACCGACTTATACGTATTACGTGTGTATAGAATTCCTCAATTAATGCTACATTCCAACATGCGAAAAAACATTCCGTTTCATCTAGATCAGCGAATTCTTCTCAAAGCGTGAGCCGCAAAGGAATTCTGGGGGAACCCGAAGAATTTTAATGAGGAGTGCGCGGTCGGTGTAAGGATATCAGCGTACAGCTTATGATAACAGGAGCAAAGGTCATCGAAATAGGTCATCGGTGCACCGCTTATGATATCGCACGAATGCAGGAGCATCATCAAGTTCATCATCATGAGCCAGACAACCATAGCCCAGCAACGTTATCGCTTACCCCCACCCATCATGGTGATAACAACAGCCCCCTTGCACGAAGGGTTGGACACCTTATCGAGCCCTACCTGGGCAGGGAATAGTCAGCAGGGATAAGGAAACATTAGAAAGACTAATTCAGGAATGACGGTCCATTAGCCTGGACAGGACCAAGGACATGCAGGATCAGATAGCAGCCAGCCAGTCTGTCAGTATAGCCGCCATATTGACAGCTACTCACAAAAGCCTGGCTCTTATAGTGACTAAGTCACCTAAGAGCCTGAGACTGTATCTCAACATTTCAATAAACTTTAATGCATAAAGAAATTGTAGTATTGATTCAGGGCTTTCCAAATTTAAAAAAAATTCTCGGTTTTTTTCATTAATCGAATAAAATAGCCATTTTACAGCTTAAAATGAAGAACACGCATTTTCAGGCTACTTACTAGAGAAACGCCCTAAGCTTCCAACTAATTATAAAATACTCACATACACGAATATTATATGAGTACTTATTTGGACTTACGGAGTAGAGCTTTGGGACAAAGCTGAGCCATGAAATTCCACTTGTATCCAAAGTTTACAATTCAAAATCCTTCGTAAGATCCTCAATGCTTCTTACTTTGCTACGGACAAAGATATCCAATTCTGACCTATATGTTCCATTTGTTACTGCTTTGGCCCGAACCCGATATGACGAACTTTATGCCCACTCAAATCCAATAGCTTCAAACTTAGCAACCTCTTCAATTCCTGACAATCCTCCGAGGCGTCTGAAAAAAAGATGGCCTCCGTAACCTTTTAAGTTAAATTTGCTATGCGAGTAATACCAGTGGGTAATTTCTCTACTTGAATTTATCTCATGCTATTATTCAGCATCCATTCTATTCACTTGATGTATTATTATTATAGTCGTAAATTTCAATAAATAAATAAGCAACAGTTATAAGTATAACTGATAATAAATATAAATGATTTGATTACATCTACTTGTATATACGATGAGATTAAAACAATAATTTATTGCTGCAAGAATGTTGTTGAACAAAATAAAACCTGAGATGGAAAATGTTACAGTTTTTGACTAAAGGAGGAGGAAAAGAGCTAAAAATAATTTGAATGTTTCCTAAGAGTTCTCGTGGACAACTCGACCTTTGGCGTGCGAAGAGAAACGTGAGGTACTTTCTATGTAGGCCGCCTTTGCCAAGGAGAATTAAAATCAGTGCCAAATCGACTCAATTCGATACATCGATACATTGCGCTCTCTTGTATCTCTGTGCTGAGCCTTTATCGCTTTGAGGTTTGTTGTTCTATGGAACATGAGACGTGGAGGTTATACTTGAAAATCATTTAGGAAGCTACAACATAAAGGTTTTGAATGAGCAAGAACTTGGTCGATTGTTAATACTGTTCATGTGTGTCGTTAGTCATATCATAAGTCATATCCATGATAAGTTGATTTTACTCAAACTTACAATTATCTTAAATACACTTTAATTTAAATTTCTGTTTGGTACGACTGTTTTAAATACATACACAGACATAGACCATCTTTCCACACCTTGTTAATATTAGCTACTAAAACAATATTTTCGAATATCTGTCGTGAAAATGAATTTTAGTAAGGATGTGTGTCATCAAGCATCAATATCTTCCTCCTTATGGATATAAATACATTTTATTTGATATAGTAAGTATATTGGGGTACTATAATGGTGCGCAATGGTTCGCAGGAGTTAAGAAGATGTAAATGTGTGGATAATAAAAAACAATCAATTTTATCAAAGGTTTACAACAAACATTCCTTTTCCCCTTTCAGTTAAGGCTTGAAGAGTATTATGTTCCATAAGGTGGGGCGCTAAAACACCTTGGTACACCATTAGATGAAGTAAACGAAAAAAAATTATTTTTGTAAAAATTGAGCTAAATGAGTTATGTACAGTTAATGCATATACTTTCCAAAACATGTGCATGAATCCATAAAATAAATATGATAAAAAATTAAGTTTATGAAGGTACGTTCAGTCCTTGTCAAAACTTGGTAATTCAAATGTAAAACCATCATAATTGCTTCCTGTGTCACATTCAAATATTTGTTTATTATATTATAAAACTATTATATTTTTATGTCTTTCCTTATGTTTTACCGCAATGTATTAAATTTAAAATCGGTTTTTAATAAATTGTTTAGTTGTGCATTGAACCCAATCCTTTATAATATATGAGAGACAGTTGACAGTTGTACTAGTTAGTAATTGTAATTAAGTATTGTGACAAGTCAGCGCACCCATTTACTCTATCTATTTGCTCTGAAGATGGCCAACAACAAAGGCCGAAACGTTAGCACGATTAATAAAAATTACGTTTTGCTTAATTTTTGTTTTATCATTGACTGCGCCCCTTCACCAATTCAATCCATCCTTCATAATATAAGTTTATTAATATTTTGTTTCGAATGAATTCAGTTTGTTCTATGTTAAATGTATTTTTGTTTTTTTTTATTCTTGATAATTTTTAGTACTTACATATAAAGAAATTGAAATGTGTCAGCCAATCAAGAGTTGCTAATCCAGAAAAAATCTAAATATATGGGAAAAACACAACTTTTTTGTTCAAGTCACAAGAAACCTGTATATCATGCAATCAATTTATCTACAATAGTCTACATCAGATTCTCCTTCACTGGCCAGCACACAATGAATATAGACAACAATTTCTTCAACACTTCATCTTAGAATCTTCTGATAACCAAAGTATCCAAGCTATAATCAATATCGGAAGTGTAGATATGTTACATAAAGTGTATAATTACATGATGGGAGATCAAAAAATGATAAATTGTTTATCATAGACCATTTTATATTAAGTGTTTGTTTTTAGTTATTTTTAAAGTGATATTTTTTTTTTTTTTTCATTGTATCTATCAAAGCATCGGTAATTGTTTATTCTTTAATCTGTTATTTATGTTTTGAAAACCAGAATCTGTTAGTAAATTTTATTATGAAATATGTTCATACATTGTTAAAATAATAATCTTTTAATTTATAGCCAAGCTGGGATCCATTTGTACGGTGAACCCCCAAAGACAAATGAAATTCTATCCATCTAATTTTTGTTACTTTAATGTGTTAACGCAGCCACAGTTATTTTTGCCAGCAGTTATATTGTGTAACAGTTATATTTCTAACAGATGATTATATTACACATTATATTTCTAACACAAACCACCCCTAACTCCAATAAATAGATTTAAAAACGTTATGCTAGATAGCTGTTATAAAAGATAACTGTTACAAAATATAACTGCTCGCGCATGCGAACAAGTAGGCAAAAATAACTGTGGCTGCGTTAACACACAGGTACCTAATTATTTTACTCCTTGTTCATCCAAAAATTCTAAAGTCTGCTTTAATAATAAAAATATTGGTACTAGTATGTTTAAGGGCCTGCTGACATCAGCGCGCTCAGGTGTCACTTATCTCAACTATTTGGACCTTGTCAGGTTATGCATGAATTTTAAATAGGCATTGCCTTTCATTATGATAGAACAGATTTATAGGAAATGAAATAAATGAGAAACATGTAGACAAAATTAAACTAGAAATAATAAAACATTTATAACAAGCAATATTCATTAATAATAATTATTAAATTATTAAATAATAATCATTCAGATTTGCCCGGGCAAATCTTTTCTCTTTAAAATAAAAACATTTAAAAATTAAAAAATTTATCATATTTTAGTTACAAATTGTTATTTAATGTTTAAAATAGAAATATTTAAAATACGATGTTAAGATAAACAATGAAAGATTTATTCCAAACAATGCTCATTAAAAAGAACAATATCTTCAAAAATTGCATCAAAAGGGTCTCTTCCCTCTAACTTCGTTATATAAAATATGTAAAATGGACAATAGTCTCCAAAAGTAATGTACTATTCCTCAACCACGTATTTAATCGAATACCCAGGGTCTTGTTGCATCCTTTTTTCTGGCATCTTCATCAAATTTTATTCCCCACTTGCAGTTTCATATCATGTCCATTTCCACAACGTATTTTCTGCGGAATGACATTCCGCTCCTGAAGAAACCTAACAGCTGATTTTTCATCGTTCACCGTGCGAAAAATCTTCTTCAAATTTCAAGTCATATTTGAAGAAAATAATCAAAAACACATTCACGTTCAACTTCACATACACAATAACAAAACAATAGAAAGTTTACTATAACAGTAGGAGATGGTTAAGAAAAGTGACACCTGAGCGCGCTGATGTCAGCAGGCCCTTAAACATACTAGTACCAAAATATTTTTGGCTGAATGTGTTCGGAAAGGATGAAAGAGGAGAAGGAAGTAAACAAAACTTGAAGTGGTTCTTGATAATGTGGAAAGGGTCGGGCAAAAACTAAAGGGCAGGCAGGCAAACTGTTTAGGGCATCTGGTTCTTCAGGAAACTGTGCTGTAATATATTTCTATACAATATAATATAGGGGAGGGAGAGAGGTTTCCTCTAATTTATTATGCTATTAAAATAGTCCCATTAATATGATTTCAGCAATAGCAAGCGGTAGAAAACATTTTGATAGCATCTTAAATATAACAGACTTGATCGTATGTTAACGACAGCGCCCATCACGTCAATTACTATTATTCAACTGGAAGGTTATAAATAGGTTATACATTTGTTTATTTGGTAAGGCCCTCACTTACTTACTGTAGTGATATCAAAGCAAATTATTGAATACAGAATAACTTACAGATTAACAGATGTTATTTCCAAAGTAAAATAAGGAAAAAATAACAGGTTTATTACAAGGAATACCTTTATGTCCGCTCTTAATAATTGATATCTCATTTCTTACCTGTAACAAAAAAAAAAATATATTATTAGAGGAATTCAATAAGTTAACATATAAAAATATAAGATTTCTTCAAATATTGAATTGATCAATATTGCTAAAAATCTTAACTTAACCAACTTGTACCTGATAAAATACTTGAATACAACAAAAATGTACATTTGACCATTATTTCTGTTATAGTTGCCATTAAAGTTCATTAGATAACTTATTATAAATTAATAAAAATACAAATACATTATTATTCATATTATGATGTAATAAGTACGGTAGTCGAGATGACTAGCTTAGTGTAGGGAGGGTGAAGTGCAGAGAGGCGACACACGTGCGGAGGCACCTGTAACCCAAGAACCTTAAACCCTAAACCCAAGAACCCTAAACATTGGACGGGAAAACTAAACAGGATCGGGTTTCACAGTTTCAGGGTTTTTCATAAGAATTTTTGGACCACAGCTGGCACCTGACGGGGACCTACCGCATATCGTCTTCAGGTAACTTCATAACTGTGTTCATCTTGGCTCCGTAAATTTAATATTTGACCTTTTTGGAATATTTCAGTAACCATAAATCAATATCAATTTTATTAATAAAAAAAAACATGCCCAAGATCGCGGGTTCGTTACCCGGCATTTTTTAAAGGGAGTAAAAATCCTTAGTTATGCCGTCCATCGGAAGGGACGTTAAAAATCCCTATTCTAATTAAACCTGGATAGGGAAAATTTAGAGCTCCCAATGTAGCATCGTCCGATTAGCCATAGCAGCATAAAGGCACGTTAGATGAACAAACAAACAAACAATAATTATGAAAAAGGCTTCACGAAAAAGTTTCTATCCGTGTCTAAGTTATGAATCTTGTAGATTAGAAAAAAAAATGTATTCAAATTCGGATAAGACTAGCATCGTATCCCGTCTTATAGCTTCCCTCAACTCTCAGCTCCAGATTTTATTTTAATTTAGCTTAATTTAATTTGTATATTTTTATTTATATTGAAAGAAAGTACAAGTATATTATAAATATTATATTTGAAAAGAAAAGATATGAACAGGACCGGGACTCGAACCCGTTTAATGAACTTTCTCCCCGTGTATACATCGCAAATGGCGAGAACACGGAATTATAGGATCTGTGAAAAGAAAGGATATGTCTGACAAATATGATATTAAAAAATCTATAGCCCCACAACCTACATATATATACCCATAGGCGTAACGAGGAGGGGAGGTTATTGGGGATGTAACCTCCCCCCATTGCTTAGAAGAAATTTAAGAAAAATTGTAAGTAACAATTTAAAAGAAATAAAAATTTGAAGGATTTTACTTTTTCAAAGTTATTATTGTGGGATTACAGAAGTAAGGATCAATAATGCCAAGAACACAACAAAGAAAGTGCAAACACAGTTATTTTAATAAATAAAAGGTCACTAAAATGACAAACCAAAACGTAACACTGTTTATTTACAATTAATTATATTATTATAGAGGCAGTAGTGACACCTAGCGGCAACACTAAGATAGCAAATGTGAGAAGAACAGTTTAGACAATTCTTAGAATCTAGAAGTAAAGTCTGGATGGGTCTAAAAATTTCCATATGCAATTAACTATAGGTTAATAACTAAATAAGGTTACTTGTATTTAAAAGCTATTTCTTGATTGCCCTTCCAGAAATAATATTTATAACTTCCAAAATAACATTTATATAAATTTATAATCTATTCATTTAATTTGAAGCTACATGATTATAGTACAATATAAACTATACCTATATTCCGAGGCATCTTTTTTGAAGGGAGTAATATGTTGGAGTGGTTGACTGGTGGGGGTTAACCCCCCATTAGCCAACTCTAGTTACTTTAATGTATATACCCACAATTTCTTCACATTTTATAGTTAAATTTATTAAATTAAGCGAGTTTTAAAGAATTGAACAGCTTTAATATTTAAAATAAATAACTGAAAAACTAGGTCTATTGGTGTAGATGGAGTTATGAAGTTCTTGGGTAATGAAAAACACCCAGAGTATGTTTGTACTGTACCTAACATGTCACAGAAGTTTAAAAAGTTAGGATGTTTGATGAGAAAAGTTCACTTTTGGAACAGATTGATTACTTCCCGGGCAATTTGGGAGATGTTCGTGAGGAGCAAGGTGAGTGTTTTTTTTGTTGGCCTGTGTTATAGACCTGTGCGATGTTGTACAATAATGCACTATCATTTCCCTCGAGATTTGATAACTTATATAAAAAAACGTATATAGATATACAACCAGAAACTCTTAAGAAGATGGCTCACTTGACAGCCATTGTGCTAGCAATACGAACAAATATTTTCTGCTCTTTGATAAATGAACTCGCAATTCTTAGTAAAATATTTGTGTTTTGATTAAATTGGAAAATAAATATTACGAAGAACCGGACAAAATATCTATGGACTTATTTATCTAAAATCCCAAATGGAAACTAGCCCAAATCGTGGCGTGTAGGAAGTAAAGGCTGGAGAACACGAGTCGTGAGGAACAAGAACTGTAGCCGATTCCCATTACCCCTAACATCAGCTTTCTCCAGGGCCAAAGAGGACGCGGGGTCTGGATCTGCTCAGGATAGATGGATGTAACTGTAATCTGTTACCCCTCAGAAGATGCAATCTAGTGAGGAGTAACAGATTACTTTGCGGGTAGGGAATGAAAACAATAAACGATCTTGTTTTGTATGCAGGTTAGGTTATTGTTTATTTCCATAATATTTACGTATGTAGTAGGACATTAGGGGGACAAAATGTATACGCCATTACTAGTTAAAGTCATAATTAACTGGTACATTGTTGATGGATCAGAGATACTCAGAACACTAAGTATCTGATTTTTTTTTTTATTGATATTAAAAACTGTAATTATATTACATCAAGTAAATCTGCTGTATGAACAAGGGACATGAAAACAAAAAACACTTGTGGAGAAACTACCCATTGACAGCACTCCAATAAAGTTCTACAGTAGAAGGTCTCGAGGCCATTTTCTTTTTAGACACCTCAGAGGGTTATCAGGAATATTATGGGAAGCAAGTTGAGAGACTAGCGGATTCAAGTGTGTATGGAGCTTGTCATGGAAGGATAGGTATCTAGTTTGGGCCAAATCAGCAACATTTGGGATATTAAGATTATGATGGATGAGTTTGTTTGTGACATTTTACGAAGGATTGTAAGGATTGGATACGAGATGAATTGGACGGTTTAGTAGAGCCCCAAAGCTCAACTCCGTATGTCCAAAAAGATCTGATAACTGTCATGTAAATGAGTCTTTTGTAATTAATTGGGAGCTTTGAACGTTTGTCTAGTAAATGTTGAAGTAGGTGAAAATGTCGAGCAGTTTCTTGTCTTTTCAATCTTTTATGAGGAACGTATCTGATTTGGATTTATTAATCAGGATGGATGGTTTATTGTTTTTTAAAAAAGGCCCTTTTATAGTATCAATAATGAGAAACAAATTCTTCTTTCTTCATTACATAGGGCACAATTTGAAAAGCAAATCTTCATAAAACGGTTGCATTAACAGTTCACGACTCCTCACAACGAACTTCTTAATAAATGACATCATTGCATTCGGCAGTAAAATTCTTATTCCCTGGAATGATTAAAACCATTGTTGTTGTAAGTCGGTTTTGTTCAACATTATTATTGCTTACAATAGTTCAAAACAGAGAGTTGAGTTTGGGGCTTTACGGTAATCCAAATCATTACAGTTTTAACAATACTAAACTAAAGCAGTAATAATTTTAATTACATTATATAATTAAAATTATTACCAGAAGAACCACAATTAAAATGTTATTATATGATAGTAATAAATGAAGAAATGAATCCAGTTTTCACAAGGCATCAACATAACGAAATGTTCTTGAAACATTATCGGAATATGACGTAGGCAACACGCTGCGCAGCTTGATGTGGACACAGATCTGATTACGGAACTAGTTCTCAGAGCCTCAGATATGTCAGGAAACCATACTAAGGCTGAAAGTCGAGGCTGCCAGGTAGACAGGAATAGGAAAAGACAATACGTTCACGTGTGAATTATTTAAGGAAAGAATATTTCGAAAGGTCAGTGTACAAAATAGTTAACTGGAAGAGGGAATCAGCCTATGACGGGTATTGGGCTGAGTACATGGTAGCGACTGTCAAGTTTCCAAGCCGACAATTGCAAGGGAGGTGGTCGAGATCAAGCTCTTCATCCTTTTAAGGGTACCCACTTTAACGAGGCAAGGTTACCAAAAGTTTTATTCAGATTCTAATGGTAGATTTACGGCCAACAGTGCTTTTAATCTTTGGAATATCTAAATCACTACACAATTTAATCAGTTGCAGATTTCCTACTAAATTAAAAGAGATGAATGTATGTTTCTGGTACTTGTGAATTAGCCGATACCCATGAAAACTACATCCTCATCTCGTGTAACCTCTCTTTATGACTCGTTTCATTTGAGTTATTTGTGTGTACTTTATTAAATTCGTATTATCTAGTTAATTTTGTTTATTGTCTACTTAAATTTCTGTATTACTTGAATTTGTCTTATCCTTTTCTTATTGTCTATTTAAAATTAACAGAGTAACACTTTAGGAATAGCCGTCTTTAAAAATAGAAACTGTAAAATACTTACTAGAAATTCGAAACTATGCCAATTTGAAATTATGTGAAAAATGTCATAAAATGTTTGTTTGTTTGTTCATTTAACGTCACTTTATGCAGCTATGGCTAATCGGACGATGCTACAGTGGGAGCTCTAAATTTTGCCTATCCAGGTTTAATTAGGATAGGGATTTTTAACGAGTACCTGACATCGTACAGGCTCGGGACCCCCGTTTAACGCCCCTTCCGAAGGACGGCGTAACTAAGGATGTCATAAAATAGATTTCGACAAGAATAGGTAGAAATGGAGGTAGGAAAAACATTTATATAAGAAGAGGAGTCTGGCTAGAGGGTTTTAGAATTAGCAATTTATTATTGCATTTTGTGTATTTCAATTTCCATTAATATGAATAATAAGGTAGGTGTTATCAGTATCAGAATTATCAGTGTTCAGATTATAAACAATGGTGGATAGCAGTATCTGCAGACAGGCAAATACACAAGTACTATTTAATCCCTCCCCTCCGGCATATTTTAGAGAATGGATTTTATATAAATGTGGAAGATGTTAGGTCTGCTATACTGAACAAATGTTAATTGGATGAGCCAGCAGATACCTTTGCAGAGGACATCACACCCAAGAAGAGTCCAAGACATTGGTCCAGGAGGAGAGAAGAGAGACATTCCAGCAAAGGAGAATCACGTAGTCCGGAGCACGTCCGACCATTGACCGCAGCTCAGTAACCGCTCAAAACAAACTCACAGCCGCAGGGTCTCTGTTTAATGTCCGAGCTCTCGTTTCAGCTTTCTTTTCTTCCTTTTATCTCCTGTTTGTCCAAGAGAAATATATACTGTTTAGGAAATAAATCAACCCGTGTGAAGCTGAACATCAAAGAACAGCGCCTGAAGGTCTCTGTGAATATTTTGTCTGGAAAATGAAGAGGATATAAGAAAGGAATTGAGGAGGTTACATAGTCAATGGTTACCAAGACCATCAATCATGCTAAAAATAATGAAGTGATTACACAGGACTAGGCCTAACAAGGAAAGAATCCCTAAAATGCAATAGAATCTCCTCAAAATACGAGTTATGAAGAGCCTTAAGTTCAGTACCTCTAAAGATGATTGGGCCAGAACCACCTTCAAACACCCGGTTTTTTTCTCTTAAATAATGGAGACCACGTTACACAGACTGGATGAGCCACAAGAGGGATTTTAGGATTTAAATGGAGTCCTTTTGGTAAGAGTTGCTCGACTTTCTTATGCGGTTTTTCTCTCTTGAAGCACTCATACCCACAATGCAGACTTTTATTATGATACAGTTATCCAAATCATTGATTTGTGGTATTCGGTTCTACAATAACGAATGGATTATTCTTTAAATAAATAATCCATAGGCTTTTAGATAATGTCCACTGTTTAGGATTGAATCGTTTAAGGCCATATTTAAATCCACCTCTTTGGAATGTTTAGTATGTAGTATAAATGAGAATCATAAGAGCATCATAAAGCATATTAATAAATATTTTAATATGCGGTCACCTGAGGTTTAGTGATTAGAATAACAATCTACTATGTCCAAGATGTAGCCTTTGTGTTGTAAAAAATCCTGTACGATGTCAGGTACTCGTCAAAAATCCCTATCCTAATTAAACCTGGATAGGCAAAATTTAGAGCTCCCACTGTAGCATCATCCTATTAGCCATAGCAGCATAAAGTGACGTTTTTTGTTCTTTTATCGTTTTTTATAGAATAATTTATATTTACAACTGTAATTATATTACATCAAGTAAATCTACTATATGAACAAAAGACATAAAAAAAAAAATTGTGGATAAACTACCCATTGATAGCACTCCAATAAAGTTCTATAGTAGAAGGTCTCGAGTCCATCTTCTTTTCAGACGCCTCGGAGGGTTATCAGGAATATTATGGGAAGCAAGTTAAGGGACTAGCGGATTCAAGTGTGTATGGAGCTTTTCTTGGAAGGATAGGTATCTAGTTTGGGCCAAATCAGCAACATATGGGATATTAAGATTATGATGGATGAGTGTTTTTGTGACATAATAAGGAGCATTGAGGATTTTACGAAGGATTTTGGATTGTAAGGATTGGATACGAGATGAGTTGGACGGTTTAGTAGAGCCCCAAAGCTCAACTCCGTATATCCAAATAGGTAATTGTCATATAAATGAGTCTTTTGTGATTAATTGGGAGCTTTGAACGTTTGTCCAGTAAATGTTGAAGTAGGCGAAAGTATTTTCTTGTCTTTTCAGTCTTAGGTAACAAAGTGGCGTTAAATGAATGGAAAAATATAAACAGCTGTTTAAATTTAAATTATATTTCTCTTGTTAATTATTATCTTCTATGAGGCGTGATGGTGGTCCTCGACTCTGCCTTGCCTAATAAACACTTTAAAGCTTAGAAAGGTGAGTTGAGCTCAAGAAACACGCCTTAGATTGTATACTCGAGCTACAATAACACAACATCCAGTGGAACACAAGAGATAGCCGCACTAGGCGAAGCGCACAATCAGTCGTGGTCAAAGAGTGCAAGAGTGGCTGTATTGCAATCGGTCCGGCGAGAGCCCGCGGCCGTCACGAGCGTGCACAGGTTGCCCCCGGGCCCCGGCCAGCCATGAATTTTATCAGTACCATTACCCGAGGTACCTCGGGGTACGTTTATAATGTACCTCTTTGGCGGGAGGGGGGAGGGGGGAGTGACTAAACGGAATCTAAAGGGCACCGTGATCGATTACCTTCGAGGATTTGATCTGGATCGTGGGCTATCAGCGATCAGGCATTTCTACAATAGTGCATGGCTATATCAAGGCTGCTTTGCTTTTAAAATCATTTGTTATAATTATTGCATCGTTTTCAAACATAACAATCTAATGAAGGCGCTTGATGTTGACTGTTAAACAATAAACTGGTTGCCTTAAAAGTGATTCTCAGTAAAAATCGATCTCAATCGATTTAAATGGCACTTGTTATCTATACATATAAAACAAAGTCCTCGGCCGCATTCGTTCGCGATAAACTCAATAACTACTTCACTGAATTTCATGCGGTTTTCACCAATAGATAGAGTGAGTCACGAGAAAGGTTTTGGTATATAATTTATCGAGTTTTTGTGTAGATGGGTTGGAATATAACCATAATAATTTTTGGAATTGTAGCAAAAAGTATAGCCTCCTGGGAGGTTTCACCTAAGACGCTGCCCAATGCCTTTGAGATATAACGAAACAATCAATGGCGGTACATTCCTCTTTTATAGATCTACAAAAAATTCTCAGATATCATATATCTATCTTTTAAGGAAAGCTTACTTATTTTATCTTCTAAAAAATTGATAACGTACAATGCGGTATTTAGAAAGCTATTTAGACGAGTACAGTATTAATCCTTATCAACTTATATACTTTAGTTACCTTAAGCATTTCATGCGCGTTATTAGAATATTTTATACCATATAATTTAAATGAGTATCTTATGGGTTATCGCAAAAACTTAACGCGCATGAAAATAAATTCGTATATAAAGAAATATTTTGTTTTGTTTTTATATTTATTTTATTAAACTATAACAGGAACAATGAGAAAAGAAATAATCTCGATAAATTAAAATAAATTAATGAATGAACCATAAATATTGCATCTGTTACTATTAGGCGGGAATCAAATACCAGTTTGAAGTTACTAGTGAGTTCAATTGAAAATACATAAAAATAATTGTGTTTTTCCCAGTTCATTGAACTGTTTTAGTTTTTTAAAAAAATTTGTTTGCGTTTTGTATTTTAAAGTAAGATTTTCGGTCCAATTTATGCAGTCGAAATTCAACATATTATTTCCAATTATCTAAAAGTCTTAAATAACAAATTTATAGAAAAAATGATTATAATTTTTATAAATCGTACCGACATTTCGGCCTACGTTGTAGGGCATCTTCAGGGCAAACAATGGGTGTGGTGACTTGTCTCAACACTTTCAACTGTCAACATTTAGGAATCCTTCGAGTTGACAGTTGAAAGTGTTGCGACAAGTCACCAAACCCAAAACGTTGGTAAGATTAATAAAAATTAAGTTTCGCTTAATTTTTGTATTATCATTGACTGCATCCCCTGACCAATACATTCCACCAATTGATTATAATTTTCGTTTAATTTGATTAGTTAACATTAATAAAATTAAATTATTTAAGCTAAAGGTGTACCAGGGAAATCTTGATATTTGTTTCTAAGGATTTACTTTGAAATTAATAAACGTTAAATAACAAAGTTAATTAATAATGTGTAGCATTCTCTGCCTGGAGGAGGGGATGAAGGTTTTTCAAGTTATTGCGGCCTCAAGTTGAAGAACTGCGGCGAAGTGAAAAGAAAGGTTTTCTTGGAAGGATTATTATCCATCCTCGAGAGCCAAGAGGTTTCGAAAGCAGTCGGTAATTTCGCTCTTGCTCTAGCGTCGATTGGGCCTTGCGAAACTGCAATGGCTTCAGTGACCTCGCAGCGCAGTCGGTCAAGCTCAGGCTTTTGTTTTAAATATCTTTACACCAAAGGAAATAATTCTAGCATGTTTCGTAAATCTATATGTTTTAGTAATTAATATAAAAAAGAATTATTATTAACATCAGGGTGGTTTTAGGTCAGCCATACAGGCCATAATTATATAATTTATAAAGTCGTTCGGTAATTATTCTGCAAGTTGTCGCTTTTAATTGAGTCGAAACAAGTTCTAACTTCTCATTTCTTTCCCTTTTAATATTTTCCAAACATTCAAGCTATCGTCGGCTTTAGTATGGAAAATAAAATGTAATTGAATCGCTTATTCCAAAAACCCCATCAGAGACAAAAATTTCGAAATTCAGTTTATTTTATTTTTTTGTATATTATTAGTAAACGCTTCGATGTGTGCATAACTCCCCCCCCCCCTACGTGCTTATCATTTAAACAGGACAATAAATGATAATCACATAGTGGAGTCCTGCACACATCGAAGCGTTTACTAAAAATAAACAGATAAATAAAATAAACTGAATTTCGAAATTTTTGTCTCTGATGGGGTTTCTGCAATAAGCGATTCAATTATGGGAAAGGCAAATACTTCGGTAATCACTTCATTCAGAAATAAACATTTAAAAAATCATAAATTATCTATACTTTGAAATGTTAATTAAAACTTTTATTTACTGATGCAATGAATACCAACATCTACTCATCTGCCATAATTGCATTCCATACTGAAGTTCACGATAGCTTAAATTTTTTTTTTTTAGATTAATTTATTGATATTTACAACTGTAATAATATTACAAAATTAAATCTGCTAATATGAACAAATGACATGAAAAAAAACTTGTGTAGAAACTACCCATTGGTAGCACTTCAATAAAGTTCTATAGTAGAAGGTCTCGAGGCCATATTTTTTTCAGGCGCCTCGGAGGGTTATCAGGAATATTATAGGAAGCAAGTTGAGAGACTAGCGGATTCAAGTATGTATGGAGCTGGTCATGGAAGGATAGGTATCTAGTTTGGGCCAAATCAGCAACATATGGGATATACAGGCCATTATGGATTACTTTATTCGTAACAAATTAAGGAATGTCGGTGACGCAAATCCGACGTGCGCAAATCAGCAGATATTTAATGTTAGACATAATCGAAAAAAAAGAAATATTATAAGAGATAACGCCTCCATCATTTGATCATTAAAGTCATTGGAAGATGGATTAAAATGCTTCCAGAAAAAAAAGAAAAGAGCAACCATGATCTGGAGGCTTGATCAGTTAGGCGCGGCCTAATATCCTTCAAGATCTGGACGCATTCCTTCGCCCCGTCATTGCGACCTCTCTTAGTAGTGCCTCAACAAGGTCGCTAGGCTTCAGGCCAGACCAGTCCAGCTTCTTTTCAATTTCCTTCATATTTGCATAATGCGAAGGATATATTAACCATTATGAGCTCTTGGAACCAGTTAGTCGACTGCCTCCTAAGTAGCTCTATAAATATATCTTGCCTACTTTAATTATAGACATAGTGTTAATAAATTACACTCACATTATTTTATCATATAGTCGTATAAAAATGACAGCCTGCTAAAAGTTCGTGAAAGCTAAAATTGAAAACTACTAAATCATCTTCATGATCATGGCACACGTTTTAGCAATAATACAATTTACCATTTTGGATAATTTAAGATCTACTTCTTTCTTTAAAAAACTTGTTTAAAGTTTCCTACTAATTCGCTTTAAATATCCAAACGGTCTCCTTTCCTTTACTTTTGGATTCAAATCGTCTCTTATCCATATTTTGGTTCCATACAACGACTTTTATCCAATTTCTTTTTTTAAAATAACAATGTAAGATATCATTCTTGAATAAAAAAACACAAATAAATCCAGCAATTTTTATGAATTTAACGAAACAATTTACAAATCGGTAAGACCTAATTTAAATTAATAAGTTTTATTTTGCTGTTTGCCAAAATTTTCAGCTGATTTGGAAATGAGCGAATTATTTGAAAAATAAAATTTTAGTATTACTATATTTTGTTAAATAAGTTTAAAAGAAAAAATACAACGCGGAAATAATTCATTATTTTAGCTACGTTTTAGAAGAAATCTCGGATTCACCAGACTAATTGTGCTATTTAACTTTGAGGCATCGGAGTCAGCAGTAATTCTTTCCACCGAAAAGGTCATTGGACTATGAAAATTGTTTGTAGTAGTTGAAATTAAAAAAAAAAAAAAATTAAGAAATGTTTAGAAACTAATAATTATCTATGTTTTGTGGAGCTCTATCAACTCTCATTGTAAATTATGTAATTCGAATTCTATCACAGGCACTCCTGCATTCTCTATATTAGAGGCTCAGTGGTAGAACTCTGAGTTGATCTGGCGAAGGTCCTCGGTTCAAATCCCGCTGCTGACAGACTTGTATTTAATCTGTTAGCGGTAGGAGATGGATCCTAAGGGATCTAGGACCCTCCTGGGGCTCATTCATCCTCTATAAAATAAGGGGGGAAATCTGACGGCGGAGCGTGATATGGGAAAATCACCACCCTGCAAAACCGTTATTCAAGAAACAGTACAGCCTCTACCATGTAATGAACACAAGACCCTTCATGTACTGATACAGCTTTATATATACATCTATAAACTGCTCAAGAAATCATATATGCCCGATATTCACGAAGTTCAATCTAAAGTTTGAGCCTCATATGTTTACATCTACTGAATTGCCATACCTATTTTCCGTATGTTTCTGTTATATTTACATCATATTTTATATTAATAAAACTTCATTCTAATTGTATACAGTTATATAATTAACTTCCCTTACTTATATTTTCTATTTTCTATTTATATTTTACTTTTCTACTTTTCATTCACGATATTTCTTATCGTTTGCTTTGCTTTCTACATAATTCTTCCATTATTTATTATTTGGCATCACATTTTGTTACAAATTTCTTTCAGTTTTCTTAAGTTAACTCTCTAGGAGTCTATTATTATACATGTTATATTTTATCTGTATTAAACTAGGTTTTACATACTTGTATATCTCTCTCTTACATCTCACCTTGTTATGTCTATATTTTTTCATTTTTTATTTCATTTTTCATTCTGGTTACCAATTTTTCTTTTCTTTTTTTTTCTCTTTGTATTTCATTTGCATTATCACCTTTCTGTACATTTATTCTTAGTTAATTTTTATTCATATTATTCCTTCACTATATTGTTCAATTTTTCTGTTACTGATTTTCTTGGTACTGTAATGTAATTTTAATGTTATTTTGTTTTGTCAGTTGAATGTGACCTGAAGATGCCCTACAATGTAGGTCGAAACGTCGGCACACAATAAATAAGAATGCACTTATTATGGTGTTTCAAATGACTGCGCCCCCAACTAACTATCCTTACATTAAAAAGTTTTTGTTCAATTTAATATTTGTTTTCGTAAAGATGAAAATACGAATAAAATCCAGCTTTAAAAGGCTGCATACCCAGATACTCATACTATTGAAGCAGGTGAAATAAAGAATATCAAAGTTAATACTGAATTCTCTATGGCCAGGTAGTTTATAAGTAATGATCAAATATACACTATATATATATATATATATATATATATATATATATATATATATATATATATATATATATATGTACACACATACACATACATCCAGATATATGTATATAAACGATCTATAGTAGAAGTGCAGAACTGGTAGAGAACTGATTCGGAATATGGAGGAAGGAGAAAAACCAGTTTGGTAGACCTAGCCGGGCGCACGTGCGCAGTCTAGCGGCTCCTCCTGCAATCTACATCTCGCTAATTGCACCTCTCCAGTCCCGCCGTTCTTTCTTCATTTCTCTCTCCATCAGTCAACCCGAACAGTCTAGGGAATGTTATGACTTTTTATCGGAATCAACAAACAAAGCTGATGGTCGACAGTTAGCATTTAAAATGAATAATAATATTAAAGATAAGTTCAGGGAACCCAGGCGGTCATTGGAGGACGAAATTGACTAGAGGAATGGGAGAACAATATTGAAAGCGAAATGATGGAAACGTGCAATTTATTTTTCTCCAGGCTGCTAGAAAACCAGGAATATAAGTCACAGTTTTCTAAAAACGCAAGCACCATTAAGAAAATTGCAGTCAGGAAATTAAATTTAAAACAATCCTTACCCCTGGCAGAACGTCTTTTTTTATATATATAAAAGTGACGGCTAGAAATGTGTACTTAACACTTTTATTTTAAGTATAAATTTTCTTTAAGAGGAAGACAATAGTCTGGGTGAAAGTCAAAAATATTCTCTAATATAGGCAGAACTGTTGCAAGCCGACGTTCCGATCTACATTGCAGGTCTTCTTCACGGCTAGCTTTTTTTTTATTAAAAACTTTATGTGCCCACTTGTGGGCGATAAGTAATGGTGCTATGTAGCTACAACCATTCCATAACAAAACAAAAAATGATATAAACAAAATAAAATAAATGAATGTAATAAAATATATACATGTGGAAAAATGTATACATGCCATAATAAAAGGAAATAAATGCAAACATGATAATAAAATAAAGTCTAGATAAAAAAAAAAATAATGTACACATTCAAACCCTATCTCTTCAGAGCTAGTAGAATCATCTTGACACTAGGCTGAGCTAATATGCTAAAAAAGTTTATTTGAATGGAAAATAGTTGATTGGATAATTTTAATGTAGGATACAATTCATCAGGAGGTGCAGTCAATGATAACGCAAAAATATGCAAAACTTATTTTTTAATCCTTCCAACGTTTCGGCCTACTGTGAGGTCATCTTCAGGGCTATGAAACAGTTATTTTCTGTTTATTTTTACAGTTTAAATAGTTTTCTTGTTTGTTCATTTAACGTCACTTTATGCTGCTATGGCTAATCGGACGATGCTACAGTGGGAGCACTAAATTTTGCCTATCCAGGTTTAATTAGGATAGGGATTTTTAACGAGTACCTGACATCGTACAGGCTCGGGACCCCCGTTTAACGTCCCTTCCGAAGGACGGCGTAACTAAGGATTTTTTACTCCCTTAAAAAAATCCTAGGGCCACCTGCCGGGCTACGAACCCGCGATCTTGGGCTTAGTAGTTTGTTACGCTAACCACTAGACCACAGGTGACCTTCAGTTTAAATAGTTATTTTATATTTCTTGGAAGGCATTAGACACCGTAGGCCGAAACGTTGGCACTATTAAAAAATAAGTTTTGCGTATTTTTGTGTTATCATTGGCCGCATCCCCTGATCAATTCTATCCATCATTAACGATTTTTTAGTTTAACATATTCTTGAGTAATTAATATATTATAACAGGTTTATTATGACATCTTGCCTAAAGTATTTAGAAGCTTGCGTAAAACACTTTTAACAGGATGTTGGAAAGGGCCTATTAAAAAGTCAGACAGACCGTACCTGGCTGCCCCAGACTTAGCACCTATTTAGTGGAATTAAGTTTCCCCCGTGCCTAGCTCCGGGCGGTCCTTAAATATTTATAAGGCATACAATATGGGAATCACGCTTGTTAGTTCGAAGGAATTGTTTTTTGTCGATAAGTTTGGACAAGCAGCCGGTCCGAGGATCGACAAAAAAAAGTATCCACTTCCAAAGAGGCCTAATGTTACAGTTTTCTGGACGGTTGGGGTGCCTTATAGATCATGAAGGGTCTTTCTCAAGGACGAAAATTCCTTAAATCTCTGAATCCTTTCTTAAATTATTTAAATCACACATATATTGTTGGCAAATATTAGGAAGAGTTTTAAAAAACAAGTGAAATTAAATGTTCTGAACAGAGAACTCTAGGAGGAGACTAAAAAGAACATGGACGAGGGATCTATCATAGAAAATCGAAGCAAGCCAAGGGAGAGGTAGTTGCCTACTTTTCTTCTTCATGCCTCTCATGTCATTGTATATTATTCTACTGTCATTCATTCTGTAGATTTCCATTGTTTTTATTTGACTGGTGCGGATATATTTATAAAGATAAAAAAAAAATGTTCTGGGAACTTTCCATATAGTTAAAGGTAGCAAGGACATTGTGCACTTGCTCTGTTGCGAAACGTCTTCATGCTCTACGTAATGGCGCTAATTGAGATATAAACGCTGGCTCATTTAGAGAGATACGCTAATTGCTACATCGACATCAACATCAACATCTAGGACATGCACGTTCATTGATTGCAGCTGCTGGATTCACCATCACTCCAATGATTACAGCAACTGCACAGTCAACTATCACTGATGATTAAAGTCGACTTCACGTATATTTAAGTACCAATTTAGTCATTACGGCACCAACAGCGGGAAACCATTACAACTATATAATGTTTTATTCATTAGACATATGTCGAAATCAGTATATGAAAATTATCAATACATAAAAACATCAAAGAGAATTAATAACAAAACGGAATCACAGTGTGCGGCCAAATATTGAGAATGCTACCAGTCCTTTCATGGCAACATAATTCCCATTCAAACCCACTAGTTTCAAACCTAGCTACATCTTCAATTCCGGATAATCCTCCGAGGCGTCTGAAAAGAAGATGGCATCGTGACCTTCTAAATTGTTATTTGAGCACTATCACTGGGTAGTTTCTTTACTTTTCTTTATCCATGCCTTTATGTATCATTCCTTGTTGTATTGTTATAATACAATTGTAAATTCAAACGATTAAATTGACAATGAAAAAATACGTTAGATTGAACATCGATACATCGATATATCCAACTTGATAGTCGTATGTGAATTGCAATTGAGTATAATATATATTTATTTAATTCCCTTGGTTCATAGAGCTGTAGAAAAGGTGACACCTATATTTGTTGAGTTTCACCTCCGCGGGAAGGATCTGTTTTTAAGTGGTGGATCCTTAGGATCCTTTGGGGGGGGCAGGACGTCAATAAAAAGAGGTCCTCAGGTCCTTTCTAAAAGGCTAAGTTTTTGTCGAGCTCAAACCTGCTCCGCCCACAGCAACCTAATTCTGGTGTCTTCGCTGTGGGGGAAGCTTCCCGCTCTACCTTATTTCCTAATAACGTCAAGATATTAAAATAATAATAAACACTAATAAAGCTTTAACGATTTAAAATATTCAATTTATGTAATATTTAAAAAGGAGTTTACTCGCAAATGGTTTAAGAGGAAAGTGTGTTTAAATTCTAGGGATGTAACTTTTTTTTTTGAGCGATCCGATTTTTTAGTTTGATGAAATCGTTGTTATCTTTAAATGATGTAAAATATTTCATCTTAAGAATATTATAAAATGTGTTTTAAGGCATGTAACAACGATATTTAATCGAACTAAAGAAACAATTCTTAAATATGGTGTTTGTTATTATATCATTTTTAACATCATGCTCACAACGTAATAAATTATAAAAACTGTTGTAAAAGCCTGTGAACAGGTCTGGGGTTCAGTATATGGTAGAAACTGTACTGTTTCATGGACAACGGTTCTGCAGGGAGGTGATTTGTCCTAGGTCACTCTCAACCGCCAGATTTTTCACACTAATTTTGGGTAACCTATTTTTATAATATTTTACAGGGGCTGGACGAGTCCCAGGAGGGTCCTGGATCATATGTGATCCATCTCCGGCCGCAAACAGACTAAATAAAAGTCATGGGGCTGCTGCGGGATTTGAACCAGGATTTCCGGCATGGCAACTCAGTGCTCTACCACTGAGCCACTACACTCTCCCTACCAATTGAGCTACCGGAGTCGCTTACCAGCTCGAATCCCGGCCGGGGGCATATCTTTTTTTTTCAAATAAATATTAATATTGAAACATACGTTTTGGAAATTACTCTCTGAATTCTTTTTTTTTTTAAATAAATTTTATTATTTTCAGAATTATTTAAAACAAAAAAAAATCTGGCTTTTAATGCAATAAAATAGTCGTTTGTGAGTAAAAAAATAAATAAATAATAGGTGTGGATACCCATAACATTCCCCAGTTATTTGGTCTGGTTTCGACCGTGTAGTCAAATTCTTCCTCAAGACGAAGCCCCAGTCTCAGATTAAGCCCTGAGGAAGCTTGGCGAAACCAGAAAAAATACGTGACGAATGGATTATAAAATCATATTTAATATTCAATAGGAAGAAATAAAACAATTACAAGTTTTATTTTCCCAACCACCACGAAGCCGACTTTCATCGTGTAAACAAACACAGCCACAACTCCCTACTCTTGAACAGCAATAGTTCCTGACACCTGAGCTACCATCCTGCACTGAGCCTCTAAGCTAGGCTAGTCTCTCCAGTGTTTGAGCGTCATAAATTCCTTTATGACAGCATTATGAAGAAGGGAGAAAAAAGGCTTTATGTAAAGCCATGATAGCCTAAGCCAGTATAAGATAAGATAGTTGCAGCTTATCACCGCTAGAGTTCCCACCCGCAGCTCAAGTGGAACAGAACTGTTTACATTAGAAGGCCATACAGCCCTAATTGGGCGGTTAAGATATCGGCCTTTAGCCTAGAGCTAAAGGTCTTCGTGGGAATATTTCATGCCACCCAATACTGTATGAAAGTCTTCCTGGGAATGCTAGCCATGTTTCATGCCACTCGGATGTATTAGGTCAGGCGAGATTTTATAAAAGAAAAATTTCTTGCGCCTATCTCAGACTTGAAATGAATTTATTGTTCTGAAATCTAAGCTAAAACAGTGTAAAATAGGCTTTCACCGAATTAAGAACTAATAAATATTGTAATATTATACAACTGTAACGACAATAAATAGAAGCTATATTATGACATAACTATGAAAATAAATAAATATTTGGGATATTGTTCATGTGCTACAGTTATCATTAATATAGTATGGTACAACTAGCTGACCCGGCCACGCGTTGCTGTGGCTGTTATAACAGTTTTAAAAATATTACGTTAAAATTTGAATTTTAAAGAAATAACGAATGAATGAAAGAATTAATTAAATTGATTTTTGATTTTACATGTCATTCATCTTATATCTAACTATAGTATATAATATATAAATATTAGGTACTAGTATGTTTAAGGGCCTGCTGGCATCAGCGCGCTCAGGTGTCACTTACCTCAACTATTTGGACCTTGTCAGGTTATGTATCAATTTGAAATAGGCATTGCCTTTCATTATGATACAACAGATTATAGGAAATGAAATAAATGAGGAACATGTAGACAAAATTAAACTATAAAAAATAAAACATTTATTACAAGGAGTATTCATTAAATAACAATTTTTAACTAAAATATGATCATTTTTTTCATTTTTAAAATAAAAACATTTCAAAATGAAAAAAAATGATCGTATTTTAGTTAAAAATTGTTATTTAATGAATAAAATATAAATATCTAAAATATTATGTTCTGATAAACAATGAAAGATTTATTACAAACAATGCTCATTAAAAAGAGCAATATCTTCAAAAGTTGCATAAAAAATCATCTCCATCTAATTTTATTCCCCACTTGCAGTTTCATATAATATCCATTTCCACAACGCATTTTCTGCGGAATGACGTTCCGCTCCTGAAGAAACCTAACAGCTGTTTCTTCATCGTACACCTTGCGAAAAATCTTCTTCAAATTCCAACTCATATTTAAAGGAAATAATCAAAAACAGATTCACGTTAAACTTGACATAAACAATAACAAAACAAAGAAAGGTTACTAGAACAGTAGGAGATGGTTAAGAAAAGTGACACCTGAGCGCGCTGATGTCAGCAGGCCCTTTAATATACTAGTACCAAATATTATATAAACATTAGTTGTAACAGCATATACAACATGTCAAAAATGCAAGAGGTTAGAAAACAAAATAGTTTTGCAATACAATAATGGCGGTCGAAAAAAAAAAAATAGCCTACATTTTAAGTTGGATAATGTTACATATATTTGCGAAATTTCATTATAATCAGTATAGGAATTTCGGAGATTAGCCCGGACAAACATCGTGACAGGGTATTTTTATAAATACAGATATATAACATTCCAGTTATTTGTTATATGATAGGAACTGAACTCAGAATCTATTGGACCTACAGAGCTGCGGTTGGGCTCAAATTGTAGCAAATTTAATCTACTTTAAAAATGGTTAATTATGTTTGTTTTTTTCAAAAACGCACCGATTAGGAGATACAGGCCAAAAAGTGAAAAAACTCCGATATTTTCAAGGTTTTTCGGCCACCGAAGGTTTTCCTCGTCATTCTCCCGGTTTTTCTCTCCATAAGAACCATCTATGCGCCTTACCGAAAATATTTTTAAAAAAATTAGCCGAATTGGTCGAGCCGTTCTCGAGTTTGGCGGTTAGGAACGAATTTGGCGATTCGTTTTTATTATATAGATACATACTTTTATCATTGTCTTTTTCAACCTTGTCTGATTGTATATATCTAATTTCATGGTTAGGCTAGTTCATGATGGACTTAACCATAACTATCTGTGGTAATCCACTAAAAGTTATTATCGGTGGTAATCCACCAAAAGGCTCATTTTTCACTGTTAAGCCATGAATATTTGAAAACTACTCGAAACTACCCCAAAACATAGTTTTTGATATATATTTATGCACTCAACTATTTTTGTGCGATCTGTTACACCTCGCCTGAGTTCAGTTGCTGAAGTGGACGCAGCGCGCCCTATTCCGTCGACCCGGATGAGATAGCCGCCGATGATATTCCTCCGGAACGGGATAAAGAGTACGCCGTGAAGAGCGGAAAGGATCGGATCGTGATGAGCGAAACCAAAACATCATGTCCTTTCCGCTATATCTGCGGTGCCTGGGGGCTTCATCGGCAGGCGTTTAGGGAGAATATCTCGGGAAATATTTCTTCTCGCGCCATTTTATCTCCCATTCCCTTATCTTCTTTTCCATATGTTTGATTAGATTGCTCTTTTCCGATGAAATCGGCCACACAAATAATGATAAACGGTTTAAATAAATATTAGTTACTCATTCCGATTGAAATCCAGAAAATCTTATCCACATTACTCTCTTGAAACGCAACTGGAGCATTAAAAGAGATCCTATCTATCCTAATAAATAATATAACAAAAAAATAATAAAAACCAAGGGGCCAAAATAATAAAAAAATTACTCATGAGTTATTTCTAAGTAAAAATATCAAATCTACCACTATTCCCAACAATGTTCTGAAAATTATAACTTTAGGACGAAAATTTTCAACACATACAACTTTTATCAAAAAATTAATACCTGAGCTTTTAACTAATTTGAATATATCGACATCAATCCGTTTTTCCACCGCTCGAATGACCAAAAGATGTCACGTGTTTCTAATGCCAACATCATTTCCAATTTTCAACTCCTTAAAATTTCTCTCCACAATTTTTATAACACCTTTCCCTCATCCGCTACTCACTAAAATTCCAGGACGACATATTCACAAAACAGGACCAAGATAACATAACAGTTTTAATGGATCTATCAGAATATAATAGAGAGCGGAGAGGCTCAGTGGTAGAGCACTGAGTTGCCCTGCCGAGAATCCTGGTTCAATATCCCGCTGCAGACTTGTATTTAGTCTGATAGCAGTCGGAGATGAATAATATAGGATCACGACCTCCCTGGGGCTCATCCAGCCTCTATAAAAATATTACAAAAATAACGTACCCATAATAAGGGGGAAAAGTATAGCGGTTGAGTGTGATACAGGACAAATCACCTCCCTGCAGAACCGTTGTCCATGAAACATTACAGTCTCTACCATACACTGAACCCCAGACCCGTTCACGAGTTGGAGTGGTACTGGATCAGAATATAATGAAAAATGACTTGAATAAATATTGTTTGACCGTATAAATATTATAGAGAAGAAAGTAGATAGAGTGGAAGTCGAAGTATATAATCAAAAATTAAAAACACATAATTTAGAAAGCAAAGTTTCGTCCCAAATTGCAGATCTTCTTCTGGTTTGAATATAAAAAAGTATGAAGACGCATTTCTCCTAGTTATGCATTTCCTTTGTTATTCATTTTTTAAATATTTGAGAAGATAGATAGACTTTCACCAGAACCATTTTCTAATACATAGATTTTTCTTCGATATTAAAATATAATTTTATGCCTTAGACTAATCGATTTAGGAAAATAATACAAACTGATAGGAATTCCCAAAATAATAAAATTAAATGTAAAAGAGTTTTCAAAGTAGTGATACATTTATATTTGTTTGAAGAAAAAGATAGCAGAAAATGATATCAGTGTATATTTAAAAAACAATGTTGTTCTATACACATTGGTTACTGAGTGAATAAATCTTTGTCATGTTTATCCGTTTTAAGATGGTTACTTTCGAAAAGTTTTCGAGTTGAGAAGAAGTGACTTGACCTTGAGGAAGAAGTTTAAGATTTAATGAAGTTTTTTTTTTTATAACTTGTTATTAAAGAAGAAAAAGAAGTCGGTTAATGAAGCGAGGCTTCTCCCAACCATTCCTAAGTCCCAATCAAAGTTCTTAGAATACTTTAATGGGAGCAATGAAATTGAAATAGTGAGGGCATTCGTAGTCTCCAAGTATTTTATATTTACAGTTTAAGATAACTTTTAATGAGGCTAATTACAGTTAATTATTTCGTTTGAATAAAATTATTTATAGTAAGTATGAGAGGAAAATAGTTGACTGGATGATAAAATGTAGAACGGAGATAGTTTGGGGGCGCAGTAAAAAAACAAACAAAAAAAAACACTAAATAAGTACTAGACTTATGTGCTTTATATTTATGTGCCGACGTTTCGACCTACAGTGTAGGTCATCTTCAGGGCTATGAGAGAGAAACAAACAGAACAAAAAATATATAAAAACGTTACAGTAACGATAATATAGTGACATGTATAGTAGAAAATTAAAATAGTGACAGATATGACAATTAAAGATAACGAATATTAAAAAAGTGACAGAATATAATAAAATTAAGATATGGATAGATTTAATAAAATAAAAGATAATGAACAGAAATTAATATAGTGACAGATATAATAATTAAAGATAACGAATATAAAATAAAATACAGAAAATAACTGTACAGAAAGGATAGAAAAGTAAACATAATATAAAGGGAAATAAAAAAGAGGAGGTAAACCAAAGATACAAAATGAGAAGATAAACATATAAAAAAAGGTTGGAACATGAAGGATTTAGAAAAAAAATAGTAAATTAAAGATATAAAATGTATGATATGAGACATAACTGCACCCCCAACTATCTCCGTTATACATATTTATAGTAAGGTAACACAAATAAGTCCTTTATTAACTCCAGGTTGAGTGACTTTATTAAACATTTCCGAAATACAATTTGAATAAATTAAAAGATTTAATTACTGAGTAATCATTATTATTACATGTTATTTTATTGATAATCACCTTTATTAATAATAAATGTAATACAATACAACATAAATTATGTAACAAATCAAGATTCATGTGCAAGAGAAAGTAAGATGGAATGTTATAAATAAATATACGGAAGTAAATAAAATAATAAAGAAGGATACAATTGATCAGGGGTGCAGTCAATATTAAAACCGAATAAGCAAAACTTATTGTTTACTAATGCCAACGTTTCGGGCTACCGTGTAGGCCATCTTCAGGGCTAAGAAAGGAAAACAGAAAATAACTATAAGAACATTGCAGTACTAGGAATTATAGAACAACATAAAGAGTTACGAAAATGCAAAGCCTTATGTTTCATAAATACACCCACTTACCAGTCGACGTTTCGCCTATTCAGGCATTATCAAGACACCAAAAACAAAAAAGGGGGTTATGTGAATCACATCTCGAAGAAAAAGGTGCAATACATCCCAACGATCAACAGCCAAAACAGGCTCCGAACATGATACAGCACCCCACCACCAAGACGTTCAACCAATGAGCCTGTTTGGGCTGTTGATCGTTGGGATGTATTGCACCTTTTTCTTCGAGATGTGATTCACATAACCCCCTTTTTTGTTTTTGGTGTCTTGATAATGCCTGAATAGGCGAAACGTCGACTGGTAAGCGGGTGTATTTTTGAAACATAAGGCTTTGCATTGTGGTTTTTCCCAATTGCATTATAATAAATAATAGTGTTTCTTTTTGAGTTTTTGGCTCTATTTTAGTGATAATGTAAAGATATATAAAAAAGTAATATAATTGAGAAAATAAAAAGTAAGATTTTCTTTCTTAGCCCTGAAAATGGCCTACAATGTAGCCCGAAACGTCGGCACTAGTAAACAATAAGTTTTTTCTTATTCGGTGTTATTATTGACTGCACTCCCTTACCAATTTTATCCTTAATTAGAATCGCCCAGTCAACTATTTTCCTCTCTAAAATAAAATAATAAAATATATATGATAACAATTGCACCGTTTGTTTGTTTCATATAACTCATCACCCACTCAGCTCTAACAGCATTAAAAATCACTAAATCTTTATTTTTAATGAATAAAATATCCATATAACTTATATGCTTACAAAGTCCTAACATTAGCATGCTAAGTATGAAGCCGTTTCTTTCCTACATAATTCATTTTATATAAACCCGCCTTGATCTCAGACAATTCTTATGACAAACTTTTTCATATTTTCATTATTATTGTGAAATCTAATCTCTGTTCTCAGTCGTGAAACTGACCGAGCCCCTTCCCTCGTATTGCATTCAGGTTTGTCGCTAAGATTCGTGAAATGAGGGAAAAGACTGGCCAAAAGATAACAGCGGTTACACAAGATAATTGCAAGCCATGATCGCCGGTAAGAAGGGGCTGTGTCGAAAGCGAGTTGGTTACTTTCAAAACTTAGTAATTTCTTCTAATCTCTAGTTCTGTCTCCTTCCAGTTAGGATTTACTAATGACAACGTTCGGGTTTTGTTTCACAACATTATTACATCCATCTTAATACGATTAGACGAAATATATATATATATATACTAGCTTATGCCCGCGGCTTCGCTCGCGTGGAATTCGGCCTGCCACATAAAGTTTCGTGAAAGATCATTTTAAATAAATAATTTAATTATTTTTTTAAAATATAAGTTACTCGTACATCCATAATTTAAGATGTGTAACTTCAAAACTGACGGATTCTCTACAACCTTTGAACCCACATTATATTAAAAGGGAAACCCTTGGGGTGGAATTATCCAAATTTCTTTTTTAAACTGTACAAAGAACCTATCTACAAATTTCAAGAGGCTAAGTTCCTGATTTGTCTTTAATTATGTACTAAAACGGGGGGGCATGCCCACGTGACCCCACATAAATCTGCCCTTGAAGTAGCCTATGATGTATAACCTATTTTATTCAATAAGTTTCTTCCAAATCCTTCAGTTGTTTTTGAGTGAATGAGTAACAAACATTCGCATTTAGAATATTCGTAGGATATCAAAACAAATAGTTTCACTCTTGTCCTTTCTGTTATTTTAACAACTATTATCATGTGATTTGTCTTTAATTATGTACCATAATGGATTCTCTATAGTATCTAAAAAACTGTCGGGGAGGGGGGGGGACACGTACCCTCGTGCACCCCCCCCCCCAAATTCCTCGCTTGCTATAGCCTATGTGTTATTCTGATGCATAACCTATATCACTGTAAAGTTTCATCCAAATCCATTCAGTAGTTTTTGCGTGAAAGAGAGACAAACATACAAACTTTCACATTTATAATATTAGTAAGATATATGCTCAGATTATAGGAATCGAACCGCCACCTATCCGAACTATGAAGTGCATCGCAACGAAGTGCTAGCATTATCATTTTTCTTTTTTAATGATCTGTACATTGATCTGTAATTATTGTTCTGTTTTTTTTTTTGTATTTATTTAAACGTCACCCTAAGCTGCTATGGCTAATCGGACGATAATGCATTGGGAGTCCAAATTTTTGTTAATTCAGGTTTAATTAGAATAGAGATCCTTAACATAGTACAGACTCGGGAACACCAATTTATGTCCCTTCCAAAAGACGACTTAACCAAGGACTTTTTTACCTTTAAAAAATGCTAAGTACCCCTACTGTTCTGTGAAACGCTTTTGTTAGATAGATGGTAAATGGATTAGAATATTTAGGTTTAATACCGCACAACACCTTATCTTACTAATATTATAAATGTGAAAGTTTGTATGTTTGTCTCCCTTTCACGCAAAGCTACTGAATGGATTTGGATGAAACCTGACAGTAATATAGGTTATACATCAGAACAACACATAGGCTATAGCAAGCGCGGATTTAGAGGGGGGCGCACGGGGGGAATGTGCCCCCCGACTATTTTTTAGGTACTGTGGAGAATCTATTATAGGACATAATTAAAGGCAAATCACATGATGGTAGTTATTAAAATAACAGAAAAAACATGAGTGAAACTATTTGTTTTGATATCCTACTAATCTCACGCAAAAACTACTGGACGGATTTGGATGAAAATTATTGAGTAAAATAGGTTATACATCATAGGCTACAGCAAGGGCAGATTTATGTGTGAGCACGGGGGCATGTGCTCCTCCCCCCCCCCGTTATAGTACATTATTAAAGGCAAATCAGGAACTTAGCATCTTGAAATTTGTAGATAGGTTCTTTTTTATAGTTTAAGAAAGAAATTTGAATAATTCCACCCCAATGGTTTCCCCTTTAATATAATAGGGGTTTAAAGGTTGTATAGAATCCGTAAGTTTTGAAGTTAGACATCTGAAATTTTGGATGTACGAGTAACTTATATTTTAAAAAAATAATTAAATTATTTATTTTAACTGATCTTTCACGAAACTTTATGAGGGAGACCAAATTCCACGCGAGCGAAGCTGCGGGCATAAGCTAGTTTTACATAAATCCAAATAATAAAAAACAAGTTTTGCATAAATGGATTTATGTAGTTTACAATCGAATGTATTTCATAGTTTTCGCTAATTTAGATTATTAATATTACAACCTGGCCTTGGAAGAATTCTCGGATTAGATATTTTGGAGGCTACTTAAGGATGTTAACGTCAATAAATATTTCATTGGCAGTTAATCAAATAAATCGAAACAGCCATATAGTTTGAACTTTAAAAGAATGAAATAGATGCTAAATAGTAGAAGCCTAGAATCCTGAGACCCAAAGACCTAGAGAACTGAAGGAACAGGTGTTGTGAGCAGGTGCGGCTACTAACTGTAAAGATTTGCCATCCCATGCGTCCTACTGCACCAGTCTTCCCACGGCCACTTCAATATCTCATTGTATCCAATTTATAGCTTTATAAAAATAAATTGATTGTTTATTATGTATTTACTTATGAAGATAAATGATATGCATACAGTTCTAAACTATATTCAATATCAACGTCAATCCCAACTGTTGAGTACAACCTGTCAACTACTTAACTCTTAAATAGGGAGAACTCTTTAATGGAAAGCCGACGTTTCGACCCACATTGCAGCTCTTCTTCAGGGATAAATATACAAGATACATATAAATTAAAATAATATATTGTTACGAGCGCGGGAATTGGCGATTCCTAGAAGAGAACAAAGCCCCCTTGTCGGCAGAGATGAAAGAGGCCTTTTCGCGAAACTTCGAGATCCTTCCCGTATGATCTAGATCTGGCATTCTGTCTATTTAAACAGCATCTCGGCGCGAGTACGGAGAGAGTGTTAAAGCACACGGTACGGTTAACATCGGAAACAGTGATAAGCCAGTGTAATAAGTCAGTGACAGTTTGTGAGTGTAATTGTGTGACAGTTTTTTATATTCGGAGATTCTTACGGTCGGTGGACTTTAATTAGTGAACTGTAAGTGTTAATTAGTAGTAATTAATTAGTTAAGTAGCAGTTGTAATTTTATGTGCTTTGTACAAGCTTATGTAAATAGTTGAGCTATTTAGTAATAATAATATCTTATATTATTGTAATAATTAAATAGAAGTTAGGCCTAGATTATAAATATCTAAAATATTGTTATTGTAAATTTATTTCAGTTAATAATCTATTTGTTAGTAATTTCTTTGTTTAGTTTCTTTGTTAGTAACTGTTAATGGTTTAATTGTATTCTTTTATCACTTTTGTAAATAAATATTAGTATTTTTGATTAAGAAATTGTTTAATCATTTTTTAATACCCAGTAGCCCGTAACAATATGGTAAAGAACAACACTATAATGTAGTATGTTGATAGAATAATGTTACAAGTAATTAATTACCAGTAAGTAATTACAGTAGAAATAAAAACCAGAGGGGATCGAATTATATAATGACAACTGTTAAAACCGACAAACTAACAAATGAAAAATTAAAAATTAGAACACAATTATAGAAAATCAAAAATTAATAAAAATTAGATTAGGAATTATAGATCATAACAGAAATTTTATAGAGCTATGAGGAATTTTAATAAGAAGTAACTGATAACAATTTTATAAGCAATAAAAAATTATAAATAATAACATGAGAGAAAGATAAATGTGGGTCGAAACGTTGGCTTTCCATTGAACAGTTTTTCCTATTTAAGAGAATTTTTCCACTTCCACTCGGACCATTTTATTTATTTCTATTTGTATAATGTAGAAATTTTCGGTGATATCCTCCTGCTGTTTTCAAGATTTTACTAATTTACAGATCCCTCCTACTCACCTCCCCCCCCCCCCCCGCTGAAGAAGATTCGCCTAAATTGGACAACACGCGCCGCGGAAAGAGGCCATTTGTCCCGACTGGAGCAATTGGCGATTCGTGACTTCCTCCGTCAGGATTAAAGTTAAATATTGTCCTCTTTGTTTAATAGGACCGTCCGGTTAATAAGGGGCATTGGTGTAGGTAGATTTACAAGAGTCGCTGTGGAATAAGCATTTTATCTTTATAAATAATTGTTGTTAGATACGAAAAGAAATCTCCTTCTAGGTCCAACTATGTCTCGACATTCATTGTCCATCACGACTGGTTCCTTCCCTATTTACATTCCCTACAGATGAAATCGATCGATTGACACCCGATGGCAGATATCCATCACAGAACCCCGGTAGCCCTCCGAGCCGGGCAGATCGTGCTGAGGAGACCAGCTGATTTCACTTCGTGAGCTGGAGCTCGAGTACTACAAGGACCGCTAGCTGCGATCGACGTTACGTAAGTCTTAGCCACGGCTCTCTGTATCATTCACCGCTTTGTTGGAACGTTCGTTTCTCATCTACCATCTGCTACATCTCACGTCGTTACAGCGTGAAAACAATTCGATATCTATGTTTATCATTGACATGAATATAAAAATAAAAATAAATACTTACCCAGTGATAAATAACAAGCGCCAAAAAGTCACCTAATTTGTATAAATATTCAGAAATAGTTTAACTATGTTTGCAATCTTTTTAATTTAACAGATGCATAGTCTGAAAGCCGTTATATCGAAGTGCGAAATCGTCAAAATGTAAAAAATTTGTTTAACATTTTTTTGCTCCAGATCGCTTGTTTTTTTTTTTAATCATTCAATTGTTTTTGTGTTTAGCAAGAGAAAGTAGAGGGGGGGGCAGAGAGGTTAAGGATAATTAGCATTTGGATTAAAACGTAGAGGGCGGGCTAGTCCTACAGTTCACCGATCTTTCTAATCAGAGATTCGTTCTAAGGGCACCGCCAACAGCAGTTCTGAGGTTGCTAATTTGAAAGTTTAAGGACTTCGACTACGAAAGCCTCCAATAATTCGAAGTACTTATATGAGTACTAATTATACTTAAAATAGAAGACTTTGAAACTAAAAAAAAAAATCAAAATTTAACTTTGATCCTTATAAACAAGAGTTTAAAAATTATTTTAAATAGTGCTATAAATTATTGGTTGGCACCACGTAGCCTAATTTCGAAAATCTGTTTACTTAAAAAAACAAAAGTTTAGAAAGTTACCTTTCTCGCTTCTGTTTGGTAGCTGGGTATTTATTTGATGCGTGTATATATTAAATACATTTTCAACTATAATTGCACACATTCGGTAAACAATCGATATAGAAACACGTTGAAGAATAAATTAAGATGGGACCGACCTAGGAGCTAGGCAGTCGAAGAATCCGAGGAATTGTGTAGAGCGGAACATTGCTTACCTCTTTGGACACAGAGGTCGTGATGTGAAACATCCCAAGTATTTTCCTCTTCTTCAAGCCGCGATCCGATCGCCAATAACAGCCTACTGTTTAGGTTCCAGTGGAAGGAATTGGCCAAAGGGAGAGGATGATAGGCCAATTAACACCTGATAACTTTCTCCTTCCAGTTGGTCTGTTAATTAGGTTTTATCAAAGGTTCTGCCTATTTGGATGTAAAGGCAAAAAATTATGACTATCTAAAAGTATGTGTTATTGAGAAGAAATCGTGTATAATATTTTGTTTTATATTATAGAAACACTCACAAGACGGTGGGTGTCAAAAACCCATTGAATATAAAATAGTATTTGAAATGATGGTTCGCAGATATACTCGCGGTATAATGACTTTGCAATGACATCTCCGTGATGTTACAGCAACTTTTTCACCAATATGAAAAACACTCATTACGATTTCCTTTAAAAAACTCGTTATATAGACACTTAGGGCTCATTCTTGTTGAAATAACCTGCCATGGGCTAACGGCGAATCTTTAAAGTTTTTTCTCTACTTTTTTTTTTGGTGTTTACTCTTTAAGAAACGATTTTCATATTTAGCCCGCGGAGGAGTAAAATCGAGTTTTTACTAAAAAGTGGCCCGTTACGGTCCTTTTGCGATAATATTGTATTATTTGTTATACATAATAGAGAGAAATTAGAAGTTAAATTCCGGAACTAATCGGGAAGAGATCCGTGTGGTATGGTAATAGTGTATTCTATTGCATTATTTTCGAAGCGCGATAATTTTTTGTATAGGAGCCTTTCTAGACTATATCTGACTACATGACGAGATAGACCATATCTGTTCTTTCTACTATAGAACTTTATTGGAGTGTTATCAATGGATAGTTTCTCCACAAGTGGTTTTTTTTTCATGTCCTTTGTTCATACAGCAGATTTACTTCATGTAATATAACTGCAGTTGTAAATATAAAAAAAACAAAACAAAAAAACTCAGGAATATTTAAAAAACAGACGTCTACCGGATAGAATACCTTGAATATATTTTAGATGACCTTAGCTAAGGATAAACAGATAAAATAATATATGGAATGTTGCCATAGCGACCAAGCCTTTTTATGAGCATTACCATATCTGTTGGAGGACGACTGTCCATTATTTGGCAAGGCCGTGAGAACCAACAAAGAGGTTCCTCGGAGATTTATGACAACTAGATCACGAACGACGCATTAGCACCGTTCGGTCGTCAAACATTGAACAATAATAATCGATTCCAAACTCGACTTTCCCCTTCCGAAATTAGGTAATAGCGCCCGGAGCCGATTCGGCACCACCCGATTTCTCTTCCCTCAGGAGAATCGACCCCAATCCACTCCCACTCCTCTTCCGAGTGGCCTTTGCATGATCTCTGTGAGAACTGGTCGAACCTCCAGCCTCGGCAGTTTGGTAGAGTACCGTCCGGGTCAACTTTCGCCCAATCAAAGCACTTCAAGTGGTAGAACATTAATCAACTTCTTTTCTCATGCGAACACTCAACGCTCTTACCAGCCAAAACCAGGAGGTTAAAGCTCCATTAATACACGTACACATTTCATTCTTCATTTATTTATTATACAATACATACTTATACATACTTCATTATTCACTCCCAACTTAGCTTAAAACCTAACTTGCATAGAAATTCCATTTACTTTCCATGGAAACAATGAAATATACAGAAGTTCAAGAAAAGAACTAAACGAAAAGTACAAGCAGATTCCTCTTTTAATTTCATCGAAATTGTGATAAATATTTAATTTTTTACAATTTACAATCAATTCATTCACGTTTTGGAATGAAATTAGTTTTATTACAAAAAATAGAATAAACTTATCAAAATACGTTTCCAGGTCTGAGTCATGTGAAATGATGGTCGGTTCTTTTGCCAAAATGCCGTCCAAATGGACGTTTTAACCAACATATATCGCATATATACTTCGAAATGTTAGTTGAAACATTTATTCCTTGATGTAATGATTATAGAAATCTACTCTTGACTCGTAATTTCATCATCTTTTCCATTCTAAAGCTCTTGTATTCTTATATAATAAGAATTCTTATATAATAAGATAACTTGTATTCTTGGAAAATATTAAATATATTAAACAGTTAAAACTTGTAACTCAACTCGAAGGACTACCTGCGGAAGAGATACCATATTTAATATTTGCAAGAAAGATGGGAAAATAGATTTAAAGATTAGTTTACATGAAGAAAGTTACCAAAACCATCGTAAACACTTTCCTAAAGCAAATAGCAGTGACTTTTTTTACAATCGTGACTACTGGCAGTTTAAATTGTTGAATAGTTCTCCCATATCTCGTATAATATTGACAGCAGAATTTTTTTTTAGTTTTTCAAAAGTAAAGAAAAGGAAAAATAATCTGGTTTATAAAAGGACAGTATCACCATGTCTTCAATCAGTCCCGGATCGATTCTCGCCCGCGTGGAATCCAATATAATATAAACTCGTTTAATTATTTTGTTTTTTTAATATTGGTTTTCGATATTAAAATTTCAGTATCGACATTACACTGCGTTATATCGCATAAAAATATGGAAACATAAATATATAAATATTGATAGTTGTATTATTATGATGGATATTTATCAAACAGCCTTATAAATATTTAAAATATCAAGTTCTGATATATGAAATATTGATATGTTTGTATCGGAGCAATATTTTTATGTGTTCGAAAACTATCAATTCGATAATAATAATGCTCAGCAGGTTAGAGCACCACGCTGGAGACGTGGGCGACCCGGCTTCGAATCGGGCCTGGACAAATCTTTTCTCTTCAAAATAAAAATATTTAAAAATTATGACAATTAATAAAAAAATTAAAAAAAATTATAGTTAAGGAAATATTTATTTGACCTCCACCCGGAATATTTTCTTCGCCAATAACAAATATGGCTTAGCGAACCCGAAGGCTCGTTGCCGACACCACCAATCTGCTAAAAACTTCAGCCCATGGATTATTACCTAAATCCAAATCCGTTAGGCCACTCTTAACGCAATCCTCCCAACTACGCCTCGGTCTGCCCACCGAAATTGGTTCACTTTCTCAATCACCACTGTGGGGAATCTTCACCTTCCAGTGGTCTAATCGTTTTTCGGTCTTTACATCCCAAAGGATCGCCGGACCAGCTAGTTAAACAAAAGATCCCTATTCATCTGAATGTGCTTTATTTATACAACAACCATACCCTTGATATCGGATTACAAACCTTCCAAGCTATAGCCGACACAGAGGCCTACAAATTACCTCTAGAGACTAAACACCCCCCCCCCGAACAGCTGGGCTATGGGCTGAGGGAACAGACAATGGTCGTTCTTGAGACTTCCCTAATCTAACATCTCAGGTGTGCCTTAACTCCTTAACCAAACCTCACCTGAAGTTCACCTGTTGGCCCAGTTGGGGCTAATTATTGCCGACAATAATGGAAACTGTGGGAATCCCCGAGCTCTTGTGTTTCCACTCCAAGTGTCATATCATTATCATCTCCGTCCCGGCCAATGTCGAAGATAAGAAACTGTAAGTAAGTGGCCATTATCAAAATGGGTCGAACCTTGAAGGGATAGCAAAAGCCACGTTACAGTTCTAGGCTCGTATCATTAAAAAATATGGGTAATTATATCAGCTCAATAAAAAAGAAATTTAAATTACTTTTCCACTGTCCAAAAGTCCATGGATATCTTACCTGTAACAAACAAAAAAATATAAATTAGCACAAACATATTTTTGAAAATAATATCAGATGATGAGATAGCATGCAATTTTTCGTAATTAATTGAAAGAGAAAAATAAAAATCATTAAAAAGATTGATATCATAAATATTTATACGATATTTTTTAAAAATATTTTCATTTCCTTTCTGTGAAAGAAAAATTACATGTTTGGTAGATAAGAGTTATATCATGTTTACGATTCATGAACTATTTATATATATATTTATCTTACTAATATTATAAATGTGAATGTTTGTCTCTCTTTCACGCAAAAACTTTGGATTTGGATGAAACTTTACAGTAATATAGGTTATACATCAGAATAACATATAGGCTATAGCAACCGCGGATTTATGGGAGGGTGCAAGGGGGCACGTGCCCCCCTCCCCGACAGTATTTTAGGTACTGTGGAGAATCCATTATTGTACATAAATAAAGGCAAATCACATGATAATAGTTGTTAAAATAACAGAAAGAACATGAGTGAAACTATTTGTTTTGATATCCTACTAATCTTACTAATATTATAAATGTGAATGTTTGCCTCTCTTTCACGCAAAAACTACTGGACGGATTTGGATGAAACTTTACAGTAATATAGGTTATACATCAGAATGTTCGAGTAACTTATATTTTAAAAAAATAATTAAATTATTTATTTAAAATGATCTTTCACGAAACTTTACGTGGCAGACCAAATTCCACGCGTGCGAAGCCGCGGGCATAAGCTAGTATTTCATAAAGATATTTCAAAAAATTTCTGAAGAACTGAAATTCTAAAAAACAAAATTAGAATTCCTTCGGTAAAATTCTATACTTGAGTTATGGTTTAACACAATACATATCTACATAAGTATAGTTATCACATGGGAAAAATATAAAAGCAAAAAAACCTTAACTCAATATTATGTTTGGCAAGAATTCAATCACGTGGCGAAAAATTGTTTTTAAAAACCAAAATGTTTAAAATGCTCAGAAGAAAATTTATCCAAAGATTGTCATGTGTTAACAAGTGACTGGGCTTTGAAAGAATATTATTCAGCGTCTAATGAGAACTTTATTCAATTATTACCTTTAATTAAATCATTTTCTTTTTGTAACCTGCAGTGCAGTAATTATTTATTATTTCACATACAAGTGTTGTTTTTTTTTATATATTTAATTTTATTTTATATTATTTCAAATACTATACTTGATGAGATATTCAAGTAAAAGCTAGGTAATACATTTGAATATCCAAAAAAAAAAAAAAACACTTGTATGTGAAATACTAAATAATCACTGCACTGCAGGTTACAAAAAGAAAATGATTTAATTAAAGGAAATAATTATACTTGAATAAAGTTCTCATTAGACGCTGAATAATAGTCTTTCAAAGCCCAGTCACTTGTTTACACACCACGTTTTTTGTTCACCAACTCTCGGCAGGTTATGTCAGTGTTGCTAAAAAATATTGCTAATAAATTAATTGCTTAATCACTGGCAACACTGACTGTGCCAGGTGTGACCTTCCCCAGTGACAGGTCAGGTTATGTTTGTGGTGTTACAGTCCAAATATTTTAGTAGTTGGTTTTAAACCAAAATGTAGAACACTTCTCTTATTATGAAGAATGCCCTAAGCTGATTCGAAATCTACTAATTCAACGGAGCAAACAGAGGACAAGAATAAACCCACCTCCGACAGAATAATTTATAAAGCTAAAGACAGACTTTCCAGTTTTACCCAAATCCAGTTGGAAATGGTTTGAGAAAACGTTTGTTAGCCAAGAGCAACCAATAAAGTCAAATAATGAACCTTCTATAATGGATTGTTTTAAAGAAATTAAGAATATGTTTAGCACATACAATTCTAATAAAATTTTAACTAAATTTAAAAGTATTATGTCAGAAGTGAAAAACGCTGACGATAGTATGTCAAAATTATTCATAATAATAGAAGGTTTATTATCATTATTTGATTAATGGACAACTTTAGGATATTTCATAACTTATCCAAACTCGTTTATTTTACTACCAAAAATTATACTTATTTTAATTTATTTATTTTACTTTTATTTTATTTTATTTTGTCTATTTTGTGTAGGTTTTTTTCTTCCCTTTTCCTACTGTTACTAATGTATAGTGCTTTTTATTTGTTATGTTAATCCAACTTTCAGAGTAAATTGTTTTATTCAAAACATGTATTAAGTAATATGTTACAAAATTGTAAATTGTTAAATTCATTGTAATAAAACTCTTTATTATTAATTATCTACATAAGTTGTACTACGATATGATCTTTGGTACAAAAATATAATTTTCTTCTGTAAAATCAAAAGAAAACGTAATAGCAGAGATTCTTAATGAAGCCTTATTTAAAAAAGGCATTGAAAAAATATATAAAAGCAAATTGCGATACTATGTACAATATAACTGCCTCACTATAAGGTAAGTAGGGACCATTTTAGTAAAAATAACGGGTATACAAAATAATACCTTGAAAACGGAGCGGTTCCTGATAGAGAACTAAAGAACGATTTCTCGGCCACGTTTTCCGAATTACCTGAAATCGTATTTATCCCGAAGTTGACCTTTTTAACATTTTCTTTCTCGTTTGATTTCACGATCTACTTTATTTCGCAACGGCGCCACGATTTCCAAACTCATTCAGCCCAAAACAAGTTTTTATTCCATTGAATTTACTTGAAACAAGATACTCAAAAATATTATTAAAATATTAGCAATGAAATACGTGTAGGAAACATTGTTGCAATTTTAATTTGTTTGTTTTGTTATAAGGAAACTCTGGTACGATCGTCAATTAACATCTGATGTTTACTGCCCTAGAGACCAATCACGTATCAGGTTTCATCGGTTGTGAAGTTTACCGACGTGCCCCTCAAAACAAGCTTTAACCACTTCCAGACACGTCCTTTTTGTCGAAGAATATAAAAGGGTTTAGAAGACTGAATGGAAATCCTAGAAGAATGGTGAAGGGTTGGTGCGGGCGAAAGCTTCCACAAAAAAACTATAATAGTTCCCAAGGAGGTATACTTTGTAGGCCGGCAAGAGAACTAACAGCCACTAACGAGCGGTTCACATCTGTAATTAGGTTTCATAGGCCAAAGAGCTCTAGGAGGATTTAGTTAGCTGAAGCGAGAATTTAAGGTACAAGGAAATAGCAACATCACACAGCGTTTTAATAACCTCTAACTTTAAATAAAGTTTAAAAAGTGCTTGTGTATTAGCCGGTCTCCATGAAACCTCTCGTGCAACCTCTTCTAATCACTCCTCACGTTTGAGTTATTTGTCTGTGCGTTATAAAATTGTTTTCTGTATTATTTTTGTCTTATATTTATTGTTATTGCATATTTAAAATTAAAAGAATAACAATTCAGGAATAACCCTCTATAAAAGCTGAAATGCTTACATAAGTTCGGAATTATTCCAAAGATGAAATTGTGTGAAAAAGGTCATCAAATAGATTTTTACAATAAATAGGAATGGAGATGCTTTCGTCAAAAGTGTAGGGAAACATTTATATAAGATGGACGTGGCCTGAGGGTCTAGAATTAGAAGATAAGTGTTATCGGTAACTGAATTAGCAGTGTACAGGTTATAAACAATGGCGATAACAGTCCCCATCTTTTTACAAGATGAGGATTTACATTTCAGGAGACGAAGTAAATCGTACATCACCTTAAATGGCTTTGCAAAGTAATTGCTGATGGCTTATTTTGTTGTGCCTTTATACTGAAATCCACTTTATTATGTGTGTTTGTTCGTTTTTAAATCGAGGAAATACAAGAGCGGAGTATTATATTACGGTTGTTAGAACGATTAAAACAATATTAGTGTTGTTAAGATTTTATAGGGATTGTAAGGATCTTAACACTACGTGTTCTTGATAGGTAAAGCACTGTATTTATCACAAAAGCCAAACAAGGTAAATTGTTTATTAACAAAACAAAAAGTTTATTACTCACAGTTGTGTTCAATAACAAACGATTTCGGTTGCGTTAAACAAAACATGAAGCTTATCTTACTGCTATTACATCGTTCATACATCAATTCGATTTATTGATGATCGATGTCTTTTAGATTTTCGATGTCGCTACAGTTTCAACAACACGAAAGAAGAAAAATATCTCGTCTTATTAAAAGGTTCCCTTCGATTCCGTGAGAATGGAATTGTAATTAGACACGTGTAGAAATAAATTAGCATCCTCAAGTAATCAACATTTTTATCTTCTTTTTTTTTTGAATAACTTGAGGCGAGAGGGGACTGAATGAATATGTATGTAAGCATGAATATATTTGTTAGTAAGGTGAATACATATCTATATGAAATACAAGAAAGATGAAAGCAATATAATAATCGATGGTTTTACAATCTGAGATGACTTACATAAAATATATTTGAATTTTTTTATGGTGTCATTACTAATTTTATAATTGCGCATGGGCTTGGATGCGAGATGTATAACAGGCATGTTTTCCATCCACAAATAAGTTTGCATTTTTCTTTCCTTGTTTTTTTTTCTTCTTAAAATAATTATATACTTATGTAAATACCAATTTTTTCTCTCTATATAATTATTGTTATATTATTGATGTTTTGTATTTTTTTAAATATTATCATTGCAGGAAATTCGCAATTTTTTTCAATATGTTTTTTTAATTCTTTCTCATTTGTTAATTTAATTGTATTAATTAATAAATGTAATTACATTATACTCTAATAAAATACATAACAGTTTATATATAAATACATTTATTCTAAACGAACTTCTCCCGGAATAAATAAAGACTACATTATTATTAAGTGGATAGGGTTCTACCGATATTACCGATATGGAATCGATATGTATCCTTTCGGTATCGATATCTTCTTTCGATATTTCTGTTTCGAAATATTATCGATATCGATAGAGACTAGTGAATATCAAAACTATCGAATAAGCTTCTTTTTTTCTCTTTTGCGATATATCTGAATCAAGTTTCGTATTAATAATACTTTCGTAAACATTCTTCTTAGTAGGGTTCTTCCGATAATCAAAAATTATAGATATCAGCCCTTTGCGATACATCGAAATCAAGTTTCGATATTTCCATAATATGTTTTCCGAAACAATGTGCTACCATATCCATATATATTATTTTTTTCTTTTAATTACATGCTTAAATATGTACATACATATGCTACCATATATTTTTACTAAAAAATAATTACATATCTTTTTATTATTATTACATTTTTTTTTTTTTTTAATTTTCACTACATATAGTGTGACCAGGCATTATCATTGAAAGATTCGTAAAATAAAACGTACAACATGAGCTACACTTTATATATATATAATTGTTGGATAAATGTAGGAAACAGTATAGACTCGAGGGAGGTTTCATCGATAATGCCCAATCCCTTCGTCATACACGGAAAAAATGCATGGTGGAATATTCATCTTTTATAGATCTACAAAAAAGTCAGTGATAACAAATTTCTATCTTTTAAGGATTGTTTACTATACCTATTTTATCTTCTAAATATCTGATAACGTAGAACGCAGTATTTGGAAAGCATTTATACGAGAACAGTATTAATTCTTATCAACTTATATACTTTAATTCCCTTAAAAATTTCATGCGCATTATTAGAATATTTTATACCATATAATTTAAATGAGTATCTTATGGGTTATCGCAAAAACTTAACGTGCAAGAAAATAAATTCGTATATACAGAAATATTTTTTTTGTGTTTATGTTTATAGTATCTACATAATAAAATGCATTAGAGAGATAAAACGGGTAGGCATAAAAACCATTACTAACTGTACGGGGCGGGTTGCAAATAAACTTGTAAACTGTCATCGTAAGCCATGTTTTTTATATCACCAAATGGATTTTGTCTTAAGTTCTTGACCTCCTCAACATTGTACCCAGTTGCTTTTTAAAGGTTTTAACTTCTTTTCTTTTTGATTTCAGAAGCAGCACCACCACCTGAGACAACATCGAGCTGAGAGATAGATCATCGGACAGGAGTTGGGAGCAGAAAGAAGACCCACATATGTCGCTGTGTGAAAACTCTTCGAGACCATCTCTCACATTAGTTCTTATGTATCTGTTTCTTTTTTATATCTCTCACGGTGCGGGATCAGATACAGGGCTAAGTGCCTCCACTCAGTTCGTATCTAATATTAGAAGTATAGTGTCACTGCTTCTCCCTCTTATCGGTTACTAAACAGCGATAACAGGTTGGTGACGAACTAGGATCAGTAACAGGTTAGTGACGAACTAGTTACGGTTTGGAACGATTTCTTTTGCTATACGGAACATCTGATTGGTATATAGAATACTAGCTTATGCCCCACAGTGGAACGAGCGTTAGGGAGGACTAGACATTCATTAATATCTCCGCTTCTGGTTCTCCTAGAATAAGGCTATTGGTACGGTTTTAAAGCTTTTTGAATGGACTATTTAATTATATGATAAACAGGATCAGATTTTTTAGGAGAAACATGTAAAAATTCTCGATTTGATATTTCGATGTTAAATAATTTATTATCTATCATTGTACCATTTATTGTACCTATATACTACGAGAATAGGTACAATACAGTATTCTATGGAAAGACAGATACATAGGTATTAAATAAAGTTATACAAACTAAAAAATTTAATCATTCAACAAAATTAATATAATAATTGATAATTACTTTTGTTAGTCAATATACTAGGTATAATTGATACATCAAAATTATAATAAATGTAGGTGCCTATATAAAATTGTTTTATTTTAATTACGATCACAATCAAACCAAAATTAATAACTTAATTTTAATTACGATTTGTTTTTCTATATTCTAAGTTACAATAAGTGGTTGTGCTTCTGGTAATAAATCACGTTCAATGTTTATTATTTTCGGTCTGAGAGTCGAAATTAAAGGATCCGAATTGTCATCAGATTTGAATATTTTTTCATGATAAAAGCGAACATATCCTCTGAACATTTTCTAAAACTTTCCGTTTGTCTCCGTCTTTATCAATCGGATAATTGTTTGAATGACTGAGAACGAGATGGTATACTTGCGGCTGTTGATGATGACGATGAAGGTAGGTCCTGGCTAACATCTTCAGGAACAATGAAATCCAAATTCAACCAGTTTTCATGCTTCTCCAGAAAATAATTGATATTCAAGTGGGACGAAATCGAGCGAGAGTACAAGCTACCACTGAATTTTCTTAATTTTTCCCGTAAGCAGAACTTTGCGGTATTTGAAATTTGTTCCAGTCCAAACGAATTAATCCATGCTTCCAATGCCAGGTCATAATCTTTAAAACTTATATGATTAAATTGAAAAACTTGACGATTTGTTGTAGGAACCATTGCACGCACCTATGTCGTTCAAATAACACACACAAACTGAGTTTCATTGTTAACACTATTATGCTAGATAAGGATTATTCGGATAAATGAGTGTAAACAAACATTGGTAAACAAAAGAAAATTTGCGTAAAGTTGACGCCAATATCAACAGAAATTATTTTAAATTAATTCTCAAGGCCCAGAAAAGAAAAGAAAAAATCATTTTCTCGGAAAAATAGCACCTAGTAGCAGAATCCCACTAATAGAAAAAAAAACTTAAAACATTCTAGTTATTTACTGTGAAGGTAGTTTTTTTTTTAGTTTTATCCTCCAATTTTCACCAAAAATCCCAGACGTTTGAAATAATCCCAAGTTTTATTTGCCTACAATATCTTATTATGGGTGAGTTGTTTTCCAGTAGGAGCACGATTAGTTTAAGGCATTACCTCAAACAGTGGATTGCTTTAAAAATATGAGAGTTTTTATAAAAATCTATATTTCAATTCAGATTTTTTCATTTGATTTGATTTCACAATTAATTTATCTATGGATTTTGTTGATAAGAAGTATAAAATACAAGTTAAGATCAAAATAAAGGACAAATTTAGTTATTAGAGAATTGGTCCAATGTCCAACAAATGAGTTGATTCGTTCCACTGTGTGTCCGCGGCTTCGCTAGCATGGAATTTGGACTGCCACCATAAAGTTTCGTAACAGTGTTTTTAACTATAATTTAAAACAATAAATAATTCAATCATTTAATTAATTAAATAAATAATTTAATTTTTTAAACCATAAGTTACTCGTACATCCAAAATTTCAGTGTATAACTTCAAAACTGAAGGAATCCATTAAAACCTTTGAACCCTTATAATATTAAGGGGGAAACCCTTGGGGGTGGAATAATCCAAATTTCTTTCTTAAATTATACAAAGAACCTATCTGCATATTTCATGATGCTAAGTTCATGATTTGCCTTAATTATGCACTATAATGGATTCTCCACAATACCTAAAAAACTGTCTGAGGGGGGCCCGTACCCCCTTGCTCACCCTAAATCCGCCCTTGCTACAGCCTATGTGTTATTCTGATGTATAAAATATGTTACTGTTAAGTTTCATCCAAATCCGTTCAGTAGTTGTTCCGTGAAAGAGAGATAAACATACAAACTTTCGCATTTATAATATTAGTAAGATATTGGCCTAAATGCACATACTATATATTTTTATACGAGAGAAAAATAAAATGATTAAAAAAAATAAAATATAATTTTAGTGTATCGAAAAGTGTAATAATATGTAAGTGTAATAAGAGTAATATAAAAGTGTAATGTTTTAAGAGAAGGAAAATGGTCCGGGTGGAGGGAAAACTGTTAATTGGAAAGGCAACGTTTCGACCGACATTGCAGCTCTTCTTCCGGGCGAATAACATCAGTTGATTTTATACGTATCGGGAAAAAGTGTTGATGGAAGTCGGGGAAATAATAAAAGTCTTTAGCCTAGTGTCCCCGATCCTACCAGCCCTGAAGAAGACCTCCAATATGGGCCGAAACGATCGCTTTCTAATCAACAGCTCTCACAATTTAAGAGTATTTTTTTTTTACCTCCACCCGGACCATTTTCTTCTTCAAATATATATATATATATATATATATATATATATATATATATATATATATATATATATATATATATATATATATTGGTTTCTACTTATCTTGACTGTTATGGAAATAATATAATATTTAGATCTTGAGTTTCAGTCTTTTATTTCTTTATTAACTTCTTAGGCGATGTTTCGAGACTAGGTTAGTCTCATACTCATGCCCTGACAGTGAACAAATGAGCTTTTAGTAAAAACATCAAACAGCACACTAAAATAGATGTAAAATGACCTGTGTAAGTTGTAATAGATAGGGTGTACTTACAAGTTCCAAAGAATGAATCAGTTTTTCATTAATCAGTTGCCTCGTAAAACAGCATAAAATGTTTGTATTGAAATTACTGTGATCAATGAATAAGTAATCCATTTTTTAGGAACAGTGTACGAAATACAATGTGAAGATGAATGCGGTAAATCCTTTTCGGGACATCGGAACAATACTTAAAACGTAGAGTGTACCAACACAAATATATGTAAAGGAGATAGTTGGGGGGTGCAGTCAATAAGAACACCGAATAAGTGAAGTACTTATATTATGTGCCGACGTTTCGACCTACAGTGTAGGTCATCTTCAGGGCGAATGTTGGGAAGCGTGGCCGTTACATACCGTTACAGCGTGGCCGTTCAGTACGCTCTAGCCGCTATATGTAACGGCCACTCTTCCCAACATTCGCCCTGAAGATGACCTACACTGTAGGTCGAAACGTCGGCACATAATATTAGTACTTCACTTATTCGGTGTTCTTATTGACTGCACCCCCCAACTATCTCCTTTACATAAGATCATCCAGTCAACCATTTTCATCTCAACACAAATATAGTTGTGATTCAATAATAAAAAAAACCAATAAACCAAATCAAACAGCTCTCACTACACATTTTAGAAATACACAACATACCTTTAAATTTGATAAACCTAAAATAATACACCAAGAGTAAAATAGTTTCAAACGGAATATAAAAGAAATGATAACTATAGAGAAGTATAAAAATCGCGCTGTAAACAAAAAATCGGATGTTCAAGGTCTTAGCTCGTGTTATGCAAATTGAATTAATTCATAATATATAAAAATAACAATAATCTAATATGATTCATCAATTAAATAAACTGCTGTTGATAAAAAATGGATTACTTACTCATTGATCATAGCAATTGCAATACAAACATTTTATGCTGTTTTGCGAGGCAACTGATTAATGAAAAACTGATTCATTCTTTGGAACTTATAAGTAAACCTTATCTATTACAACTTACACAGGTCATTTTACATCTATTTTAGTGTGCTGTTTGATGTTTTTACTAAAAGCTCATTTGTTCACTGTCAGGGCACGAATATGAGACTAACCTAGTCTCGAAACGTCGCCTAAGAAATTAATAAAGAAATAAAAGACTGAAACTCGAGATCTAAATATTATATACATATATAATCAACTAATATTATTCAACTTTTAAATGCTTTAAGATTTAAGCATGATTTTTTTTTCTTTTAACTTTGGTTATAAAAACTATAACGAGGCGCAATATAGTAATTAAAAGGACGATATTTTTTCTATTCATTAAACTCGAAACCAAAATACTTAGTGCCTGGTTTTATGACATTTATCATTTTGAAACATGAAATTTGAATTTTTGGCAGTTGATTTAAATTATTGATGAGCAATTGCTACTAATTATTCACCTATAATACAATATTGCTAAGCTCACAATGCAATAGTCTTCTGTTCGAGTGATTAAATGCCAAGAAGAAATACTCTGCTTTATCTTTTTCCGTCGAAGCAAAAACCTTCCTTTTTTTTACAAGATTCGCTCCTTTTCCTGCAAAGGATAATTAAGATTCGAGACAGATGCAGCCTGGATCGCGGCAATTAGGTTTCCATCAGGGTGAGGTAATTCCTCCACAGGTCTCCATCTTCCTTCTTCGGCGATACCTCCCTTCCAGAGGCCTCGCTCCGGGCGGCTGGGAGTGCTCTCCTTGTGACGACGCGATTAATGATCTGACCGGGGCCAGATAAGGTCGGTGGGAATGTAGGAATAGGGATAATGGTGTTTGCAGAGGAATGATAAGAGAAGAAGAAGATAATGTTGCAAGGAGCAGAGAGCACGCTCGTGGGAAAGTATAATAAATCCAAAGAGGTAGAGCAAATAATGGCTCGTACATAGAGATTTCCTAACATTACTCCTTTTCTCGACACGTTATTTATTGTCAGAAAATCAAAATATTTCTTTATCTATATCGCCTTAATTTTTTCTTATGAACAAAAAGAAAGAAAAATATTTTTAAGTCTCTGCAAAATATTTTTTAATATAAAATTATTAAATCATCTATAAAATAAAAAAATATTTATAAAGTTGTAAATAAATTATTATACATTAATTTGAAAATTAATTATAGACCTATCAAAAGAGTTGAGCAAATGTACAATTTCTGCTTAGTATTGTTTTATTACACTATACTTCACACACATCATCATCATCATCATTTTTAGTAGGGAAACCTAAAAAAATAATCAACACTTCATAATTCGTTCTAACTTGTAGGCCATCTTTGGAGCATAGGATATAAGACTTCCTCTCTTCGTTATTGATTTTATTTATTAAATTTGTCATAAACTATTTTAAATATTATTCTTTTGATCTTCATCTTTCTTTTTTATTATTATTGTTGCATCACTTCTGTTTTTTGGCTGTTCTGTTACTGCCTTTGGCACTGCAGATGTTTTTTTTGTATATTCTGGGGCTTTTAAAGGCTCTTAAAGTTAGGGCCAGTTGCAATGTATAGAAGTTGCTGAGTTTTTTAAACTTTATTTTTACGATATAATGTTTATATTGGAAGGCACTGAATTTTATTAGACATGCAAGGAGGAAACTCCATCGCTAATGTTCCTAACAAAACTGACATCGTCCACGTTGACTCCCACAAGGAACAAAAGACCCTAGAAGGGACAATACACCAAAGTGAGGCAATGAGGACAACCTACCTGCTCTAAAACTACAAGAACAGGTAACACGCCCAACTCACTTAGGACATACCTTTCTGGGAATATCAAGGTGGCCCGGGGTTTGAAATATGTCCTGCCAAAATATTTGTTATGTCCCCAAAGAGGTTTGGAAAGTTTTACAACGATTCTTTAGCAAGGTGGAGCTAATGGTTTCGAAAGAACAGGCCTTGGTTATGAACTTTCCATCAGGAATATGATTTCCATTAATATAATAGGAAATATTTGTATTTTTGAAAGAGAAAAGATAGGCCCTCGGCCGGGATTTGAACCCGGAACCTTTGTCTCACCGTGACATCGCTCTACCAAGGACAAGTCTTTTCTCTCATAGATCCTATGTGCTCGTGCTCTCGCCATTTTTGGGATGATTACACAAGAACGAAGTTCTTTGAACATTAATGTTAACAATTAATTAACAAATAAGGAAAAGATGTACCAACTTATTCATTTTTAGTAAAGATTTTATTATAAATAATTTATACTTATGATCAATAGAACAGTGGCGTCTGTGAATTGTTAATTTATAAATTTAATACATTTTTTCATTAATTGTTATAATTTTTAAATATTTTTATTTTGAAGAGAATTAGAACTCAGTTGATTAAAGCATCACGCTAGAGACGTGGACGACCCGGGTTCGAATCCCGGCCTGGACAAATCTTTTCTCTTCAAAATAAAAATATTTATAAATTTAATAGATTGTTATTAATTCAATTTACATAATATTATTTTTTTTAAAGTAAAGCAGGATTTATGACTTAGTAAATGCTTTATTGTATAATTTAGAAAACATTTAAACATAAAAGATTGTCTTCAGGTTAGAAATTACAGATAGACAGCACCTTGTAATGTTAAAGACGCAATAATAGTAATTAAAATAATTAAATGCAGCATCGCATATAATTATTATTACCTACTTCTAGGCAATTAAAAATTAACTATTAGACATTATTATTTCAAGTGGCCAATAATAAATGAATAGTCATTAACTTGATGGGCAATAAAGAAAAGTCGTAAATGGACAATTATAAAAGACATCAGCAGCCGTGTTCTATTGCAATGTCTCCCAACGTCTCAGATATGAGATATACAATTTAAAAACATATATATATATATATATATATATATATATATATATATATATATTAGATTAATTTATTGATATTTACAACTGTAATAATATTACAGCAAGTCAATCTGCTAATATGAACAAATGACATGAAAAAAAACACTTGTGAAGAAACTACCCATTGGTAGCACTCCAATAAAGTTCTATAGTAGAAGATCTCGAGGCCATATTTTTTTCAGACGCCTGGAAGGGTTATCAGGAATAGTATGGGAAGCAAGTTAAGAGACTAGCCGATTCATGTGTGCATGGAGCTTGTCGTGGAAGGATAGGCACCTAGACTCCTGGTAGCTCAGTGGTTAGAGCACTGCACTAGAGATGCCGGCGACCCGGGTTTGAATCCTGGCCAGGACAAATCTTTTTAAAAAAACATAGTTTTTATGTTTGTGATCAATTGAGTAGAAATCGTTATGTTGTTTGTGTCTCTATTCTTACAATTAATTGTATAAGTATAGATTTTAATTAGATTATATACAAAATAAGAAAAGAGTTTCAGGTTGTAATAGTTTTTAGAACTCTTAACTAATAACGGCATGCTCAACTATGTAATCATAATTTCAATTGGGTATAATCTTCTCCAATTATTCATGAATAATTTTTAAGAATTCTTCAAGTTCATTTGTCGAACGTTCTTCAAACATTCCCGGAGGCCATCGTGAATCCTTCTCCTCTCTTTCCTCCTTAAAGGGCCAATTTCGACATCCGCCATCCCCGAGGTGTGTTGAGGAGAGGTTAACTCGCTGGCTGTCAGGAGCTGAAGACCACTTGTCTAAATTATCCAGGAGCAGAACTAGTTAGGAACGGGAGTAGATTCCAAGAACTGCTTCTCTTCTGCCATCATCATCATCACGTTTCTCTCGGAATTATATAGAAAAATGTAGATATATTTGGCTGATTATAGCGTGAAAATGAACATAGAATCTTGATTAACTAATTCAACTAAAAATTATTTGTTTTCCCATGTAAAAATCATTACTAACTATTAATGATGTGCTTATAGTAAATGTAGGTCCATTTTGACCACCCCTTTTCCAAATTAATCAACCGGACGGATGGAAATATTTGCAAGGTGAAGTGAGATCTGCTTTAATTTATTTTGCTTGATAAGAATTTTCGATTAAGATCAAATATAACGTTTAGGTTTTAGTGTAGATAGGAGATAGTTGGGGGGTGCAGTAAAGAAAAAAAAAACAACACTGAATAAGTGCTAGATATATATTTATGTGCCGACGTTTCGACCTACAGTGTAGATCATCTTCAGGGCGATTTGGAGAGAGAAGCCGTTGGGTGCACCGGCTGACTACCTGACTCATTGTGAGCATTTGCAAATATTTATTGACATGAAGAAGCGATTAGAGTCTTTTTCGTTGAATCCCCGGATCTATTTTTATATTAAAAATAAAACACATGTTATGAAAAAAATAACTAAATTTAATAACAGGCATATCTTTTCTCTTTAAAATAAAAATATTTAAAAATTAAAAAATTATCATATTTTAGTTACAAATCGTTATTTAATGAATATTGCTTGTAATAAATGTTTTATTATTTCTAGTTTAATTTTGTCTACATGTTTCTCATTTATTTCATTTCCTATAAATCTATTGTATCATAATGAAAGGCAATGCCTATTTATAATTCATGCATAACCTGACAAAGTCCAAATAGTTGAGGTGACACATGAGCGCGCTGATGTCAGTACACTAGTACCAAAAAAAGTTTACGTTCGCTAATACATTTCACATTGGACACTTTTTTGAGAGAGTGAAACTGACCGCCTAGGATTTTACAATGAATAGTTAAACTACGAGCGTTAGTTGACAACCAGAAATCTTGCAGGGTTTGACTCTTGGGCTAAGTTGGGGTATAAAGTAAAAGTAATGAGTGAGCTAGAAGTGGGACTCGGAGGTGTCTCGACCGCTAGGAGGAAAAAAACCTTTATCTGTTCCAACACGCAATGCCACTACCTAGGCTGGGCTAGAGGCGTTGGTCCAAAATAGTTGGAACAAACACAAATTAATAATAATAACATCTGCAGACTAACCTCGGGCTTATCCAGGTTCTATAATGTGGGTACTCTTATTTGGGGGAAAATTTAGGGATCAAGTGTTATTTCGGACTAATCAGCACCTACGAACAACTATTGTCTTCAAAACAGTAAAGTCTACCATGTACTGACCCTAAGATCCTTCATGGGTTGAGTGCTACAGTTTTTTTGTGTTTTTTTAATCGATCATAAATGCAGTTTCTGATCGCTACGCTCATGAAATAAACAAACCTACAACGGATCCTATTTGCTTGAAGGAAGAGTTTTACTGTTTATAAGCAATGATTTATATAAAATTATTGAAGACCTATTTATAATATTTTACATATATCTTCTATGTCAATAGCATAAGTGAAGGGTGAAAATTTAAAAGGATTGTACAAGTAATGTCGATCGAAACATCTCTTAGCTAAAATATTGGATTATATGTATTTAATTTAATACTTTTTGATCATGATATATACAGAATTAAACCTTTTCCATTCGCATATCTAATTCTTAATCGGAAAGATTTCAGACATACAAATTTTAATATCAAAATTAAAATACCTCGAATTTTTTAAATATATATATAATATTTAGATCTTGAGTTTCAGTCTTTTATTTCTTTATTAACTTCTTAGGCGACGTTTCGAGACTAGTTTAGTCTCATATTCATGCCCTGACAGTGAACAAATGAGCTTTTAGTAAAAACATCAAACAGCACACTAAAATTTTACTAAGACATTCAACTCAAGATCTAAATATTATATTATTTCCATAACAGTCAAGATAAGTAGATATATATATATATATATATATATATATATATATATATATATATATATATATATATATATATATATATATATATGAATGAAATGAGACTCATTAAGAGGTACAGAAGGAACATGTGTAGGACCGTGGTCACATGGTTCTGATTACGGGACCTGTCTCCCCGCCAATTAGTAGAACCCAGCTCGACTAGTGTTTCCAAAGGACACCCGCCAGGAAGAGCATCAGGGTCCAACGTCTGGGGAAAATGGCGGGTGCTCCTGGATACAGGTAGGGAACAGCGCCCTAGCAGTCCGGGGACTGTCAACACGATTAACAGCCTGTAATCGGAGGCCGTGTAAATGCGATGTTACGCTCAGATCTTCAGAGTCGACATTGATCTGTCTGCTACGAGTCAGGCGTGACAGTTCAGTTGGAACGAGGACCATCATCATCCGAAGTTACTGTACACTACGAACTGTCGACCAAAAATTAATTGAATACTTAGCTAAAGGTAAAAATGTCGCCATACTATAACAACCAAATTATTACTTAGACATTCGGTTCAATAACATGTTAAGGATATATACATAATAAATTTATTTAATATTTATTAGAATTAATAACAAAGTTATTAAGGTAGAGACAGACATATTGTTTTAAGTAAAGAAAATAATGCGGGCGGAGGTGAGAGATATAATTTCTCCTATTTAAGGAATTATTCCTCTCACCTTTGGCCACTTCAGTCCTGATCAGCTAATATCATTGGAGACGTATTGCTTTAGTCTTAATGCTTGATTGTTTTCCTGTTCGGAATCAAAATGGCCAAATTGTAAATACATTTATATGTGCATTTTTAATTTAGGAGACAATATTCAAGCATTTGTGCCATGATTAATATTTTTAACTTACATTATTTGATTTATTTTTATTTTGAATCTTAACTTCTTTATCTTGAAAAATTGTCATGGCTAAAATTCTTCAAGTTTATTAAAATATGTTTTGCAACGATTCTTCGTTAAAAAATATCTCATTTTTAAAACAAAATGATTTGTTAATTTGATGAATAAATTTATAGTTTATATTTTTCAACTTTTATCATATTAAAGTAGTAATTATAAAAAATAAGTACGATTCAGAAAATAATTATTTAATGGTATATAAATAATTATAAAATATTAAATTTAGAGAATTATTCATAAGTTTGTTTTCAAGACTCCTTAATCTAATTAGACACACGCCAGTCCAGTCCTTTTCGATTAACTTGTTTTGATTCGTAACAGACTTGGAACATAACAACAATGTTTAAATATAAATATCAGCTCATTTAAAAGGACTCAACTTCATTAATTCTCTGTTATTAACATTTTAATATAATAATAGGACTTTTCGTTACTTATACAACCAATAATAATTATTATATTCATTAAAAAAGACTGTCTAGTTATAATTAAATTGGGAGCAGATGAAACGTGGCAATTAATTACATAGAATTAATGCTTACGAGTAATGTTTTTATTATAAATTAAGCATTTTGAAATAAAATACATAATATCCTTTAAAATTATTTTAGACTGCAAAACCTGTACATAGTAAATTTTATGAAGAAAATAGTGAACAAATGGTTCAGGTAAATTTCAGCAGGTAACAACAGGTAAAGGCAAAGGTAACAACCTGTTGGTGGGGGAAGCGTTTCATCCCAAAACTAGCATTTCTGTCACGGATTACTTAGAACTGGCATATTTGTACAATTATTTTTCAATATATTCTTATTTAATTCAATTAAATCTATTATTAATGGAGTAAATATTTAAACAAAGAATAAATGTTTACCTTCCGGACCAGTCGCACTGCTGAGATTGGGCTGAAGACGCAGCGAGGATGGAGAAGAGGAAGGCGCTGAAGAGAATCATATCTCTGCATTTCGTAACATCGCAACTCGACACTGCCACGCTGTCACACTGCCAATGTCACGACACTGTCACTCGAGCCGAAGAGGTAACTATCACATGCCACTCGGAAGACTTGGAGCAGACTGAGCGAGCCCCGGAGGCAGTGGTGGGGAGTCGTGGGTCTTCGGCCATCTTCGGCAATCTTCGACCTCTTGTCTCGTCGCACGTGCCACCTCAGCTTTCTCCTCTTTTTCAGATGCATTTATAAAAAATTAATAAGTTGCATTGCAAAACTATTTTATTTAATTACCGTCAATTATAAAATAACAAAAATATATGACTTGAATGATTAATATTAATCGACCTTTTATATATATATATATATATATATATATATATATATATATATATATATATATATATATATATATATATATATATATATATATATATATATATATATATATATATATATATATATATATATATATATTAAATTGATAAAAAACATAATACCCAAACGAGGGACTTGGCCTGAGGCAGAACATTTTTTTTTTTTTTTCTCGAAAATTTGACTTTAAGACTTTATTAAAAAAGCCCTGTTTTGCCAGCAAACTATGATGGTTTAAATGTTATAGTCTTATTTTTGTTTTCCGAAGGAATTTTATAATCTGACTAAGCCCTTCTCTGTCCTATCCCTTTAATTTTTCTGGTATACTGAGGGCCGACCCCTCGATATGTTTCTTCCTCTCATTGTTGAATCTCTTACAGGACATCACCACGTGTAGAGGATCCTCGACCTCACCGCAGATCTCACAATTTGGTGTCGCCTTTATTTTCATCAGATTTAAAAATTTGCTGGTATTACCATGGTTAGTTCTTAATCTAATCAGGTTAGTCACCTCACTTCTCTTTAAAGCTATTCCAATCGAAACGAACCATGGTTTTAAAGCAATTTTTGGTAGAATTGAATAGTGATCCTTCCCCTTGCTCTGGGACTCCCAATCATATAATCCCTGCCATTCTTTCACAATTGTAGCACTCAAAAAGCGCAAGGTATCGATTTTAGGAATTTTAATATTAAGCCTTTTTGCTTTGGTAGTGTTTCGCGCAATTTGATCTGCAGTTTCAATTCCGCTAATACCTACATGTCCTGGTACCCACTGGAAATAATATTTATTGTTGGAAGAGGCAATTGAATTTAAAATGTTTAGTAAGACAGAACATTTAATTTTTTCTAAATTTAAAACTTCTTAATAAAACCGTCTTATTATCATTTATAAAAGACATAAATTTTGATTAGCTCTAGGATATAAGAAGGGCAATTCACCTGATACGTAGTTTTTCATTTTTAATTGTAACTTTTATGTGTATAAATTTATATGTATACATTTTTATTAAGTACTGTCGCTAATCGTAATGCATAATCATAAATTGATGTTTTTTAGTTACATGATTTATAATATTTTTTTTTTTAATTTATTTATTGATATTTACAACTGTATTACAATTATACAACAAGTAAATAGAATGCGTGTTACATGATATGAGAATGACAAGTAGAGAAACTACCCACTGGTAGTACTCAAATGATTTATAATATAAAACCTTTCTTCCTTGTAAACCTTTCTTATTTGTAAATTTGTTAATTTTTTTTTTGTCATTATAATATACAATTTAGAATTACAAATTCAATTTAATTTTATTCTCCCGTGTAAATTATCAATTTAGTGTAAATTTTTAATTTCTTGTATTGTTAAATTATACTAATATGTATTCTGTAATTATAATAATAAACTGATCTATAATTATTAAAATCACATGTAATGTCATGTAATATGCTTACTTAAGTATGGAGCATGTCCTAATATTAATAAACGGTCCCTCCATGGGGTTACCTTGGGAGAACAAATATATATAAAAAAAAAATATATATATATATATATATATATATATATATATATATATATACATAGAATATATTTATATATATTTAAAATACACAACACATTTTTAACTTTGAAATAGTGACTGTTTTAGGATTGATAATTGATATAACAGCTCGCCGTTTCAGGCTAATTCAACACTTCTTAATTACAAAAGACTCATATATATGACAAAGCATTAGGTCCATCTGGACTTACAGAGTAGAGCTTTGGGGCTCCACTAAGCCATTGAATTCCTCTCGTATTGAATCCTTACAATCCAAAATCCTTTGTAAATCTTCAATGCTCCTTGCGAACAAAGTCGTAATGACCTAAATGTCCGATTTGTTACTGATTTGGCCCAAAAGTGATATCAATCTTTTCATGACAAACTTCATTCCCACTCAAACTCATTAGTTTCAAACCTATCAACCTCTTCAATTCCTGATAATCTTCCGAGGCGTCTGAAAAGATGATGGCCTCGTGACCTTCTGAGTTAAGTTGGTTGTTTGAATAATACGACCGGGTAATTTCTCTACTTTTCCTTATCCATAATATTATCTATCAATCCTGCAATGTATTACTATTGTTATAATAGAGTTGTTAATTGCAATGAAAAAAATAGGGTTGAAATTGCCTAAATTATTCCGAAGAAGATTTGCGACGTTGACCGAAACGTTTCAAGTAAAAAATATGAGTTGTTTAACTCTCCTATTTATCAGAAAATCCCCTTCCAGTATGTTACGTTTGAGGCACATTAATTGCTACGATAAACTTGGAAGGTTCAACAAGAATTTCTGAGTACGAATATTAAAACTTAATAAAGCTTAGATTATATTTTGGGAGCGGAGTGGCTCAGTGGTAGAGCACTGAGTTGCCATGTCGGAAATCCTGGTTCAAATCCCGCTGCGGGCAAGAGTTTTATTTAATCTGTTTGCAGTCGGAGATGCAAACAGACATCCTGGGGCTCACCCAGTTAATTATAAAAAGTTATAATTATAGGATATCCTAAATAAGCGGGGAACCTGGCGGTTGAGCGTGACTTAAGATGACAAATCATCTCCCTGCAGAACCATTGTCCGTGAAACAGTACAAGCTCGGCCATGTACTGAACCCCAGACCCGTTCACGGGTTGTAGTGGTACAGGATTGTTTCAGATTAGATTATTATTTGGGGAAGAAAATGTGAGCATTACAAGCCCTTAAGAAGACCTACAATGTGGGCTGAAACGTTGGATTCAAATAAATAGTTCCCTATTTAAGAAATTATTTCACCGACCTTCATCAGGAAGAAAAACTTACATTTTTATTTACAATTATTATGACATAAATGTATTTCCTTTAAATAAACAATTTAATTTTTTATACAAACCTATAGAGGTTCTAATGGCAGTTATTCCTTTCCTCTTCAATTTTATATTATATATCTTCTCTTTCTCTAAAAATACGTTTTGGCGTTATTCATCAATCAAATTAAATTTTAGAGAGGGAAATAGTTGACTGGAAGATCTAATGAAGGACAAACTTGGTCAAGGGGTGGAGTCAATAATAACACCAAATAAGCAAAACTCATTGTTTACTAGTGCCGACGTTTCGGCTTACGGTGTAGGCCATCTTCAGGGCCAATAGAAGGAGAAGCGGCTGTGTTAACAGTAGAACTACTTACGTCGGGGCTAGCTTCAGTAAACTTGTCAACATGGATTTATTTGCAATAGCTATTGTTACAGCTTGAAGATAATACATGATTCATTCCTATTATATGTGCTATTTATATTTGTATTTAAGATAAGAATTTTCATTCTGAAGAAGTTAAGTTATCTAGGGTGCTTTGTTGCTATCTCAATCTATGGCAAGGTCCAAAGATAAACAAAGTTTTCTAATAGGGTTATTCAGTTATTAATTTCTATATGTTATAAATATTAATATTTTTTAAAATGGTAAAATGATTCTAATTTTAATTTTTTTAAATAGACTTTTTAATTAAAATCTATATATATATATATATATATATATATTATAAAGCAAAGTCCTCTGGCACGTCTGTCTCTCTCTCAAAATCTCGTCTGTCTCAACGGATTGTCATGCAGTGTTCGCCAATATATAGAGCGATTCATGAGGAAGGTTTGGGCATTTAATTTGTCATTAACGTAACTAGACTTGACTCATGGGGGGGGGTTATCCCCCACCAGTATACCACTACTACATATTACCCCCTTCAAAAAAGATACTTCGTAATATAGGTATAATTTATATAATACTATAATCATGTAGCTGCAAATTAAATAAATAGATTATAATTTTTTATAAATTTTATTTTGGAAGTTATAAATGTTATTTTTGGAAGGGCAATCAAGAAATAGCTTTTAAATACAAGTAACCTTATTTATTGGTCACGATAACTGACTATAGTTAACTGCATAGGGAACTTCCTAGACCCATCCAGACTTTACTTCTAGATTTTAAGATTTGTCTAAACTGTTCTCACATTTGCGATCTTATTGTTGCCGCTATAATATTATAATTAATTGTAAATAAACAGTATTACGTTTTGGTTTGTCATTTTAGTGTACCTTTTATTCATTAAAATAACTGTGTTGGCACTTTCTTTGTTGTGTTTTTGACATTATTGACCATTACTTCTCTAATCCCACAATAATAACTTTGAAAAAGTAAAATCCTTCAAATTATTATTTCTTTTAAATTATTATAATTTACAATTTTTTTTTTTAAATTTCTTCTAAGCAATGGGGGAGGGGGGTTAGATCCCCAATAACCCCTCCCCCCCTCGTTACGTCTATGCATATCACTGATCTTGAAGAATGGTGTCAAAACTGGAGAATTAAAATAAATTCTCAAAAATCGCATCAAATCACTTTTACCTTACGTCGTAAACCAATGACTTCCTGCCCTTCAGTATCCCTTAATAATATCCCAATGGTGGCTATAGAACAGATCCGATACTTAGGGTTGCACCTTGACAAACGATAACCTGGAATCCTCATACAAGACTGAAAAGACAAGAAACCGCTCGACGTTCCAGGCTACTTCAAAACTTACTAGACAAACGCTTTAAGCTCCCAATTAACTACAAAAGACTCATCTACATGACCATCATACGACCTATTTGGACTTACGGAGTAGAGCTTTGGGGCTCCACTAAGCCATCGAATTCCTCTCGTATCCAATCCTTACAATCCAAAATCCTTCGTAAAATCCTCAATGCTCCTTATTTTGTTAAGAATAAAGTCATCCATAACGACCTTAATGTCCCTTTTGTTGCTGATTTGGCCCGAACCCGGTATCTATCCTTTCATAACAAACTTCATTACCACTCAAACCCTCTAGTTTCAAACCTAGCTTCCTCTTCAATTCCCGATAATCATCCGAGGCGTCTGAAAAGAAGATGGCCACGTGACCTTCTTTGTTGAACTTGTGATTTGAGCACTACCAGTGGGTAGTTTCTTTACTTGTCATTATTTACCACTTAGCCTATTTACTTGTTGTATTATTATAATACAGTTGTAAATATGAATCAATGAAGAAAAATAAAAAAATATTAATTTTAATTTTATAATTTATAATAATTTTAAAATCTCATAGATAATGTATGCAATTTATTATCCGATGTTAATATCCTCGGGAAATATTACTGGATGTCTTCAGGTGAGGAATTCCATCTCCAAATTAATGAATTCAGCCCACCGATGGTTTGGACTTTGAACCAGTTCAAATTGACAGGAGATTAGTTCCCCGAGCCTTGTTATGTTCCTCTTCTTGTTGCTATCGACTCCAGCGTCTTCCGAGTCCATGCACCATTAAAGGACTATCTTATTAATTATCCCTTCTTGTCATTAATACAGATGAGCGGTGGACGGATCAGGGTTGTGCCGGGTACAGGGTCGTTAACGGGTACCAAGCTTCAACAACAGTACCCGGGTCGGGGCGATCTTTTTATCTGGGTACCAGGTACCATGTGTTTGAAAGTCCTTATTACCTGCTACCCAGAACCTAGGTTAACTCTGGATAATAAGCTAGTTTTACTGAGTAAGTCTGTCAGTTATGTTTGGTGAGGTTAACATATGTCAGAAGAGAGTTTAAATCCCCTAGCAGAACTAGGAAGATTCAAGATGAAGGTCATCGGTAGGGCTGGGTGAAGAAACAGAAATAATTTAAAATATTTCAGTACCAATGATGGATCACAGATTATATGAACATAATTCATAAAACTGAAATATAGGGAAAGGATAAATTATGAAATAATTAGTGAGAAAAAATTTAAGAGTAAGGTACATTATGCAATAATTTATAAGACATAATAAGAATGTAACGCATAGTTAATTACAGATAATTAAAATAAAAAGTATTTTAAAAAGTTGTAAAAAATAGAATGTAGAATAACCAAAAGTTAGTTGTTAAAAGATGAATTATTGGTCAGCGAGTCAATCAGGCTTTGCCGGGAGGAATTTACAAGGAATCTTGTAAAATTGTAACTCGATGAAATAAATTACTTTCTTGAACAAATTGGATTTGCTTACTGAAATAATAGGTACATTAATATTAAATTAATTTAGCACAGGCCTTTGAATGAGTTCGTGGTTCGAATCCCAAGTAAGACTTTTATTTAGTTCTCAGGCTCACCCAGCCTCTATAAAATATTGCAGAACCGTTGTCCTTGAAACAGTACAGTCTCTACCTTGTACTTAACCCCAGACCCGTTCACGAGTTGTAATGGTACATGTTTTTTCATTGAATGAGTAAATATTCACTGGATATTCTAATATTTAATAATTTACTGCTATTTCACAGGAGTTTTACTTTCAATAGCCAATCAGAATTTATTTATCTACAACGACAGGAAATGGTTGACCGCAGATAATCAGCTATGAAGGAAGTAATTGGAGCACGGTTAATAAAATTATACAGACAAATATGGCAAATTGCTATTTATTGTGTGCCTATTTAATGAAATAATAAAATAATTGTCATATGTAGTCAGGAAAAATTTTAGAAATAACTAAAATATTTCTAATTAAGATTATTATTTTCAAGATTTACTCAACTTAATGGTTGATTGATTGATGGTTGAACGTGATTATTAGAAAAAAAAATACAAGAAAATATTGATATACAGTAAAAAAAAATCATTTAACTTTAACACTAGAACACTAGACAATGCCTAATCAATCTGTTGAGGTCTGTGATGAACAATCTTCTTTATTTTTCTTATCTCTAAAGTATAAATAAATATAAATGTAATATAAAAATAGTTGATTGGATTAATAAATAAATATTAATATAATATAATGTAATATTATATTACATCCCATACTTATAATTTCAATTTTTTTTATTTCTAACTGTCATTCTACGAGATACCTATTCATTTCTTTCTACTTAATACTATTTCTTCTGTAATTATTCTTTGGCATCGTATTTTGTATTATTTTTCATACATTTTACTTATGTAACCTCTAGGAGTCTATTATCATGCATTTTATATCTGTAATTAAACTAGTTTTTTTTTAAATCCTTTATATCTCACCTTTTTATATTTTAATCTTTTCATTTTATACATTTCTGTTAACCTTCTCATTTTTGTTTCCCTTTATATTATGTTTACATTATTATCCTTTCTGTACATTTATTCTGTATTTTATATTCCTTATCTTTAATTATTATGTCTGTCATGTCATACATAAACCTGGCAGGTACCTATCAGGTAGTGTATAAACCTGGCAGGTGCCTATCAGGTAGTGTATAAACCTGGCATGTACCTATCAGGCAGTGTATAAACCTGGCAGGTACCTATCAGGTAGTGTATAAACCTGGCATGTACCTATCAGGCAGTGTATAAACCTGGCAGCTACCTATCAGGTAGTGTATAAACCTGGCATGTACCTATCAGGTAGTGTATAAACCTGGCATGTAACTATCAGGTAGTGTATAAACCTGGCAGATACCTATCAGGTAGTGTATAAACCTGGCATGTACTTATCATGTAGTGTATAAACCTGGCAGATACCTATCAGGTAGTGTATAAACCTGGCAAGTACCTATCAGGTAGTGTATAAACCTGGCATGTACCTATCAGGTAGTATATAAGGTAGTATAAAGTAGCAAATATCAATAAACTAAAGTGAATAAACCCCAAGGCAAGTTTGTTTGTCAGATATGCCTTTGAATGACTTTTCAAAATTCCATTTCTTGTTAAGAGAAATATTGGATATTATATTCGAATTATAATATCAACGTTGCGTTGTATTGGGTAATAGTAAAGATTCATTTAAAAATTTATAAATATTGATGTTTTTTCAACATCCCTATCAGAAAGAAGACAAAATTGGTAGATCTCGATTTGAACTTTTAAGTTAATGTTATTCTTTTACTGGAATATTAAAAAATATACAATTCGATGTAAACTTAACCGAACAAACCTAAACTGCTTCTAACATAAAATTCGTTTTTAAGAAATACATGTATAACGACACTCTTCTATGAGAAATAGAAAAGTTTGCTTGAAAATTGAGAAATTGAAAAATAAAATGCTAGCATATTATAATTTATTCTACTCTCCAAAAATACTTTTATTCAACATTTTGATTTCGTTAAAATCAGATCATACAAATTTGGATATTTGCCAAATCGATCGGCATTCTAATGCACTTCCACTTTTTTATTAATGGGGTGTATAATGTACGGATTTGATTCAACAGCTTCCTTCAGAACCTCTCCCATATCCATTAATGGTCGCCCGGAGCCCTTCTTCCTTTCCAACGTCGTATCTCCACTGCTAAATTTTTCATACCGACTACGCTGGCCAAGGACACCCCCCTTCATATTTAATAATTTCACGAGTTGCTTCAGTGGCTGTGAAATTTTTTTCCACTAATGCCTTACAATTACGAGAATTTCGTAGGGCACTGTCATGTTTCTTCTTAGAAATAAATAACAAAACTGAGGATTTTTTTAAGTAGTCCAGTGTTAGTTAACAAGCTTAGAGAATGCTCTAAAGGGATTATTAAGTGTTGTTAAATAATAAATAGCATTAAAATATTTGCAGATTTTTAAACTCTGGAATTTGTTAAAACGGTCATTTTTTTTATACACCCTATTAGTATGTTGAATTTTAATAAATTATATTTGCTGGTACTAAAATTATCACTTAAATAAAAGGGGCCAACCTGTGGTTTAGTGGTTAGCGTAACAAACTACTAAGCCCAAGATCGCGGGTTCGTAGCCCGTCAGGAGGCCCTAGGATTTTTTTAAATGGAGTAAAAAATCCTCAGTTACGCCGTTCTTCGGGAGGGACGTTAAACGGGGGTGTCAAGCCTGCACGATGTCAAATACTCGTCAAAAATCTCCATGATAATTAAACCTAGATAGGCAAAATTCAGAGCCCTCTGTAGCATCGTCCGATTAGCCATAGCAGCAAAAAGTGACGTTAAATGAACAAACAAAAACGTAAATAAGAGTCAAAACTTCCAATACGATACTAGCAGAAAAAATCTATTCAAAGCCGAAACAAAGATTAAACAGAGAAGACAGTATTTTTGCGAACAATGAAGTATTTTCATAGAATTTCGAAATAGACAATGACTTTAGAAATTGCCAAGGCAGGCAACCAATTATCTTCTAAATTGATATTGCATTTTCCATTTTTTGATAATAAGATGGGGCTAGAAAGGTGTTCATTATTAACAAAACAAGCGCCCTCCTTCCCAACACCAAAGTTCAATAGCCCCTATCCTTTGTGACCACCTTTCCTTTATTATTAGCAAAAATAAAGAAGCAAGCCAAGCTCTATCTAATTTCTTCAGCGGAGCTTCTTAAGGCTCAATGCACCTGAGGAGAAAACACCACTCGCTGCGTTCAAGTGCGGAATTTTAATGGAACGAAAGTTGCTTTTAACTCAATCTACTTAAAATTCTTGCAAGGCATCGAGTGCTATTTTTAACTATCTTTGGCTGCACTCTTAGTCTAATAAATAATAAACGATTTAAATGTTGAATCCACATAGGATTAAGATCAGGTTGTAGGGCGATCAACAGCGGGGTTATTACGCCCTTGCTTTTGAAGTGATAGCTGTGCGGAATGATACTTATTTAGAGAAGAATTGGTTGACTGTAAATTCTAATGTAAGGAAGAAATAGTTAGGGGTGCAGTCAATAAAAACACCTTTATAAGTGTATACTTATTTATTGTGTGCCGACGTTTCGGCCTACAATGTAGACCATCTTCAGGGCTAAGAGAGAGAAACAGACAGAAAAAAATATGTAAGGTTGAATACATACGCCAAACTTAGTCATATGAGAGACGTGAGATAACCTTCAGAGACAGATGTGAGCGAGGTTATAATAGACATTATAGACTGCTATTGTAGAAATTAAGTATTGAGTGTAATTACTGAATATTGACTATTGTGTTGATTCAGGTATGTTATTAAAGTTACCTGGAGTTATTTAGTTAGTTATAAATTTGTAAATATGTTCTTTTTAATTACAGTTCTGAACTGCATCCACAAGAGTTTTATTCTATCACCTCATTCGTTAAGTCCTTGAATTCATGACTTACAAATATAAAAAACTTTGCAGTAACAAGAATATGGTGACAAGTAATGTGGAAATTAATAGATTAATAGAATAGATTAAAGATAATTTTCTTTTTATTATTATTATTATTTTTTCCTTGCATTTATAATGAGGAGTTATACAATATTTTCAGTATTCTACGACATTACATCCACAATCAATAGTGTTCAGTCGTGTAACTGTCAAACAGTGTATATCCAATAATTTAGTCACTGCCGCCATGATCGGCTATAACCATCTAAATAAAAAGAAATTTGCATATAAACCATATGTTCTCCGATTATGCTCACTTGCTGCTCAACCGTGGACGAATCACCAGCTTGCAAAATTCAGGGCATCAGACTGAGAAGCAACCTTGGATCTCTGCAACCCCCTCTGCTATTCCGTGGTCCAGAGAGGACGACACTGATCAACCAAGACAATTGCCAGGCATTTGGAAGACTTAAAGGCCAGGTGATGATTATAAGTAAGTAACCTTTAATTGGATTAACAAGCGCCCTTACAGCGCGGTTACAATTCTTTAAGGACTATTTGGCATCGCCATCCAATAAGGAGGCTACCGTCCCTCGCCGAGTGGCCCCGTCGCCCGAGTTTGATATTCCGCTATTAAGAGACTTCATTTCTCGTAAAGTTATTCCTAATATTAGTTAAAAACCATAGTTCCTTGTTCATTATTTTGTTCTGGTTCCTGTTAGAATTGTTACCTTAATTTTGTATATATATAATTTTTTTAATGTATAATTTTGTATTTATGTTTCAATTTAATAAACCCACATGTTCCAGTATTTGATCTAATTTATTAAATTTATCGAACATATTCAAAATTAAAAATATTTTATTATTTCATTTCATTTAATTTTTGTTTTGTTTTTTCTATTCAGGCTAATCACGCCTCAACAAATATATTAGATGCCAGTCAGATGTTTTATTAATTAACTAATTATAACAAATAGTTCTAAAACAATATAAATAATAAGTAATATATCTAAGATGAATAATTTAGCCAAGCAGCAGAATAAATAATGAGACTAAACAATAATGCAGTAACCTACCAAACAAATATATCTGTTTTACATTAATACAGTATATTAAATAACAGTAAACAATCTCACATACACATACACACATACAGTGAATCATATATAAACTTTTACTTTCTAGCTCAATTCATTATTACAGAAGTGCTAGAAAACCGGCCAGTGACGTAATGGTGCCCCCTAAATTCCCTAAATTTAGATTAAAACATTTAAGAATTAATCCTTCTTGGTTGCGGAAAAATTTATCACATTTTTCTATGATTTTTATAGCAAATTTCTTCATTCAAATTTCTAACACTTCAATAACATATGTGTCGTAGAACATCTGATGTTTCTGGGTGAAAAAGTGAACCTTTTGATTTTCACATGCTTTTGTTCTAAGCCAATTTTAAACTATTAAGAAAGTTGCTTGTTTATGACGTCACTTTATGCTGTATTTATTTAATTTAGTTACTTGTTTACAAATGATGATATTTAAAAATAATTTAACGTCACTTTATGCCGCTATGTAGGGAGCGGAGGGGGTCGGTGGTTGAGCACTGACTAGCCATGGTTCAAATCCCGTGTCAGGCAGTTACTTTTATTTAGTCTATTTGCGGCGGGAGATGGGTCATATAAGATATAGGACCCTCCTATATCCCCTATAAAATAGAGTATCCAAAATAAAGGGGAAAAACCAGGCGGTTGAGCGTGACCTAGGACAAGTCACCTCCTTGCAGAACCGTTGTCCATGAAACAGTACAGTCTCTACCATGTACTTAATCCCAGACCCGTTCACGGGTCGTAGTGGTTACAGGTATGCCCCTATGGCTAATTGGAAGATGATACAGTGGGAGCTCTAAATTTTGCCTATCCAGGTTTAATTAGGTTAGGAATTTTTAACGAGTACCTGACATCGTACAGGGTCGGGACATTCATTTAGCGTCGCTTTCAAAGGACGGTATAGATTCGAAAAAATCAGTGCGTATCAATAAACGTATTTAATAATGACATTATATGTTTTTTTTCTGTCTTATTGATGACTATACGAGTATATGATTTTTATACCAATGTTTATTAAAATTTACAACTCTATATTGAATAAATCAAGAAATATAACCAAAGATAAATCATGTCCCGGGATAAAGGCAAGTAGAGAAACTACCCAGTGGTAGTACTCAAATAAAAAGTTCAACTTAGAAGGTCACGAGGCCATCTTCTTTTCAGAGGCCTCGGAGGATTATCAGGAATTGAAGAGGTTGCGAGGTTTGAAACTAGTCGGTTAGAGTAAAAATGAAATTTGTCATGAAAAGATTTATATCCGATTCGGGCGAAATCAGCAACAAATGGGACACTAAGGTCATTGTGGATTACTTTGGTCGTAACAAAGTAAGGAGCATTGAGGATTTTACTAAGGTTTTTGGTTTGCAAGGATTGAATACGAGAGGAATTTGATGCCTTAGCGGAGCACCAAAGCTCTACTCCGTAAGTCCAGATGGGTCTAATGATTGTCATGAATATGAGTCTTTTGTAATTAATTGGGAGCCTAGAGAGTTTGTCTAGTAATTGTTGAAGTAGCCTGAAACGGCAAGCTGTTATATCAATTATCAATCCTGAAACAATCACTATTTCAAAGGGAATTTTTCAAAGAATTTTTTTTCATATTTGGTATTGTGTATTTCGGTCGAAGACTCCCTAGCGTTGTCGTGATGGAAGAAAACCCCTTTCTAATGATCGATTCCGGCTGTTTGCTTTAATGCTCTATGCCTAATGCTCGCCGGCTTCAATCGCCTTGGTTGTTGATCGAATTAATCGTTTGTTCAGTTTCTAGCAGCTCATGAAGAACAATTCCTTTTTGATCCAAACAAAAAATTCAACATTACGTTACATCACACTACATTCCTTGGGGCCAATACAGACTTTGTAACCGTATGTGATGCTTCGCATGATATTGCCCTGCGATACACAACCTGAAACTCAGTCCATTACATTTTTCACCGCTAGTGCATTCAGATCGCAAGTAAGTTATCCAATCCCGCCGTCCATTATACATATATGAGCTCCTCAAATTTAAATCCTCCATCCATTCCCGTTCACACCCTTCCGATTTGTATATAGAGGCCCATCGAACCGCTGCTTTCGACAGATCGTTCCTGATTCGGTCCTGTTCCCTGTGGAATTCTATCCCTTCTTCCATCCGCTGTTCCAAGACCCTTCCTACCTTCAAATCCCGCTTATTTGATTACTTTCTATCCATCCAGTTCCCCGAAGAGCATACATAAAATTATCGATAGAATATTATTTATTTTGTTTATTCATTTTTATTTTTATTTTTAATGTGAAGTAATGTGAAATCTTCATTTTTTTTCATTATCATGAGAAGCTATTTTTTTATTTACTATTATTTAATCAGCTTTATAGATAGTCTTTTCTGCTTCTTTTTTTTTTTTTCTTTGTACTCTAAGGCTCTAAAACCTACAATAATGTACAGTTATATTATTCTAAAGGGACTTGTCCCGGAATAAATAAAGAATTTATTATTATTATTGTAAAGGAGATATTTGGGGGGTGCAGTCAAAAAGAACACAGAGGTAACGGCTGGCTAGCAATCGATTGTTTGCCAGCCGTTACATCTAACGACTTCGCTCTCCAAATCGCCCTGAAGATGACCTACACTGTAGGTCGAAACGTCGGCACACAATTATAAGTTTATTACTTATTCAGTGTTCTTTTTGACTGCACCCCCCAACTATCTCCTTTACATGAGATAATTGCTAGCCAGCCGTTACATCTAACGACTTCGCTCTCCAAATCGCACTGAAGATGACCTACACTATAGGTCGAAACGTCGGCACACAATTATAAGTTTATTACTTACTCAGTGTTCTTTTTGACTGCACCCCCAACTATCTCCTTTACATTAGATCATCCAGTCAACTATTTTCATCTCATATTATTATTATTATTATTGACCATCATACGACCTATTTGGACTTACGGAGTAGAGCTATGGGGCTCCACTAAGCCATCGAATTCCTCTCGTATCCAATCCCTACAATCCAAAATCCTTCGTAAAATCCTCAATGCTCCTTATTTTGTTAAGAATAAAGTCATCCATAACGACCTTAATGTCCCTTTTGTTGCTGATTTGGCCCGAACCCGCTATCTATCCTTTCATAGCAAACTTCATTCCCATTCAAACCCTCTAGTTTCAAACCTAGCTCCCTCTTCAATTCCCGATAATCCTCCGAGGTGTCTAAAAAGAAGATGGCCACGTGACCTCCTTACTTGAACTTTGATTTGAGTACTACCAGTGGGTAGTTTCTCTACTTGTCATTATCATGTCATTATGTAACACGCATTCTATTTACTTGTTGTATAATTGTAATACAGTTGTAAATATCAATAAATAAATTAAAAAAAAAAAATATTATTATAACCTAAGAGAAATTCATTGACCTCCACCAGGACCATTCTCTTCCACACATATAATCAAGGTCAACTATTTTCATTGAAGCTGAAAAAATAACATTTTCTCAATTATCGTAATTGGCTGCTTACAAGGAAATTCGTTAATTACAATTGCACGAAAATTACGAAATCGAACATTTAAGCTATGGTTAGTGCTTAAGTTAAAACAGGGTTTTTTTTGTTTGAATAGAACAGATAAAAAATGCTCTCTCATCCAGGGGAAGGGTATAATTGGCACAAAAAATAAACAAGTAAAAAACATGTTTTAATTAATTTATTTTTCTTTATGTTTCCGAACCTGTCAAAGAATAAAAAATAATAATCAGCAGATTGGTTGTCAGTAAAATTAGAACGAAATTGAGGAGAGGCATTAGGAACGAACATTTGTCTCGAGTCTTGACTTAATTTCTCAAGACAACAGATCACTCATTCGCGCTATTATCTTCCTCTCTTGTATTCTTAGGGATGGAAGTAGAGGTCATTTGTCCTATCAGTGGGTTTGGGTGTTCGTGTAGTTTTTTTAAATCGTGCTTAGTAAATTCGCTTGTGTTAGTGACGATCGTCGATTAAAAATTAAATCCGTGGGAACAAACCATTGGCAATATAATACTTTTAAACCTTTAACAATGAGTAGAATTATAAAAGTAACAATATAGAGCGGTTTAAAAGTAACTGCCTCGTCAATTTCCCTTTCTCTCATAAATCGCTCCATTGTTTGTGTTTTCACAATCCTCTATTTTGTTTTTCCCTGAATGTTATTTCCTTAACAATGAGACCTTAGCTCCATCATATATCGATATAAAAGGCCATTTAACATCGATACAAAGCATCTTAGTTCTCGTATCCTTTCTCACAATTATTGGCCCTTAACGAGATTAAATGGCTCCGTTTTCTTTTCACCGTTGGTCCCAACAATGGAGACAGTGAACGATTTCGATTTTCCGGACCACTCACCTGAAATGTGACCGTCCACTGGGTCAATTAGCTTTACGAACATCCTTAATCAAAGGAACATTATTCAAATCAACAAGACTCCTGTAAGGATAACAGCCTGCTATTAAGGGCCGAAAGGGCGAAGACATCCTGCGAAGCCTTTGGTGCTCGTTAAGATACCTTCAGCGTCGACTCAATTACAGCCCCCGAAACCCGATCGAATTGAATTCCGATTAGAACTGTTAATAGGACTGGATAGATAGCTGATTAGCATTACGTATAACCAGACCGTGTAATTTACCTTCTCTGGCCACACCGAATATGTAAATTTTGCTTTTAACATAAATTCGTGCTTTTGACGTCTATATTACGTAATATTAAAGGATTTTATAATATTAGGTACTAGTATGTTTAAGGGCCTGCTGGCATCAGCGCACTCAGGTGTCACTTACCTCAACTATTATTTGGACCTTGTCAGGTTATGCTTGAATTTTAAATAGGCATTGCCTTTCATTATGATACAACAGATTTATAGGAAATGAAATAAATGAGAAACATGTAGACAAAATTAAACTAGAAATAATAAAACATTTATTACAAGCAATATTCATTAAATAACAATTTGTAACTAAAATATGATAATTTTTTAAATTTTTATTTTAAAGAGAAATTATTTGCCCGGGCAATAATAGTTGTTAAACTTCTTTCTATTTTATAAGCATAAACCTCTCTCATATTATTACAATAATCAATTACTGAACAATGACACATGTTCAGCTGTTTGTGACAGAACTTTATGGAAGTCAGTTCCTCCGACCAGCAATATATAAAATGGACAATAGTCTCCAAAAGTAATGAACTATTCCTCAGCCACGTATTTACTCAAATACCCAGGGTCTTGTTGCATCCTTTTTTCTGGCATCTCCATCTAATTTTATTCCCCATTTGCAGTTTCATATCATGTCCATTTCCACAACGCATTTTCTGCGGAATGACATTCCGCTTCTGAAGAAACCTAACAGCTGATTTTTCATCGTTCACCGTGCGAAAAATCTTCTTCGAATTCCAAGTCATATTTGAAGAAAATAATCAAAAACACATTCACGTTCAACTTGACATAAACAATAACAAAACAATAGAAATGTTACTATAACAGTAGGAGAGGGTTAAGAAAAGTGACACCTGAGCGCGCTGATGTCAGCACCTAACATTGTTATCAGACTAAATTTAAGATTATAGAGACTTATAATTAATAAAATGAACAGTTCATGAATGTCATCAGGAATAATAAGGTTTAGCTATGAAGAGTAACGTTTTTACTTTTATACCAGGAATTCTCAATTGTTTCTTCTACAATTACCTTAGGTAGCTGAAACGCCCTTTTAACTCAAATATTACTAATCTAGTTTGGTATTAGATCATTAATTACTGTAATACACACTTTAGAATTACGATGGTCCCTTTATGACTCTTGAATGGGAAATAAAAATGTTAAGGTTCAACCCAACTTGGGGGTTGCGTTGTGTTAAACCTCAACCATTGACCCCTTTATGAACCCTTAAGAAGATCTGTAATGTTCGCCGAAAAGTTGGCTTCCGATAAACAGTTCTCCCTATTTAAGATTATTTTTTTATTTTAATTATCTTGTATTTGTTAATGGAGTACATCTTTCTTAGTCAATCATTCAAGTGAGTAAATTAAAACCTTTTTCCAGTCATATATTTTTTTCTTTATTTAAAAACGTTTCAACAATACTATGTCATTCTCAATTTACATTATTTATAAGTCCTTTAACGTTATTTAATTTCAAAAATATTCTCTAAATTTTTTTTATAAATTTGTACATTTTCAACCTAAAATAAAAGACAAATTAAATAAATACATAATTTTACATACAAACATGTCCCAAAAATACTGAATAAAAAGTATAGATACCTTTTACCTTTTACCCAAGGTCATGTAATTTAAAATATTTCTTACAAAGCTTAGAGTTACAGTGTACTCCATGGTCATCATTAACAATTGTTCTTCATGATAAGAATCACACACATTTGATTTCGAAAAGCCACGCATTTTGCACAGAGAGGGGAATAAGATAAAAAGGAGATTTTTAGAAGCATTATACATCAATGACAAAATAGATAAGGTGGTAAATGATAGGAAGGAATCTAACGAAAAAAGTAAATTGTACTCATCAGTGATTTTAAAGTAAAAATGAAATAAAGAAATATAGAAGTCTACACTTATTAGATAACACAGATAAAAAACCTTCTCAGGAACCTCATAACATTGTTTTCATTTTTCCAATTTCTTAATTCATACAATTAACTTTTTTAAATAAATAAAAGATATAAAATATATCAAAAATCACTAATTTATATTAATTGACCATTCATGATGACTATATATTGGAGAAGAAAACAAATTAAAATACTATTTTAATAATAATAATCAAAAACAGTCCAAAGTGCAAATTTCAAAAATTGTTAATGATGACCATGGAGTACACTGTAACTCTAAGCTTTGTGAGAAATATTTTAAATTATATGACAATCAACCAAAAAGGTATCTATACTTTTTATTCAGTATTTTTGGGACATGTTTGTATGTAAAATTATTTATTTATTTGATTTGTCTTTTATTTTAGGTTGAAAATGTACAAATTTATAAAAAAATTTTAGAGAATATTTTTGAAATTAAATAACGTTAAAGGACTTATAAATAATGTAAATTGAGAATGACATAGTATTGTTGAAACGTTTTTAAATAAAGAAAAATAATATATGACTGGAAAAAGGTTTTAATTTACTCACTTGAATGATTGACTAAGATTTTTTTTTTTTTACTTCCACCCGTGCATTTTCTCCTCATTTATCTACAGCCCCACTACAATATTTGGTTAAGTCTAATTTTCTCCAAAATGAGTTTCTTGTGCTTAAGTAAGCAGAATAGTTCTTATAGTGAATATGGGGCTAAGTAAGGCATTGACTAGAAAAGGAGTTATTGTTTATATTACAACTCCATTTTTAAGCCAAAAACTACGAGAATAGAACGATTAGGCTTCCATTAATATTACTAACTCAGTTTGGGAAAAAATTGACTTAACCACTCATTCGCCGGGGCTGTAGATAGCAGTACAAATTGTAATCATGCAGAGAATCTTCTTTCTTCATCCATGGCTCTACAGCCCTGTCAGCAGCTCGACCTCTCCATTGTCCGATTCCCATCCTCTGCAGATCGTCCTCCACATCACCCAGCCATCCCAGCCTGAGCCTTCCTCTTCCTCTTCTGCCTCCTGGTTTGCCATATAATAGTTTCTCCGGGTACCTATCTTCTCCCATTCTCTCCACGTGCCCAAGCCGTCTTATATGGGTTGATTTGACATAGGTGACTAGGTCTGGTTCATTGTACAGTTCCCGAAGCTCTCTATTATTTCTCGACCTCCATTGGCCTTCGTTACATTCTTCTTCTTGAATCGGCGCAACAATTCATTACTGCGTCCTGGCCTCCTCAAGCAGCTTCCGCCAGCTTAACCGGTCAAGTGCAGCTGCTCTCTAATTCCGTACTCCGAGCAGGGTCCTTGCATCTTCTTCAACACTATCCAACCATCGCAGCCTAGGGCGGCCTCTCGGCCTTGTTCCGTGTAGGCACTCATTAAGCAGTTTATGTGGGATCTCATCAGTTCCCACCCTTGCTACATGGCCTGCCCAGCGCAGCCTACCAATCCTCACAATTTTTCCGATATCAGGCTCACCAATCAATGAGTATACTTCCCTGTTTATGCGTCTTCTCCAAACTAAACCATCCTTTACTGAGCCGTAGATGCGTCTGAGTTTCTTTCTCTCAAATGTTTGGAGATCCTTTTCATCAGACTTCGTAAGTACCCAAGTTTCTGATGCGTAGGTTAGTACTGGTCGAATTAGCGTCTTATATAACTTTGTTTTTGTAGATCTTGACAACGAGCTACTTTCTAAGTGGCGACGCAGTCCAAAATAGCACCTATTGGCCGATGCTATTCGCCTCTTTATTTCTGCCGAGACGTCATTGATGGAATACTGGCCCAAATATCTGCCGAAGTACCTTCCTCTCCCAGATCTGTAGCATCTCACATTCCTGGGTCAGGACCCACGTTTCACCAGCGTACGTGACAGTCGGTCTTAAGATTGTTTTATAGATCAACAATTTTGCTCTCCGTGACATGTTCCGAAATCTTAATACTTTTCGCAATGCAAAGAGACATCTGTTGCCTGCTGAAATTCTTGCTTTAATTTCTGCAGTGATGTCATTCCTTCGTGTCACTAAAGCACCCAGATACTTGAAGCTGTCCACTTTCTTGAATGTGTGGTGGAGCAGTTGCGCATGACTGCTCTTCCTGCCCATCATTTTAAATGGTCACTTTCATAAAATCATGTATTGGGTTTTTTCCTTATTTATTACCAGACCCAATTTTTCCCCGCTTTTTCAATTCCTGCATACTCCCGAAAGCGCCGCTTTTGATCTTGCTGATATCAGTACGTCATCAGCATACGCTAGGTGTTATGGAGAGAATATGATAAGAAAACAAATCAAAATCTGAGAACACGTGATTTAATAATAATAATAATAATAATGGCTTTATTTTTTCTGGGACAAGTCCCTATAGAATATCAATATAGGCATTGTAAGCTATTATGTCGTAGAGTGTAAAATAATTACATTTAATTAATTATTACTAGTAATTTAATTTGAAGTGAGACAGAATAAAAAAATTAAAACAAAAAAGTGAATTACCTACAATAACAGTATTTTAAGAATAGATTTGAATAAATTTTCTTCAAGAAAAGAAAGAAAAAAAAATTAAAATAAGTTAACAATAATTATGTAAGAAAACAATTTATGATTACATACTTATATATCAAATTTATGCCAAGAAAAAATGAAGAAAATTTTTTGTCTTTTTTAATATCTACCTATATGACATTAATAATACATATGTACGTGGTATAAATTCCACACACTCATATAAATGAATACATAATAACACACACAAATGTTCATCAAAAAACATCATTCATTCATCGAATAAAGCGGACATTAAGTCAAAACTTACCCCCTACTATTTTCGATTTTTTGGTAATTGTAGGGATAATAGGTGCTGGTATATACGGGATTTGAAGGTTGGAAGATTGTTGGAACGACGAATGGAAGAAGGTTTAGAGTTACAATGGGAGGAGGATCGGATAAGGAAAGCTCTGTAACAGTATTTACGTTTTGAATGATCCGTTATATTTTTAGATTAATTTATATTTCTTTAGGATACTTTTTTTTTTTTTAAAGCTTTTGAATAATTCTTTTTTATTCATGGAATTTCATCAAGAAAATTACTTTTTGAAAACTATTCCTCCTGCAATTACCTTCCGGTAATAGGTTTGCTAAAAAATTAATTACAGTCATTATACTTGTGTTAGGGACCACAGTAAAAATGGTTCGGCCAGTCCATTTTTTGTAACAAAGTATTTTACATCGAAGAAGAAAAAAATATGAAAAAAGATCGATATTAATGGACTTATGTTTTATTCGGTAAAAGCAGAAAGGCAGAAGAAAGAAGCACACATTATACGCAGTGATTCGCTAATAGTCTTGGGTTTTTTGCACTCGGTTCTAAGAGCTGTAGGCCATTCGTCACAATTCTCTTTTGTTCTTGGTACGTTGCGGCTTCGGCCCTTCAAAGTGTTGAGGCACGCCAGATCTTAGCATTTCCTTGGCCCTTTTCGATCCCCGCTGAGCAGAAAAACGTTTAAAAAGGCATCTTTTAATGGGAATCAGTAGGGCGCTTAGTTCCCTGACTAAGAATATATATATATATATATATATGTCATACGCATTTGATATCATATTGATACATAATTCATAAAAACCTTTAATAGAGGAACACACAATTTATAAGTTTTAGCGATAGGAAGCAATGGACTTACTTTCATGGGACTTCGTTTAAAAACAAGTCCGAAACAGAGCTGATGCTATTGCCAGCTTTGATTTTAATTAAAAGCAATTTTGTCAGTTCTTCAAACAAAAGTATTAGTTATATGTTTACTTTATAAGTAACTATACTTGTTTTTTTATTCATTTAATGTCCCTTTACGCTGCTAAGGCTAATCGAAAGATGTAACAGTGAAAGTCCTCCTTTTTTGCCTATCCAGCTACAATTAGGAACATTGGCGTAGAGAGAGAAAAGCTTTATTTTTTCAGCAGCTCTGTCCAACTATATTGGATTGCCGTAATACACAGCATACTGATAAATCATAATGACCATATAGGACATAGTGTACATTACAATTTGTTTATTTTAAATGCATACTTAAAAACTACAGTACAATTCTTAATTGTTTTCTACTCTCTTTTTTTTTTTTATATACACAAGAAAATACAAACCAGATAAACTAAGCACATATATATTACCGTGCAATTTATGAAGATAAATAAATTTAAAAAAAAACTTTAAATATTAAATATATTAGCTTGTGGGGTATCAGCTACTACTTATATGATGATGAATTATCCCCAGGGAGTCAAGAATAATATTCTCGGCGAGCACCGCCACATCCCTGCCATTGACACCCAGGTCATCGAGGAAGCTCCAAGTTCTTTTTGGAATCGTTCCGCGAGACCCAAACCAGAGGCCTCTCACGGTGAACTTTCTCTCTCCGAAGGTCTCGCGGAATTTCTCCTTTAGCAAAGGGATGCATTTGTCATATATTTCCTTCTTTTCCCTTTCCACTCCACCCGCCTGGTCGAGGTCATTATTTTCAAATCTCACCTTCGGATCCAACACCCAGGACAATTTCCGGTCTTCTAAAGTGCGACAATATTCGCATATCTTGTGGATCCCTCCGTGTCGATACAATAGACCTCGTCAAAGCAGACGAAGTCTTTTTCCTTAAGGAGCCTCATTAATTCGTGTTTGACCTTATGGAGTCGGCGTGTTATGAGGAGGGAGTTGTTAGGGCATTTTCCCAGCACATGGGCTGGTGTTTCTGACTCTCTGCCGCATTTGCGACAGAGGGACCCAACTTCTCTCGCCTGTCCGCCGCCAGCTTCTGGGACTCCACGCAGAGCGCATGAGAGTTGACTCATGGGGGGGGGGGGTTAACCCCAACCAGTCAACCACTCCAACAAATTACTCCCTTCAAAAAAGATGTCTTATAATATAGTTATAATATGTATTATACTATAACTCATGTAGCTTCAAATTAAATAAATAGATTATAATTTTATATAAATGTTATTTTTGGAAGGACAAGCAAGAAGTAGTTTTTTAATACAAGTAACCCTATTTATTGGTTACAATAACTTACTATACTTAATTGCATAGGGAACTTTCTAGACCCACCCAGACTTTACTTCTAGATTGTAAGAATTGTCTAAACTGGTCTTTTCACATTTGCGATCTTATTGTTGCCGCTAGATGCCACTACTGACGCTATAATAATATAATTAATTGTAAATAAACAGTATTACGTTTTGGTGTGTCATTTTAGTATACCTTTTATTGATTAAAATAACTTTGTGTGCACATTATTTGTTGTGTTTTTGGCATCCTGACCCTTACTTTTGTAATTCCACAATAATAAGATTGAAAAAGTAAAACCCTTCAAAGTATTATTTTTTAAAAATTGTTACTTAAATTTTTTTTTAAATTTCTTCGAAGCAATGGGGGGAGGTTACATCTGCAATAACCCCCCCTCGTTACGCGTATGATTAGGACAGGAATCTTTTATGACTAACCGACTCCGCCATTTTGCGTCCTCTGCTAAGGACGGCATAACCATAGAGTTTAAGTTGTCACTTCAGGCGTACAAGTTATTTCATGTCCAATATGTATTGTTATTACACGTTAAATTATTAAATTAAATAATTTCATGTTACCTCGTTCTTCTACTCAGTTTGTATTGGAAATTACATCATTCGATGCATGTTTTGATATACATACTTACATAAACATTTTTACTTTCACCGACCCCTATAGAGAGGTAATGTTTGGCTGAAAGATGTTATACAATGCCTACGATATAGATGTTTATGTTGGAAATATTACATGATCTCGCCCGGCCGAGGCTATTAGAGCACATGTATGACCCCACTTCCAAGTTAGTAGGTCGATTTCACTGATATCGTCGTACTACGATGTGACGTCATACCGCGATCATATAGCTATGGCATCTTAAATTGTTCTGCGGTGAGGAGTAATCCATCTTGTATATCCATGGTTCCGAACTGGAGGTAGCTTCGAGTCTGAGTTTCTCCCAGCTGAGTTAAAGGATCCCCGTGGAAGGAATGTAGATCACGTTATGCTGTTGTCGTCGTGGTATAGTGAATGAAGCAAAATAATCACCTGACACAGCTGTTATAAACTATACATATACATAATCGTCTATGTGTATAAAAATCAATTGCTGACCGTTTGTCTCGCTAAAACTGGAGAATACCTGTACCGATTTGGATAATTTTGATCTTGAAATATTTGTGGAAGTTCAGGGAAGGTTTAAATGGTGAGAAACATAAATAATAAGTAACGGAAAATGGTAAAAACGACCCTTAAATTTTCCGATATAAAATGTTCCTAGCTTTGAAACATATGATGTTTTTTGTGTTTTTAGAAATAAAAAATTGTCACTTGGTTGTCAAATATTTATAGGTGAGTTTAATAACAAAATATAACATATTTATCGCATAATACTAAAAAAAAAAAACTGCACTAAATCACACGAACCATACTCTGAGAAGCCTACTTAGCAAGTGAAAGGGATCTCTACAGAAGCTAATTTGATTTTTCCGTTAAAAGATCTTCTTCACGAACAAAACATTTTTGGTAGAGCCATGATTCTGTTGTCAAGTGATTTTCGTCAGACTCTTCCAATTATTCCCCGATCAACTGTTGCAGACGAACTGAGCGCATGCTCAAAATCATCTAATTTGTGGCGGCATGTAAAGACACTCCAATTAACAACTAACATGTGAGTGTTTTTGCAACAATATGAAACTGCGATTAAGTTTTTGAAGCAGCTATTAAATATTGGAAATGGTAAGGTCGCAGTTGACACCTCGACCGGATTAATTACACTACCCACGGATTTTTGTCACTTCGTCGACTCAAAAGAGGGGCATATTGAGCGTGTTTTTACGGACACAGAAACCATACATGGCTGAGTGAACGAACAATATTGAAGGTCAAAACAATAGATGTCGATGATCTCAATGAGACCATTTAGAATTTTCTTCCAGGAGAGTTAATTTCTTACAAATCAGTTGACACAGTTACCAACCAGGATGACGTAGTTAACTATCCCACAGTTCCCTGGATTTTCCTGAACTACCAGAATTTTGTATTAACTTATGACCATTTTTTTCACAATTATATGTTGGCGATACGAAGTTCACCGGGTCATCTAGTCATATATATATATATATATATATATATATATATATATATATATAACATTAGTTATATATATAGTGAATAAGGGGTGTTCGCTTGAAATCGAGTTATTGCTTATATTACAACTTCATATCGAGTTATTGCTATTATTACAACTTCGTATCGAGTTTTTGCTTATATTACAACTCCATATCGAGTTATTACTATTATTACAACTTCATATCGAGTTATTGCTTATATTACAACTTCATATCAAGTTATTTGGAGTAGAGCTATGGGGCTCCACTAAGCCATCGAATTCCTCTCGTATACAATCCTTAAAATCCAAAATCCTTCGTAAAATCCTCAATGCTCCTTATTTTGTTAAGAATAAAGTCATCCATAATGACCTTAATGTCCCTTTTGTTGCTGATTTGGCCGGAACCCGGTATCTATCCTTTCATAGCAAACTTCATTCCCACTCAAGCCCTCTAGTTTCAAACCTAGCTTCCTCTTCAATTCCCGACAATCCTCCGAGGCGTCTGAAAAGAAGATGGCCACGTGACCTTCTTATTTGAACTTTGATTTGAGTACTACCAGTGGGTAGTTTCTCTACTTGTCATTCTCATGTCATTATGTAACACGCATTCTATTTACCTGTTGTATAATTGTAATACAGTTGTAAATATCAATAAATAATTTTTAAAAAAAATCAAGTTATTGCTAATATTACAACTTCATATCGAGTTATTGCTTATATTATAACTCCATATCGAGTTATTGCTTATGTTACAACTCCATATCGAGTTATTGCTATTATTACAACTTCATATCGAGTTATTGCTTATATTACAACTCCATATCGAGTTATTGCTAATATTACAACTTCATATCGAGTTATCGACTCGTTAATACTGAATCAACTTAGTCTGGACATAATTTGACATGAGCACTTACTCACCGCGGCTGTAGATTTACTCCAATATATAACGAAAAACGTGTATAATGAAAGCTAAACCTTAAAAAAAATCCATCCTCGCAGGCGATAGTTCCCTTAAAGTCCTCCATGTGAAAGAGAGAGAGAGAGAGAGACAAAGAGAAGAGGAGGGGATAGGGACACCGCGCCCTGGCCTTGTCCTCCCACACAGTCGACATGACAGAACACCGCCTCGCCATCAGGACGACTGCTGTACCACTCTCTTCTGTTATATCCTCGACCTCTTGTTGTTGTTTACTTTGTTCCGATCCAGTCCTTTCTCCTCCACTTGATGAGCTATCCTTGTTATCTTTCCGATCATTGTGCGGTAAGGGCTTTCGGGGGGCTTTAAAGGGTTGAGAAATATCATACGATAGATTTGGGGATATGTATATATTTTTATACTAGCTTATGCCTGCGGCTTCGCTCGCGTGGAATTTGGTCTGCCACATAAAGTTTCGTGAAAGATCATTTATAAGTAACTCGTACATCCAAAATTTCAGATGCCTAACTTCAAAACTGACGGATTCTATACAACCTTTGGACCCCTAATATATTAAAGAAGAAACCCTTGGAGTGGAATTATCCAAATTTCTTTCTTAAAGTATACAAAGAACCTATCTGCAAATTTCAAGATGTTAAGTTCCTGATTTGCCTTTAATTATGTACTATAACGGGGGGGGGGCACATGCCCCCATGCCCTCACATAAATCTGCCCTTGCTGTAGCCTATGATGTATAACCTATTTTACTCGATAATTTTCATCCAAATCCGTTCAGTAGTTTTTGCGCTAAAGAGAGACAAACATACAAACTTTCACATTTATAATATTAGTAAGATTAGTAGGATATCAAAACAAATAGTTTCATTCATGTTCTTTCTGCTATTTTCACAAATATGATCATGTGATCTGCCCTTAATTATGTACTATTACGGATTCTCCACAATACCTAAAATACAGTCGGGGGAGGGGGCACGTGGTCCCGTGCACCCCCCCAAATCCGCATTTGCTGTAGCTTATGTGTAATTCTGATGTATAACCTATATTACTGTAAAGTTTCATCCAAATCCGTCCAGTAGTTTTTGCGTGAAAGAGAGACAAACATACAAACTTTCACATTTATAATATTAGTAAGATGTGTGTGTATACATATTCCCATAAGCTCTGATATTAATTATTAGCCGTGGGAATGCGTCTAAACATGGGAATGCGGATGGTTTAGGTGTTCACCTAGCCTCTATAATGTGGGCGCTCTTAATTTGGGGGAAAAATGTACCGTTACAGGTTTCTTCCGACCAAATGCCCAACTGTTAATTCCGAAACAGTGCAATGAATAGCGTACACTGACCAAGATTCTTAAATGGGTTTTAATCGTAATTATAAAATACAGTAGGTATATAATTTTTGAGAAATTAACACCTCACGTGTCAAGAAAAATGCAACAAAAACTAATGAATTTTATTTTTGCAAAATTACTGATTTAAACAATTATAAGCCAGTGCGTACCCAAAATATGGGGAAAATCACAGAGGTCGATCCTTCTAACAGGAAGAAAAACAGAGAAACAGTACAGTCTCTACCACGTACTGTGAACCCAAGACCATCCACGGATTGAAGTGTTACAATTTTTTAAATTATTTTTTCACTTCATACTCTCCTTCCTTCTTTAATAGGTCCTCGCTATACCTTTTCTTGCATCTGTCTTTTCCACAAGGACCTTAATTTCTTTTAGGCTTTTCCCATAGTCATCCCTATCGAAACAGTCTTGGTCTGTTATTTTCAGTCACTCAGTTTCTTCCCTCATCTGCTTGATGTAACCCCCAGCACTCTTGTATCCTCTCATTTTATAGAAGATTTCTCTATTTGATCTCTTTGGGTGCATCCTCACCATATGTCCTTAGAATCTTAATCTTCTTATTCTTATGCCCGTTTCCAAATCATTCACTTCTTTTTATATATCCTTATTAGGCCTCATCCTATAGCCTTCCTGTGTCTTCTTTGGGCCGTAAATTCTTCTTAGTATTCTTCTTTCTATCCCTAAGATTTTCCTTAGGCTGGAGAGGGAAGTGGTTTCCATTCCGTACAATACACCGGTTTGACGACCGTATTGTAGTGTCTTTTCTTAGAGTTTGTTGACAGGCACCTTTTAAATATTTTTTTATTGTTCTAATTATTAAATTATTTTAGGTTATATAAAACATCCTACAAATTATGTTACACAATCCTGATGAGCTTAAAATATTTTAACGCTTGCTTAAAGAAATTCAAATGGGCGGCACTAGGGACTCAATTCGGCATGAACGAATCTTTAAGTCATTGTCGTGGAAAAGGTTGGTTCCTGTTAACGCTCTGTATCTTTCAGTCTTTAGATCTTACATACTGCAGTACTTGTAGCTATAAATAGTTATGGCTAACAGTAAATGGCTTCCAAATAAGGTGTAAAATGCGAAGTACGGGCTTGGGTGCTAAAGTGTAAAGACGAATGATTGCCCAGAAACAACAAAAATGAAAGAAAAAACAAGAAATGAAAACAACAACCAAAGTTTGTTTGTTCATTTAACGTCACTTTATGCTGCTATGGCAAATCGGACGATGCTACAGTGGGAGCCCTAAATTTTGCCTATCCAGGTTTAATTAGGATAGGGATTTTTTACGAGTACCTTACATCGTACAGGCTCGGGACCCCCTTCTTAACGTCCCTTCCGAAGGACGGCGTAACTAAGGATTTTTTACTCCCTTAAAAAAATCCTAGGGCCATCTGCCGGGCCACGAACCCGCGATCTTGGGTTTAGTAGTTTGTTACGCTAACCACTTGACCTTACAACAACCAAAGTTAAAGCAATAATCTAAGAAATGCCCTTATCGATATTTCTGATTAAATGAGTACATAATAGTTTTTTTTCGTTAAGGAAGTTCTAATCTTCCTTATTAGGAATATTCATGGACTATTCTATACACATGGGTTACATTTTTCAAATGAATTCGCCTTTAAAATTGCTTCCATAGTGGGAGACAATAAAAAAAAAAACGAATGATAACATAATCTGAGAATATAGTTTAGTATTATAGCTACATATCTATCTTCTCCATCCAAAATTAAATAAACACACTGGATAGCTAAAGGATCAAAGAATTCATTCCGATAAGTGACTGCGTGTCGCGGCTTCCATTCAGTACTAAATATTATATATATATATATATATATATATATATATATATATATATATATATATATATATATATATACATATATATATCTGTATAGAAAGTTTTGACTCGGAGAAGCTACGACCTTCCTACTGGTGTCAATCGTCAGCTGTCACAAAACTCTATCGATTGAACATAAAATATTTGTGTAAAATAGTGACCGTGAATATAATAATGTGTTCGAATAAAAAAAAATACTACCAAAATTATATAACGTCGGCCTGTACGCGTCGAAAAGCCATATACATATACAGAGATCGCATACGCTTGGAAAAGGCTTCTCAAGAGCGATCGAATGGTAACAATAAAACAGAAATACGAGAAAAGATTTGTCCTCGGTCGGCAGGCGATCTTGGTGGCTCAAATGGTAGGGCGCTGTCACGGAAAACAGAGGATCCGGGTTCGAATGTCGACCGAGGGCCTATCTTTTCTCTTTAAAAATAAAAATATTAAAAAATTGACCAATAATTATAAAAAATTATAAATAGTAATATGACGTAAGTTAATAAGATCCTAAAATTAAATTAATGTTCAAAGAACATTCGTTCTAGTGTATTCATCGCAAAAATTGCGAGAACACGAGGACATGGGATCGGATAAGAGAAAAGATTTGTCCTCTTAGGCGGCCTTGGTGGCTCAAATAGTAGGGCGCTGTCACGGAAAGACAGAGGATCCGGGTTCGAATCCCGGCCGAGGATAAAAATTAAAATATTTAAAAAACAAAAAATTGACCAATGATTATAAAAAATTTATATAAAATACATTGCCCGATACGTATTCACGTACAACACATCCCACACACCCCCCTTTTGTTACTCAACTGCTTTTTAAATTTTAGATATATCATATACTCTTTATAAATTGGGTCAGGTAAAGAGAGGAAGACCTGTTACTAACAGCGTTCGACCTACTTACTGAGTATTGTACTATTGTGGAGTGTAACCAAAGAAGGTCTGATATCCTTATTGAGTGCCGGTTCCCAGAGAACTTAGCGAACAACTGCACTCGGAACAAGAGCTACAATTAGTGGCAGGTAGGATACTGTTGGATGGAGGCATGGTGAAGAAGATACCTCCAAGAAGTGGAGTGGTACACCTGTCTTCTAATTAACTGGATGGCCGGCTTCCGGTGGAGTACAATGGTCTTAGCATCCCTTTAACAGAGTCCGGGATAGCTGTGCAGGATATTTAATAGCTGGGGCAATTTAAAACTTTAAAGTCGGTTGTATTGTGAAGTGGTGTTTTAAGTTCATACACAAAGCGGTACTTTTTATAAAAATTAAATAACAAGAAGAAAAAATTAAATAAAAAGAAATAATAAATAATGTGTATTTCTTTTCTGCAGTCTATTTTGTTTTCTCTTTAAGTATATATATATATATATATATATATATATATATATATATATATATATATATATCAGTTGAGCGTGATCTAGGACAAATCACCTCCCTGCACAACCGTTGTCCAAGAAAAAGTTCATCGTTTTTATTAACAATGAAGTTGTTGAAGTCGTACCACAGTAACAAGTGGACTCAAGCCTAACTGTACCTACTAAATTTTTTTTTTCTCCCCCCGGCTGGTAGCCCAACAAACACTTCCCAGAGCAGCAGACCAGCCCCAGGCCAAAAAACATTAACCCCCATCTAGCTTCCAATTAATCTGTCCAAATATTAATTGAAAATTACAAAATCTTTTCCCACGGTAGAGGATAGTAGTTAGATAGTTACCTTCCAACGCCAGGCAACAGGCTTCAATTTTTAAGTATTTCAAAATAAAACAATCCAGGAAAGTTGTTTTTCTTTCTTGAACAATAATAGTTGACCTTATATATATATATATATATATATATATATATATATATATATATATATATATATATATATTTTTTTTTTTTTTTTTATTTTTTTTTTTATTTATTGTTCCCCCCATGGTAATCCCATGGAGGGACCGTTTATTAATATTAGGACATGCTCCATACTTAAGTAAGCATATTACATGTCATGTTAATAATTACAGATCAATTTGGTATCATAATTACAGAATACATTTTAGTATAATTTAACAATACAAGAAATTCAAAATTTATAGTTTGACTAAATTGATAATTTCTGAGAATAAAATTAAAATTAAACTTGTAATCCTAAATTATGTAATGAAAAAATAAATAAATTTAACAAATATACTAATAAATAAAAATGAAAGGTTTTATGATATAAATGATGTAATTAAAAAAAAAAATCAATTCATGAGTCATACATTACTATTAGCGACAGTACTTAATAAAAATGTATGCACATATATTTATACTCATACCAGTTACAATTAAAAATGAAAAACCAGGTATCTGGTGAATTGCCCTTCTTATGTCCTAGAGCTGATCAAAATTTATGTCTTTTATAAATGATAATAAGTCAGTTTTAAATTTAGAAAAAATTAAATGTTCTGTCATTTAAATACACACACATATATATATTGTTTTCCACACTCGACGGGACCGCCGCTAGGCATAACTTCGTGGAGGGGGATGGCTATGTGCCGCATCATGGTCATTTCCATCTTTTAGCTTCTTAGTCAAAATTCCTCTTCTTCAAGAAGGCACCAGTCTTTGCTGATTTTCTCTCCTTGTTCTTTCCTCCTCTCTCAGTCTTTTGAGGACCCGTGTGGCCAATTTTTTCACTGCTGCCCACTGTTCATCCGACTTCAGCTCACTAAATTTTCAGGAGTCACCTTCTTCCTGCAGGCCAGCTCCAATTCCCTTCTCTCGTCAGTGATGCGAGTACATTCAAACAATACATGTTCTGCTGTTTCCTCTACCGCACACGTTTAGCATTCGGCACTGTCGTCGAGTTTGAATCTGTACTGGTAGGGTCTAAAGCATCCATGTCCAGACAATAGTTGTATAAGATAAAAATCCACCTTTCCATGTCGACGATCATACCACGAACCTATGTTCGCAACCTGCAGTCCACCTTCCAATATTAGCCCAATTCCAACGCGGTTGCCAACGTACGATGGTGGTTTTCCTCTCTTCGTCTCTTGACACTCAAGAATTACGATTGTACCATCTGTTTATTTCTTCCACTAACATCTCGATTGGAAGCATGCGCGCAAATACGCATACAGCTTCGTAAGAAACAGTCCGAAAAGCTATATGTATATGTATATATACCCCTACTTAAGAGCAATTTTTATGATATCCACCATTTTTTCTATCTCCGATTCCATTTTCTATCTCACAAAAGGATGATGAGACACAATAATAGTGATACATAAAGAACGATAATTTCCCAGAAATTTATAATAAAAGTTACAGATAATACACTTGAATGATAATAAACTGCTCACAAATTGAAGTGGACCACTCATCAAAAGTTAGGTAACTCTCTTTTTTAACCATATTTCTGGTTATTTTTTTGTATATTTGTGCCTATAGTACCTCACTTATCGATTGTTAATGGTTTCTGTTCAACAAAAATTAATATGCCAAACAAAACTTATTTAAAATTAAATACAAAGTTTTTACAAATTAAACATTTAAATTTTTACAAATATTGGTTTTCATTTCAATTTAACCTTCTTCAGTAGGATGTCGGACCCCCTCTACTATGAATTAATGCTTTACATCGGCGATTCAAGATTAAGCTCAATATGTAATCTTGAGGTAAATTAGCCCATTCCTCTATCAAGGCGGCAGCAAGTTCATCCAAGTTATCTGGACACGGTGAAGACATGTGTAATTGCCGTTGGAGTTTGTCCCAAACATGTTCAATTGGATTCATGTCTGGTGAACAAGCAAGCCAGTTCGTGCTCGCTATTTCTTGCTCTGCTAAATAACGTTGAATCATCCTTGCCCTATGAGGACGAGCATTATCACCAACAAGAATGAAGTTCTAACCCGTTTCTTGGGATAAAGAGATAATTACAGGTCTGATGACGTTGCTCAGGTAGGTTTGTGCGGTTACATGTTCATTTCTAAACAGTACAAGCTGAGTTTTTCGATTACTCATTATTCCTCCACACACCATTATTGAGCCTCCTACATAAGAGCGAACTGGTTCAGTCATACCTGGGCTAAATCGCTGGTTTGTCTCTCGCCACACTCTAAAACGTCGATCTTGATGATGGAGAACAAAATTCGATTCGTCAGTAAATAAACAATGGCACCAGTCCTCGTCAGTCCAATCAACATGTTCACGAGCCCATAGGAGTCGTGCTGCCTTTTATTGTCTGGTTAAATAAACCCTCCTTGCCGGTCTTCTTGCTCTCAAACCAACTTCATGTAGGCGGTCCCTAGCCATCCGAGTTGAAATGCGGACTCCCGTTGCTTGTTGTAAAGAGCTTTGCAACTGCCGAGCTGTTAAACCTCGTTGCCTAGTGGTTTGGATTTTGAGATATCGGTCTTGCTGAAGGGTGGTTTTTCGAACTCGGCCTCCTCCATGTGTATATTGAGCAGTACATGGTGCCTGGTATCGAGACCATGCTCGTCCAATGACTGTGTGAGAGCAGTGAAGCCTATGACCGACATCACGTTGAGAATGGCCTAACTCTAAAAGTGCTAATGCCCTCTCGAGTTCTTCAACACTAAGTCGTCGTAAAGACATTGTTAAACACTGCCTAGTTGGAGTAATATTGACGATAAAAGGGAAATAATGTTTATAAACCACAAGTGGAAAATAAGCAGCTCAGCTCTAAGTAGTGATACTAAGACTTTGTCTTGGTTTTTATCTCTTTAACACCGTGAAAGTGCTGATAAAACAGCTTTTTTAAAATGCAAGAAAACCTCAAATCAATAAAGTTGGCTAAATTATAAAATATCTTCATTTTCTTAAGTGGTCCAGTTCAATTTGTGAGTTTAGTTGACCTTGATAATACAAGTGGAAGAAAGTGGTCCGGGTGGAGATCAATGAAATTCTCTTAGATAGAAATAAATGAAATTAAAATACATAAGTATCAAGTATATGAGTGGTGGCAAATAAAACCTTGATACTTATGTATTTTAATTTTAATATTTACGATATTTAGTAATTTTTAACAATTTAGTAATTTCCAATTGTCTGTATTTTGCATATGTAGTCCTGAAGAAGGCCTGCTACGTGGGTCGAGACGTTGGGTTTTTAATAATCATTTATTTCTATCTAACAGAAATTTATTGACCTCCACCCGAACCATTCTCTTCAACAATAATTCGCACAGATGCTAAATTAAAATAAGTTGACAAATAAAATTCTACAGTTATTAATTCTTTCTCTATAACCCTTCGAGATCTCATCAATTATTTTATACATTTGACCATATACGGGATTATCAACTATAGATGAAATTATGTTAGAGAATTCACATCTTATTTTGTATTAATGCCACTTCTTTCTAACTGTATACAGTTATATATTAACTTCCCTTACTTATATTTTCTATTTTCTTTTCATACTTCATAGTTCATAGTTATAAACACTATTTTCAATTTTTAATTTTTGAAATTTATCAATCTTTTCTTTCTATATATGCTTGTATTATTACATTTTACCTATGTAACCTCTAGATGTCTGGTATCATATCCATATCTATAATTAAACTAGTTTTTTCTAAATCCTTCATACTCAACCCCCCTTTTTCTATATTTTAATCTTCTCATTTTGTATCTTTCCGTTTACCTCCTCATTTTTCTTTCCCTTTATATTATTGTTTACATTTTATCCTTTCTTGACATGTATTTTTTCTATTTTATATTCGTATTCTTTTATTATTATATCTGTCACTATTTGAATTTCTGTTCATCATCTACAATTTTATTTTTAGCTATCACTATTTTAAGTTTATTATATTCTGTAACCACTCTTATATTCATTCTTTATTTATCATATATCTATTCACTATTTCATCATATCTAGTCACTATTTTAATTTCCACTCTTGTACCACTTTATATATTCTTGTTACTGCAACGTTTTTATATATTTCTGTTTGTTTCTCTCTCTTAGCCCTGAAGATGGCCTACATTGTAGGCCGAAACGTCGGCACATAATAAATAAGTTACACTTATTTAGGTGTCTTGATTGACTGCACCCCCCAACTATTTCTTCCTTACATTACAATAGATGAAATTAAGTAGGCATTGGACCACACTTCAGAATTATTTATGAATAGAGAAGAAACTAAAAAAAACAAAAAAACATGGAAGCATATGAGCATTTTATTATTAATTTTTATTGGTTTTAATGCCTCGTTATAATGATTCTAATATGTTTTTCCTTGAACTTCGTAAATGGGAGGCATAAAGGTGTTCTTAATCGGCCGCCATTTTGAAACTATAAGTCTGGTTCTTAACCTTTTCCAAGGATCGCACTGGAGTAATTTGTTACTTCGGTGTTGAACCTCAGTCTTCTCAGAAGCTCAGTAATGGCGGAGAAATCGGCGGAGTACAGTTTCATTTTTGAAAATAATAATCTAAAATATAAAAATAAAAAATAAAAAACACTCACAGATACAATGAGGAAGAGATGGCTAAAACTGTATGGACATTTAAATATACTGGAAGAAACAGGGATTAAAAAGAAGATCTTTAATTACGTTCATAAACTGAAAAAAACCACAGTAGGATGGATAGGAGCAGTGAAGGAAGATGCCAACAAAATACTTGTTACAGAAGAAATAATATGTGACAAGAACCGCTTTAGGCTACTGAGAAAAAACGCTGCCTATTAAGAAGACAAGCCAAAGCCTCGACCGAAGAGAGTGTGGACAGATGGTCAGAGAAGAACGGTTGGTTGGACAGAGAATGAAGAAGTGCTGGGAAGAAAGGAAGAAAAAGAAACGCCATAAGTGTAGTAATTTTCAATGATAATTAGAGGTCATCGAGATCAAGATCAATGATGATCTCTAATTATGGAAACCGTGAACATCAATAAAAAGGAAAATTGAACACTAAAACTGCTCTCCTGTAAAGTTCGAAAAATTTCAGTTATGATAGTTTACCTCTGAGGTACAGATATATAAAATCATTAACTAAACATGATATTTTTATTTTGAAGAGAAAAGATTTGCCCTGGCCGGAATTCGAACCCGGGTCGTCTGTCTCTCCGTGACAGCGCTCTTACCAATTGAGCTACCAGGGGTCGCTTCACAGTCAGGACAAATCCGTTCTCTTCACCGATCCCATATCCCAGTGTTCTTGCAATTTTTGCGATGTATACATCAGATAGATATAAATTATCATATAGATATATATTGATATAAATTATCATTATTATTATTATTAGAGTACCTGCTAGCCGTTAAATCCAACGGCCACTCTCTCCAAAATCGCCCTGAAGATGACCTACACTGTAGGTCGAAACGTCGGCACATAATATAAGTTGATCACTTATTCTGTGTACTTATTGACTGCACCCGCCAACTATCTCCTTTACATATCATTATTATTATTGTATACGTAAGCAATAATTATATATATATATATATGTGTGTGTGTGTGTGTGTGTGTGTATATAAAGCACATGTTTTAATAATAATAACTGACAAACACGTCATGTATTTATACAAATATACGTTTTTGAGTCCTCCACTTCATGAAGCCATCCAATTCCAGTCGTAGCATCAAGCACCTCAGCTTATTATTTGGCCACTACTTCATCACCAGAAGTTCTTACTTGAAATATATGTATTTATTAGGCTGAAACTAGAAGAAAGTGCTCGATGCATTCAAGTCGACTTTAACACTTACTAGAAAAACGTTCAACTTCTCAACTTCAAGTTCTCAATTACAAAAATGCATAAGATGAGATATAAAAAACTCACTCACATGACTATTATAAGACAAATTTTCACTCATGTTATTAAATCGCCTCTTAAATAAAAATCGAAATTATTCTGAATAAATTTTTATATTCAATGATAAAATGTCTCTAGAGATGATTCACCATCTTCCATTGGCGGAGGGAGCAATATCATGTCCATAAAGGCCTCCACTAAAGCCATCTTCCTGCGGGCATTGTTAATAATAATAAAAATAAACGCTTTATATTTACAATAACTTACAATATTAGGAACTATTTAATATAACATAAAAATATATTTCAGCATTTTACGAAAGCATGAAAAGTATTTTTTTTTTTTATTCTATTCTATTTTTATTTATTCATTTTAAGGCTGTTACAATAGCATAATGTTTCCAAAATAAATGTTTTTTTCTCTTGTAATTTTTTCACTGAGAAATGAACAGACATCATTTTGAAAATTGATCGAGATCGAACTTATGATTTTTTTCCTTTGGCTGCTAAATTCAGAGTAAAAACATGGACGGGGTAGGAATCCATTTTTTGTGGATTTTATAATTTTTGACAATTATGAAACGAAAAGAACGAAAATTATAATTCACATCTAAATTAAATTAATTTAAGAAGCTTTCAAGGTAGACATTTTATATTTCAATGACATTCTCAAATAATTAACATATATAAATAATATGAGATTTCTTTCTATTATGAAATTTGAAAAAGTACCAAATAAAAAAAAATGGGTCCATATTTTATCATATTTAATATTTTCTCACAAATTTAGCTTCCTCCATACGGTGGTATATGGTTCACCATTCGAAATATGTAAAATCTAATCTAGTTTTTTTTTAAATACTAGTCTCGAACAAATAATCACCTGAATTATGCATATATTTTGTTTCCTGAAAAATTTTCAAATTTGGATTTAACCCCTTTTGCATTTCCATCTCTAAATTCTTCTTTCATATATTTCTAGTTTTTATAACTCACTACTATGGTGTAATTTTGATTTTTCATAAATTATTAAATAATATCTACCAAAACTTGTAATATCATGTACACGAGTGAAAAGTTTTCTACTTTCGAACATATCACTAATTATATTCCCAGACAATGGACAATGAACGCCTCGAACGCAGCCTAGAAAGACAGATATTAGAGCCTCCTCAATATTGCTCGGCGGACTCTTGGCCTCGAGTTCTTACACAATAGGCCATTGTTCTTAGCCCGAGGAGGATACGATGTTATGTCTCTCGTCCGGGTTTGGTGTTTGGTCTTGGGCGGGATAATAGGGAATGCCATCCGGGCTATAACGGTCTGAAATGTCTAGTATCCGATGCCAAAAAAGGTGTCTTGTCAGGAGGAACTGTCTTCAATCTGTATGAGCGATAGTCTAGTCGGCTGGAACGGATATAATTGGTCCTTCAGAATTCATTTTTCGGTTAACAATCCAAAAATGGCTCTGATTCAGTTTAATTATCTTTATATGTTATTATTCGTCCATTTAAGTCATAAGAGGAAGAAAATGCTCCGGGTGAAAGTACAAAGATTGTCCCATGCAGGCAGAATTGTTGGAAGTCGACGTTTCGACCCTCATTGCAGGTCTCCTTCAGGGCATTGTAGTAGGAACACACTTGACACTATCTAGTCAGCCCTAACAGCCCTAAAGAAGACCTACAATGTGAGTCGAAACGTCGGCTTCCAAATAAATAGTTCTCCCTATATAAGAGAATTTTTTTAACTCCATCCGGACCATTTTCTTCCTCATATATATATATATATATATATATATATATATATATATATATATATATATATATAAGGTGAACTAATATTTTATATTTATTTACAAGGTCAACATATAAATCATAATTTATCCGCCCATATATGAAATAAAAAAGAAAATGAGAAGATCAATATAATAGGGTGTATACAAAAAATGACCGTTTTATCAAATTCCAGAGTTCAAAAGTCTGTAAATATTTTAATGCTATTTATTATTTACCAACACTTAATAATCCCTTTAGAGCATTCTCTAAGCTTGTTTACTAACACTTGATCCTTCAAAAAAAGCCTCAGTTTAGTTATTTATTTGAAAGAAGAAACATGACAGGGTCCTACGAAATTCTCTTCTGAAGCAGCTCGTGAAATTATTAAATATCAAGGGGAAGGTGTCCTTGACCAGCGCACTGCGCGGCGTTGCCTTGAAAAATTTAGCAGTGGAGATACAACGTTGGAAAGGAAGAAGGGCTCCGGGTGACCATTAATGGATGTTGATGAGGTTCTGAAAGAAGCTGTTGAGTCTAATCCGTCCACAAGTACTCGCGAACTTGCCAGGTAGTGTCGAATGGTACTGTTAGTCGCCATCTAAATATATCAATGAAATAATAATACAAATATTTATTTTAAAAAACGGTCATTTTGTTTATACACCATATAATGTAAAAAAAAACCTGTACCACTATTATCCGTGAACGGATCTGGGGTTCAGTACATGGTAGAGACTGTACTGTTTCATGGACAACGGTTCTGCAAGGAGGTGACTTGTCCTAGGTCACGCTCAACCACCAGGGTTCTCCCTTATTTTGGGTACCCTATTTTTATAATAATTTATAGAGGCTGGGTGAGCCCCAGGAGGGTCTTAGATCCCATATGATCCATCTCCAATTGCCTAAATAAAATTCTTGCCCGCAGCGGAATTTGGACCAGAATTTCCGGCATGGTAACTCAGTGCTCTACCACTAAGCCACTCCGCTCCCTATCAAAATAATTCTTAAAATGTCAAATCCAAGAGGTCAAAATAAAATATAAAAATGACTATACGTTAGAAACCAACTTTTGAATCCCCTTCACCAGGCCTTAATTTTAAAAAGTGTGGCCAAAAATTGCCTCCCACACTTTTGACTATTGAGCCCTCGTGAAGAATAGAAATGCGGGCCGAAGCGTCACTTTTTAATTTTAGAATTCCTTTTGAGCTCTGCCTAGAACAAGTGCTTTTATTTAGTCTGTTTGCAGCCGGATATGGATCATAGGATCTAGGACCCTCCTGGGGTTAACCCTTTCTCTATGAAATATGTATTATAAAAAGAGGTTACCCAAAATTAGGGGGGAAAATCTGGCGGTCGATACGTGGCCTAGGACAAGTCACCCCCTTGCAGAACAGGTTTCCATGAAACATTACAGTCTCTACCATGTACTGAACCCCAGACCCGTTCACGGGTTGTAGCGGTACAGATTTTTTTTATGTTGATCTTTTAATGCGTAAATTTCCTGTTCCTAAACATTTCCAAAGGGGATTCATGTTTCAATGAGTTTCCGGTCAATGGCGTTAAGCAAATTGTTTAATAAAATATTTTTAAAAATTTTTGTTTGAAGAGAAAAGATTTGTCCTGGCAGGGATTCGAGCCCGGGTCGTCTGCATCTCCGGTGCAGTGTTCTAAACCATTAAGCTACCAGGGGTCGTATCCAAGTTTGACAAATAAAATAATAAAATAAATAGTAAATAATGTAATAAGTAAAAAAAGTAAAAAAGTAAATAAAATAATAATAAATAATTATCACTAAAATAGAGCCAAAAACTCCAAAAGAAACACTCTTATTTATTATAATGCAATTGGGAAAAACCTCAATGCCAAGCCTTATGTTTCAAATCCAGTAATACACCCACTTACCAGTCGACGTTTCGCCTATTCAGGCATTATCAAGACAAATAAATCGGATGTAGTGTATGAGATTAGCTGTTTACAATGCCCTAAATTATATATTGGTGAAACATCACAATTCTTGCACAAAAGAATGTATCAGCATCAATATGATTGTAAAAATATTGGTGGCAAGGAACCTAATACAGCATTGGCCCAGCATACCAAAACTTGTAAGCATCAATTTGATTTTGAGAATGCTAAAGTTATTTACAAAGAGAGTGATGGCTCTAGGAGGAAGTTGTTCGAGACCATGCAGATTGCACAAAGGATTGACATTTCGGTAAATTATAAAACAGATTGCAGAAATTTGAAACAATATTATTCGGAAACGTTAAATATTTTAAAAGAAAAATTTGGCTATCTTTGCTGATGTGTATAAATTTTTATAGGTTAATATTACTTGATATGTTTTGTGGATCAGCTGATTCTATAACCTTCCCAGCTGGTTGCGTATTACCTTCTTTTCAGTTGTATGTTGAACGTCTTGGTGGTGGGATGCTGTCTCATGTTTGGAGCCTGTTTGGGCTGTTGATCGTTGGGATGTATTGCACCTTTTTTCCGAGATGTGATTCACATAACCCCCTTTTTTGTTTTTGGTGTCTTGATAATGCCTGAATAGGCGAAACGTCGACTGGTAAGTGGGTGTATTTTTGAAACATAAGGCTTTGCATTGTGGTTTTTCCCAATTGCATTATAATAAATAATTATCTTTATGATAAATAGTTTTGATACAAGTCCATGTTGTCAGCAATGTAAACATTCTTAGGTAGGAAGGTAGGAGGCCGGAGTGTAGAGTCTAGAGTGTAGAGAGTAAGTTAGTAGTCTCTAAGTTAGATATAGTCAATAGCAATAAGTCCCCCAGTCAGTTGATAAGAGTGTCTCTATTTCATCTCTTGTACATAACATTATATCTGCTAAATATCTCAGTAAACATATATTTCTCTCAGTAGTGTAGTCCACCTTTGTCCACTAATCCACCTAGAATGTTAGAGTAACTTTCTTACTATTTTTAATAAATTGGAAGTTTTAGAAAAGATTAATAATAACAGTACCTAAAAGACTCAGCGAACCCGAACCGATTTATTGATTTAAGTGTCAGTATTATAATGATTAGCAATTATTAAAAATAAAAATAAAAAAAACTTGCGCGTTGGTGAGGAAGGTCTGCTTGGATACGCTACCGTCTTCTTCCAATTCAGGCTTCACCTCGTATTCCTTCTTTTTCACTCCGAGGGTTTGTAAACCTAAATAATAATAATAATTATACAAACAATAAGTTATCAAAGTGAAACTTTTATTCTATTTTATTTTATTTGTCAATCGAATAATTGTTTGAATGACTGAGAACGAGATGGTATACTTGCGGCTGTTAATGATGACGGTGAAGGTAGATCCTTAACTAACATCTTCAGGAACAATGAAATCCAAATTCAACCAGTTTTAATGCTCCTCCAGAAAATAATTGATATTCCTGTGGGACGAAATCCAGCGAGAGTACAAGCTACCACTGAGTTTTCTTAATTTTTCCCGTAAGTAGAACTTTGCGGTATTTGCAATTTGTTCCAGTCCAAACAAATTAATCCATGCTTCCAATGCCAGGTCATAATCTTTAAAACTTATATGATTAAATTGAAAACATTGAAAAACTTGGCGATTTGTTGTAGGAACCCACCTATATCGTTTAAATACCACACACTAACTGAGTTTCATTGTTAATACTAATGATAAGGATTATAATAATATTAATTGGTTATAATGATAAGGATTATTCGGATAATTGAGTGAAACAAACATTGGTAAACAAAAGAAAACTTGCGTAAAGTAGACGCCAATAACTACATAAATTATTTTAAATTAATTTTCAAGGCCCAGAAAAGGAAAAAAAAAATTAATTTTCTCGGAAAATAGCACCTAGTAGCAGAATCCGAATAATGGAAAAAAAACTTCAAACATTCTAGTTATTTACTGTGAAGGTAGTTTTTTGGGCGATTTAAAGTGATTTACGCAATTATTTTTTTTAGTTTTATCCCCCAATTTTTACCAAAACTCCCAGACGTTTGAAATAATCCCAAGTTTTATTTGCCTAAAATATCTTATTATGGGTGAGTTGTTTTCCAGTAGGAGCACGATTAATTTAAGGCATTACCTCAAACAGTGGATTGCTTTAAAATATGAGACTTTTTAGAAAAATTTATATTTCAATTCAGATTTTTTCATTTGATTTGATTTCACAAAGAATTTGTCTATCGATTTTGTTGAGAAGAAGTATAAAGTATAATTTAAGATTAAAATAAAGGACAAATTTAGTTATTAGAGAATTGGTCCAATGTCCAACAAATGAGTTGATTCGTTCCACTGTGCACTGTGTAGCATTTATATTCTCACTTATTCTTGCAAGTGTTGTGTGTTTTCATCTGTGTATTAATGTAAATGCATTTAATTACTTTATCATAAATGTTTTAATGTTCATTAACTTTAAATAAAATTTAATAAAAATTAGATAAATAAAAACGATTTGTTTACTAATGACAACTCTCTTCAAAGACTATCAAATCCTTTTATAGTACGTATTAATTCTAATTTTGATATATAATAATATTAATTTAATTATTTTTATAGTCAAAGGCATAATAGCTTACAACACCTGTATTGTTATTCTAAAGGGACTTGTCCCAGAATAAATAAAAACATAATTATTATAATCTTGTTCTTTTTCTCGGTTTCTACCGCAGAATGGACTTACCCGTACATAAGTCAAGGGCTAGGCTAGAGTTTGTATAATGATAAAATACATCAATGATATATAAAATACATCAATATATAATCATAAACAAACACTTTATTGTGAATATCCCTCTTATATAATATTGCTCTTACTTTTTAATGTGCGTTTATCTTCTAAATGATTATATTAATTATGTATTCCGTACTCTAATACGCAAATTGAAATTAAATTTTATAATTGAATATTTTGTCTACTTTTGATTTCCCATTATCATTCCCATTTTTCGGTAATTAATTTGAGATTAAAAACGCAATTTGAGTAGCCTAAATCGAATAATTTTCCAAACATTTTTTACGGTGTTATTAAAGATTTCGATGCTTCAAAAACGAATTTCAAAAGCCAAAAGATTCGTAAACAGCATAAAAATTGGACAGAAAAACTAAAGTTTTTTATAGTTCTAAAAGGCATCGAAAAGGACAATGGACCGAACTCACTTCCCCCAGAAGGTTTGGCCAGCAAGGGGGAATATGACCTAAACCTCACAAAACAACATTTTCAAAAATTCAAAATAGCCGCGCTTAATGTTAGAACTAGAAAATGCTATGGTTAATTCAAATATAAAAATTCTGGTATTATCTGCAGAAAGGAGAAAGGGAGTTTTTCATTATGGAACAGACCTGTGACAACTGGGACAAATTGGGAGAGGCTTATGTCCAAAGAAGGACCTTTTTTCTTTTCATTTCAAAGAACTTTTTGAAGAAATTTACTGTATTCTGTACTAGTTTGGAATATATTATTTTGTAAATGAACATAGAAGAAAGAGGGGAAAAAAATAAAGCTTATTATTATTAATATATCAGACAAAAATATCATAACGTTATATGAGGCGTGGAGATGCAAAAACTGGTAAATCCATATTTTATCATTTTCAATTTTTTTTACAAAGTTAGCGTCCACTATACGGTGGTACATGCTCCACCATTCAAAACACGTCAAATCCAATCTAATTTTTCGTTCAAAGTTTAGGTTGAGATGCAGAAGGGGTTAAATCTTTGTTTCTCAAAATAGCCGCTTGGAGCACTACGTGCGCATGGGTGAAAGTGAACATCTTAGAATCATAGAATTTCTTATTTTTATAACTGATAGAGATGAGTTTTTAAGCAAGATTTTGATATCTCACTCATCATTTGGCAGAATATAAAACATACTTTAAATCTGCAGGTAAAGTTTTTCTATTCAAAATTAATTCGATAATATATAGGATTTTTGTTTAAAAAAAATATTTCTAGAAATATATATATCTATTAAGAAAATTATAACTTTCCACCTTTTAAGTTCAACGCAAATCTATCATCATCACATCGTTAGTATTTTAGTATCAAATATCTAATTTTTTTTATATTGTAATATAATATTGTATTTTAATATGTATAACTTTTGATAACAACCTCTAATGATTTTTAAATTAATATACTACGTTAACAGCATTGAATGACAATGTATTATCTGATATCTCTACATCAGAAGATGAAACCTAGATGAGAATATGAAGGATCAACAATGCAGCTGATAAAGGAAGATTCTTCTTAGGTTATTATAATATTATAATAACTTATATTACATGTATTAATAGTAATAACTCATACGAAATTTTACTGACCCACGTGGTACTGCTTGAGACTGATACAGCCCATGCCGAGCGGGTCCAAGGAGCAGTAGATGGAGGCGATGTGGCGGTCCTCGAAGAGCAATGGAGGGCTGCAGAGGATCCCGGACCGGAACATCAGGCACTTGTCCATCAGCTGCTGCAGGAATCCGACGGGGTCATCTGCCGTGAGGGTGGAAGAGAAGAGTAATATAGTAAGGAACCATAGGATGTTAGGATAATAGTCGGAGATAGTAGCTAGGAGGTAGTAGCTAGGAGGTAGTATTTAGGAGATAGTAGCTAGGAGGTAGTAGCTACGAGGTAGTAACTAGGAGATAGTATCTAGGAAGTAGTAGCTAGGAGGTAGTAGCTAGGAGGTAGTATTTAGGAGATAATAGCTAGGAGGTATTAGCTACGAGGTAGTAACTAGGAGATAGTATCTAGGAGATAGTAGCTAGGAGGTTATAGCTAAGAGGTAGTATCTAGGAGAAAGTAGCTAGCAGGTAGTAGCTAGAAGGTAGTAGCTACGAGGTAGTAACTAGGAGATAGTATCTAGGAAGTAGTAACTAGGAAGTAGTAGCTAGGAGGTAGTAGCTAGGAGGTTATAGCTAGGAGGTAGTATCTAGGAGATAGTAGCTAGCAGGTAGTAGCTAGAAGGTAGTAGCTCGGAGGTAGTAGCTAGGAGATAGTAGCTAGGAGGTAGTAGCTAGGAGGTAGTAGCTAGGAGGTAGTATCTAGGAGATAGTAGCTAGGAGGTAGTAGCTAGGAGGTAGTATCTAGGAGATAGTATTTAGGAGATAGTAGCTAGGAGGTATTAGCTACGAGGTAGTAACTAGGAGATAGTATCTAGGAAGTAGTAGCTAGGAAGTAGTATCTAGGAGATAGTAGCTAGGAGGTTATAGCTAGGAGGTAGTATCTAGGAGATAGTAGCTAGCAGGTAGTAGCTAGAAGGTAGTAGCTCGGAGGTAGTAGCTAGGAGATAGTAGCTAGGAGGTAGTAGCTAGGAGGTAGTAGCTAGGAGGTAGTAGCTAGGAGGTAGTATCTAGGAGATAGTAGCTAGGAGGTAGTAGCTAGGAGGTAGTATCTAGGAGATAGTAGCTAGGAGGTTATAGCTAGGAAGTAGTATCTAGGAGATAGTAGCTAGCAGGTAGTAGCTAAGAGGTAGTAGCTATGAGATAGGGAGAAGGCCAGTGATATCTCTCATACTAACTCACCTGCAATCAGGGAGGCGGGTATCGAAAATGTGGCTACACCTAAATAGGGAATAAAGCTAACAATCCCAAACAGAAATCCTCAACTGTCAAAAAATCTGTCCATATATCGCCATTTTATGAACTTGCACGATATAAGACATATAATAACACTAGCTTATGCCCGCGGCTTCGCTCGCGTGGAATTTGGTCTGCCACATAAAGTTTCGTGAAAGATCATTTTAAATAAATAATTTAATTATTTTTTTAAGTATAAGTTCCTCGTACATCCAAAATTTCAGATGTCTAACTTCAAAACTGACGGATTCTATACAACCTTTGAACCCCAATTATATTAACTTGAAACCGTTGAGGTAGAATTATCCAAATTTCTTTCTTAAACTGTACAAAGAACCAATCTACAAATTTTAAGAGGCTAAGTTTCTGATTTGCCTTTAATTATGTACTATAAGGGGGAGGGGCACATGCTCCAGTGCCTCTACATAAATCTGTCCTTGCTGTAGCCTATGATGTATAACCTATTTTACTCAATAAGTTACATCCAAATCCGCTCAGTAGTTTTTGCATGAAAGAGAGACAAACATACAAACTTTCACATTTATAATATTAGTAAGATTAGTTGGATATCAAAACAAATAGTTTCACTCATGTTCTTTCTGTTATTTTAACCACTATTATCATGTGATTTGCCTTTAATTATGTACTATAATGGATTCTCCACAGTACCTAAAAAACTGTCGGGGGGGGGGAGGGGTTACAGGGCAACAACTGCTAAAAGTTAAATAAGAGTCGCTGATGATAATAATAAACAGTAATAGATAAAAGCCATATTGAGCAAAACAAAATTAAAGTAGGCAGTCACGAGGGTTGCTGACAGAAGCGAAAATAACTTTGGAATAACTCTGTTCTTTTTTGAATTCATAAATCAATCATCAATCATAGTCTGAATTTTTTAGATCTTATACTGAATGATAATTGGTGAACTTGATACTATATGGAGAAGAAAGTGGTCCGGGTAGAGGTCAAAGAATTTCTCTTAGATTTAGAGAAATGTTTATTAATTAGCCAACGTTTCGACCCACCTTGCAGGTCTTCTTCAGGGCTACATGCAAAATACAGACAATCAAGAAATGGCACAAATATATTAAAAAATAGAAATACAAATAATCAAAAGTATGGTGAAACGTTGGCTACTCAATAAAGTGTCTTCCTATTCTATGAGAAATTCTTTGACCTCTACCCGGGCCACTTTCTTCCACATTTAGATCTTATAATTTGTAAATTGAAATTATTAAGATTATTCTGGTTTTCATATGCGAGGTGTATATAAAAATACGATGAATGAATTTTTATAGCGGCATACGAATATATAAGAAGAAAGAGACCAGAAAAATGGGCGAATGGCTTTCTTCTTCATCAAAAGTGTTCTCCACATCCGCCATATTCACCCGATTTAGCACCATGCGACTTCTGGCTCTTCCCAGAAATAAGAACTGTTCTTAAAGGAAAATGCTTTGGCACCATCCCTGACATTGAGATGGCAAAGATCGAGCAGCTAAAAGCCCTTCCAAGAGAAGCCTTCCTGAAGTGTTTCCAGTCATTGATTAAACGTTTGGACAAGTGCATTGCCAGCCAAGGAAAGTGCTTTAAAGGAGATTGAATGGAATTCGATGAAAATTTATTACTTTTTGAAATAAAAAATTATTCACCGTATTTTTTTATCACACTTCGTACACTAAACCTCCGAGCAATACTCGTAATGATATAAATTTTTAAGTAGTTTGTTTGTTTGTTTGGGTTTGTAAGGCATAAAACCATACGGTCATCAATGTCTGTGATAATTTGTTTATACAGTCTTATATCTATGTGTATTCCAATATTTGACTATTGCAATAATAAGATTTTCAGTTTTAATTTGATAATTGTGAATTATGACTTATCTATTTTATGAATTAAACATTCGGAATTTTTAAGAGGGGAAAAATAAATAAATAAAAGATAAACAGATAGATACAAAATAAATAAATAAATTATATTTGTCTTAATATGTCCACTTCCTTTAAGAATTTCAATACTAATTTTATTTTATCTTGATTATCACCAAGCGTATTCGAGATATTATTTGTAAGACCTAGTTTGTTTAACCTAGAGGTGTAAAAAGAACATTCTTGAAAAATATGATGGACTGTAAGGATGCTGTTGCAATGCTGACATTTCGGAGGTGGCTTTTTTAGGATAATATGGACGTGAGTAAGGTTTGTGTGCCCTATTCTTAGCCTGGTTAAGGCAACTTCCTCCCTGCGATTGGAGCGATTTGAGGTGATCCACAGTTTCACAGATTTTTTAATTATTTTTAATTTGCTATGTGGGCTCTTATTCCAGATGGCTTGCCAGTTTTCGGTTATTTTCTTTTTTTGGGGAAGCCCTATTTCTGGAGGTGTTAAAATGGCCACGCCTCGTCCTGGGAGCGATAGCGCTTGTTTCGCTGCTTTGTCCGCGAGTTCGTTTCCTTTAATCCCTACGTGACTAGGCACCCAAATAAAAAAGACATTTTTTCCATATTATTTAACATGTGCAGGTAGGAGTGTATTTTGAGGCTAATTGGATGTTTGGGGTACATATTATTTAATCCATTTAAAGAACTCAAAGTTTTTAAGTAGTTTATTTGTATTAATAAAAACTTATGATGGAGTTGCACGAGCTCAATTAAAAATATCAATATCACTTAATTGAAATAGTAATTAGCTAAGTTATATTATTTATACCATCAAAATTCTTGCTGCATCAGAAACTATTAGCAAATTAAAAAAAGATATTTAACTATGAAAAATAAAATCTTTTAGGGAAAATGATAAGTTTAACTTATTGATCTTTAAAGTTATTATTATTATTATGAATTTAGCGAATATTAAAGAACCCTTTATTATTATGTAATATTATTACAATTAGATCAATCCAAACTTTTTTCTTTTTTTTAAATTTATTTATTGATATCTACAACTGTATTACAATAATACAACAAGTAAATAGGCTAAGTGATATATAATAACATGATAATGAAATGTAGAGAAACTACCCACTGATAGTACTCAAATCAAAGTTCAAGTAAGGAGGTCACTTGGCCATCTTCTTTTCAGACGCCTCGGAGGATTATCGGGAATTGAAGAGGAAGCTAGGTTTGAAACTAGAGGGTTTGAGTGGTAATGAAGTTTGTTATGAAAGGATAGATACCGGGTTCGGGCCAAATCAGCAACAAAAGGGACATTAAGGTCGTTATAGATGAGTTTATTCTTAATAAAATAAGGAGCATTGAGGATTTTACGAAGGATTTTGGACTGTAAGGATTGGATACGACAGGAATTCGATGGCTTAGTGGAGCCCCAAAGTTCTACTCCGTAAGTCCAAATAGGTCGTATGATGGTCATGTAGATGAGTCTTTTGTAGTTATTTGGGAGCTTAGAACGTTTGTATAGTAAGTGTTGAAGTAGCCTGAAACGTCGTGCGGTTTCTTGTCTTTTCAGTCTTGGATGAGGATTCCAGGTTAATCGTTTGTCAAGGTGCAACCCTAAGTATCGGATCTGTTCTACAGGCACCAGAGGGATATTATTAAAGGATACTGTAGGGCAGGAAGTCATTGGTTTACGACGTAAGGTAAAAGTGATTTGATGTGATTTTTGAGAATTTATTTTAATTCTCCAGTTTTGACACCATTCTTCAAGATCAGTGATATGGGATTGGAGGCTTTGGGATGCAATAACTGGATTGGTGTTGACTGATAATACACATGTATCATCAGCATACGTGGTAAGGATAGTATTAGGATGAGTTGGGATGTCAGCTGTATAAACTTCCAAACTTTTAAACTTCAAACCATTCTCAGAGTCTGTCATTTTCTTCTGAACTTTCAATTTTTCTATTTTATCATGTACTAGCGACCAGAAAATTGCACGGGTAGGGTGACATTTAATGCTTACATATTTTGTCTGTCTACTGCATTTTATTATTTAGATATTATAGAGAGAGAAATGCTGTCCAACTACATTGGATTGCCATAATACGTATCATACTTATCAATCAATCCATATCGGACATACTATACATTACAATTTGTTTGCCTTTTAATACAAACTTAAAAACTACATTACAAATCCTAATTCTTCTTACTCTCTTTTCTTCTTATTATAAAAGAAAATAAAGAAACACAAAACAAATTAAACTAAGAACACACACAGTTATATTACCATGCTATTTATAAAGAGAAATAAATACTATGGAAAAAAAAAATAATTGTCCATGGGAGAAACATGGATGTTTTAAGTCCAAACCGCAGATGGACATTGACTGGCCTTGAGACTTGTTGATGGTCATAGCAATAGCCAAGCGTATATCAAATTGAAGTCTTTTGAACGGTATTATAGTTTCTGATGGTATTATTGGAATACATGGCTACAGGACGACTTCTCCTTTAAAGATTCCAGTCAACATTACTCCCTCAATAATATTCCCAGTGATATTTTTAAGACCAAGTCGTCGTTTCGGAGGAGTTCTGTTACTAACAGTGAAACACGACAATTTTATATATTAGATAGAGCTAACATTCCGGTTACTTATTATATGATTGCAACTTAACTCATGATCCTGTTAAACCTACAGAGCTGCATTTGGGCTCAAATTGTATCAAATTTAATTTTCCTTAAAATGGCTGTTTATGTTTTTCCCCTAAAACGCACCGATTAGAATATACAGGCCAAAAACTGAAATAATTCCGAAAATTTCGAAGTTTTTCGGCCACCAAAAGTATTCCCATCCGTTTTTTCGGTTTGCGAACTTGGATTTACACTACTCAGATATGCCCTTACAACATATCAAAAATCCAGCATCATCAAGCGTCACTGCTACGATCGACGCTTAATCGATAATAATGACAGGCACGTATCACTTAGGGGTATGAAAAATAGTTTACATCCTATTCTCAAACCTACTGAATATGGACACAAAATTTCATTAGAATCGGTCAAGTTATTTTGGAGGAGTTCTGTTACAAACACTGTGACACGACAAATTTATGTATTAGAGATTAGCGTGTGCGGTATCAGCCACTACATATATGATGATGAATTATCCCCAGGGAGTCAAGAATAATATTCTCAGCGAGCACTGCCACATCCCTGCCATTGACACCCAGGTCATCGAGGAAGCTCCATGTTCTTTTCGGAATCGTTCCGCGAGACCCAAACCAGAGGCCTCTCACTGTGAACTCTGTATCTTCGAAGGTCTCGCGGAATTTCTCCTTTAGGAAAGGGATGCATTTTGCATATATTTCTTTCTTTTCCCTTTCCACTCCACCCGCCTGGTCAAGGTCATTATTTTCAAATCTCACCCAATGTCGGATCCAACTCCCAGGCTATCTTTCCGGTCTTCTGAAATGGGACAATATCGCATATCTTGTGGATCCCTCCTTGTCCATACAATAGACCTCGTCAAAGCAGACGAAGTCTTTTTCCTTAAGGAGCCTCATTAATTCGTGTTTGACCCTATGGAGTCGGCGTGTTATGAGGAGGGAGTTGTTGGGGCATTTTCTCAGCACATAGGCTGGTGTTTCTGACTCTGCCGCATTTGTGACAGACTGATAAAATTTATAAGAGGATAAAGATTAATAGTGAACTGAAAATCTGGAAATCTGGCGGTTGAGCTTGATCTAGGACAAATCATCTCCCTGCACAACTGTTGTCCATGAAACAGTACAGTATCTACCATGTACTGAACCCTAGACCCGTTCACGGATTTTCAGTTCACTATTAATCTTTATCCTCTTATAAATTTTATCAGTCTGTCACAAATGCGGCAGAGTCAGAAACACCAGCCTATGTGCTGAGAAAATGCCCCAACAACTCCCTCCTCATAACACGCCGACTCCATAGGGTCAAACACGAATTAATGAGGCTCCTTAAGGAAAAAGACTTCGTCTGCTTTGACGAGGTCTATTGTATGGACAAGGAGGGATCCACAAGATATGCGATATTGTCCCATTTCAGAAGACCGGAAAGATAGCCTGGGAGTTGGATCCGACATTGGGTGAGATTTGAAAATAATGACCTTGACCAGGCGGGTGGAGTGGAAAGGGAAAAGAAAGAAATATATGCAAAATGCATCCCTTTCCTAAAGGAGAAATTCCGCGAGACCTTCGAAGATACAGAGTTCACAGTGAGAGGCCTCTGGTTTGGGTCTCGCGGAACGATTCCGAAAAGAACATGGAGCTTCCTCGATGACCTGGGTGTCAATGGCAGGGATGTGGCAGTGCTCGCTGAGAATATTATTCTTGACTCCCTGGGGATAATTCATCATCATATATGTAGTGGCTGATACCGCACACGCTAATCTCTAATACATAAATTTGTCGTGTCACAGTGTTTGTAACAGAACTCCTCCAAAATAACTTGACCGATTCTAATGAAATTTTGTGTCCATATTCAGTAGGTTTGAGAATAGGATGTAAACTATTTTTCATACCCCTAAGTGATACGTGCCTGTCATTATTATCGATTAAGCGTCGATCGTAGCAGTGACGCTTGATGATGCTGGATTTTTGATATGTTGTAAGGGCATATCTGAGTAGTGTAAATCCAAGTTCGCAAACCGAAAAAACGGATGGGAATACTTTTGGTGGCCGAAAAACTTCGAAATTTTCGGAATTATTTCAGTTTTTGGCCTGTATATTCTAATCGGTGCGTTTTAGGGGAAAAACATAAACAGCCATTTTAAGGAAAATTAAATTTGATACAATTTGAGCCCAAATGCAGCTCTGTAGGTTTAACAGGATCATGAGTTAAGTTGCAATCATATAATAAGTAACCGGAATGTTAGCTCTATCTAATATATAAAATTGTCGTGTTTCACTGTTAGTAACAGAACTCCTCCGAAACGACGACTTGGTCTTAAAAATATCACTGGGAATATTATTGAGGGAGTAATGTTGACTGGAATCTTTAAAGGAGAAGTCGTCCTGTAGCCATGTATTCCAATAATACCATCAGAAACTATAATACCGTTCAAAAGACTTCAATTTGATATACGCTTGGCTATTGCTATGACCATCAACAAGTCTCAAGGCCAGTCAATGTCCATCTGCGGTTTGGACTTAAAACATCCATGTTTCTCCCATGGACAATTATTTTTTTTTTCCATAGTATTTATTTCTCTTTATAAATAGCATGGTAATATAACTGTGTGTGTTCTTAGTTTAATTTGTTTTGTGTTTCTTTATTTTCTTTTATAATAAGAAGAAAAGAGAGTAAGAAGAATTAGGATTTGTAATGTAGTTTTTAAGTTTGTATTAAAAGGCAAACAAATTGTAATGTATAGTATGTCCGATATGGATTGATTGATAAGTATGATACGTATTATGGCAATCCAATGTAGTTGGACAGCATTTCTCTCTCTATAATATCTAAATAATAAAATGCAGTAGACAGACAAAATATGTAAGCATTAAATGTCACCCTACCCGTGCAATTTTCTGGTCGCTAGTACATGATAAAATAGAAAAATTGAAAGTTCAGAAGAAAATGACAGACTCTGAGAATGGTTTGAAGTTTAAAAGTTTGGAAGTTTATACAGCTGACATCCCAACTCATCCTAATACTATCCTTACCACGTATGCTGATGATACATGTGTATTATCAGTCAACACCAATCCAGTTATTGCATCCCAAAGCCTCCAATCCCATATCACTGATCTTGAAGAATGGTGTCAAAACTGGAGAATTAAAATAAATTCTCAAAAATCACATCAAATCACTTTTACCTTACGTCGTAAACCAATGACTTCCTGCCCTACAGTATCCTTTAATAATATCCCTCTGGTGCCTGTAGAACAGATCCGATACTTAGGGTTGCACCTTGACAAACGATTAACCTGGAATCCTCATCCAAGACTGAAAAGACAAGAAACCGCACGACGTTTCAGGCTACTTCAACACTTACTATACAAACGTTCTAAGCTCCCAAATAACTACAAAAGACTCATCTACATGACCATCATACGACCTATTTGGACTTACGGAGTAGAACTTTGGGGCTCCACTAAGCCATCGAATTCCTGTCGTATCCAATCCTTACAGTCCAAAATCCTTCGTAAAATCCTCAATGCTCCTTATTTTATTAAGAATAAACTCATCTATAACGACCTTAATGTCCCTTTTGTTGCTGATTTGGCCCGAACCCGGTATCTATCCTTTCATAACAAACTTCATTACCACTCAAACCCTCTAGTTTCAAACCTAGCTTCCTCTTCAATTCCCGATAATCCTCCGAGGCGTCTGAAAAGAAGATGGCCAAGTGACCTCCTTACTTGAACTTTGATTTGAGTACTATCAGTGGGTAGTTTCTCTACATTTCATTATCATGTTATTATATATCACTTAGCCTATTTACTTGTTGTATTATTGTAATACAGTTGTAGATATCAATAAATAAATTTAAAAAAAAGAAAAAAGTTTGGATTGATCTAATTGTAATAATATTACATAATAATAAAGGGTTCTTTAATATTCGCTAAATTCATAATAATAATAATAACTTTAAAGATCAATAAGTTAAACTTATCATTTTCCCTAAAAGATTTTATTTTTCATAGTTAAATATCTTTTTTTAATTTGCTAATAGTTTCTGATGCAGCAAGAATTTTGATGGTATAAATAATATAACTTAGCTAATTACTATTTCAATTAAGTGATATTGATATTTTTAATTGAGCTCGTGCAACTCCATCATAAGTTTTTATTAATACAAATAAACTACTTAAAAACTTTGAGTTCTTTAAATGGATTAAATAATATGTACCCCAAACATCCAATTAGCCTCAAAATACACTCCTACCTGCACATGTTAAATAATATGGAAAAAATGTCTTTTTTATTTGGGTGCCTAGTCACGTAGGGATTAAAGGAAACGAACTCGCGGACAAAGCAGCGAAACAAGCGCTATCGCTCCCAGGACGAGGCGTGGCCATTTTAACACCTCCAGAAATAGGGCTTCCCCAAAAAAAGAAAATAACCGAAAACTGGCAAGCCATCTGGAATAAGAGCCCACATAGCAAATTAAAAATAATTAAAAAATCTGTGAAACTGTGGATCACCTCAAATCGCTCCAATCGCAGGGAGGAAGTTGCCTTAACCAGGCTAAGAATAGGGCACACAAACCTTACTCACGTCCATATTATCCTAAAAAAGCCACCTCCGAAATGTCAGCATTGCAACAGCATCCTTACAGTCCATCATATTTTTCAAGAATGTTCTTTTTACACCTCTAGGTTAAACAAACTAGGTCTTACAAATAATATCTCGAATACGCTTGGTGATAATCAAGATAAAATAAAATTAGTATTGAAATTCTTAAAGGAAGTGGACATATTAAGACAAATATAATTTATTTATTTATTTTGTATCTATCTGTTTATCTTTTATTTATTTATTTTTCCCCTCTTAAAAATTCCGAATGTTTAATTCATAAAATAGATAAGTCATAATTCACAATTATCAAATTAAAACTGAAAATCTTATTATTGCAATAGTCAAATATTGGAATACACATAGATATAAGACTGTATAAACAAATTATCACAGACATTGATGACCGTATGGTTTTATGCCTTACAAACCCAAACAAACAAACAAACTACTTAAAAATTTATATCATTACGAGTATTGCTCGGAGGTTTAGTGTACGAAGTGTGATAAAAAAATACGGTGAATAATTTTTTATTTCAAAAAGTAATAAATTTTCATCGAATTCCATTCAATCTCCTTTAAAGCACTTTCCTTGGCTGGCAATGCACTTGTCCAAACGTTTAATCAATGACTGGAAACACTTCAGGAAGGCTTCTCTTGGAAGGGCTTTTAGCTGCTCGATCTTTGCCATCTCAATGTCAGGGATGGTGCCAAAGCATTTTCCTTTAAGAACAGTTCTTATTTCTGGGAAGAGCCAGAAGTCGCATGGTGCTAAATCGGGTGAATATGGCGGATGTGGAGAACACTTTTGATGAAGAAGAAAGCCATTCGCCCATTTTTCTGGTCTCTTTCTTCTTATATATTCGTATGCCGCTATAAAAATTCATTCATCGTATTTTTATATACACCTCGCATATGAAAACCAGAATAATCTTAATAATTTCAATTTACAAATTATAAGATCTAAATGTGGAAGAAAGTGGCCCGGGTAGAGGTCAAAGAATTTCTCATAGAATAGGAAGACACTTTATTGAGTAGCCAACGTTTCACCATACTTTTGATTATTTGTATTTCTATTTTTTAATATATTTGTGCCATTTCTTGATTGTCTGTATTTTGCATGTAGCCCTGAAGAAGACCTGCAAGGTGGGTCGAAACGTTGGCTAATTAATAAACATTTCTCTAAATCTAAGAGAAATTCTTTGACCTCTACCCGGACCACTTTCTTCTCCATATAGTATCAAGTTCACCAATTATCATTCAGTATAAGATCTAAAAAATTCAGACTATGATTGATGATTGATTTATGAATTCAAAAAAGAACAGAGTTATTCCAAAGTTATTTTCGCTTCTGTCAGCAACCCTCGTGACTGCCTACTTTAATTTTGTTTTGCTCAATATGGCTTTTATCTATTACTGTTTATTATTATCATCAGCGACTCTTATTTAACTTTTAGCAGTTGTTGCCCTGTAACCCCTCCCCCCCCCGACAGTTTTTTAGGTACTGTGGAGAATCCATTATAGTACATAATTAAAGGCAAATCACATGATAATAGTGGTTAAAATAACAGAAAGAACATGAGTGAAACTATTTGTTTTGATATCCAACTAATCTTACTAATATTATAAATGTGAAAGTTTGTATGTTTGTCTCTCTTTCATGCAAAAACTACTGAGCGGATTTGGATGTAACTTATTGAGTAAAATAGGTTATACATCATAGGCTACAGCAAGGACAGATTTATGTAGAGGCACTGGAGCATGTGCCCCTCCCCCTTATAGTACATAATTAAAGGCAAATCAGAAACTTAGCCTCTTAAAATTTGTAGATTGGTTCTTTGTACAGTTTAAGAAAGAAATTTGGATAATTCTACCTCAACGGTTTCAGGCAATTTAACATTTTACGATGTAAACATGTAAATTGTTCAGCCCATCAAAAAATGAACAAGTAACATAAATTTTCATATCCTCCAAAAATTTTATTTACAATATTATACAAATTTACAGAAATTCCTGAAAATGCTTCTATATAAAAAAGCCTTCTGTTACCTTTCGGTATTTTAAGGCGTTACAATGGGCTGAGTCCGCTGAAGGCGGTTTTTACACGAACACACGAACACGAAAGCTGACTTTTTACAATACAAAACAGGGAGGGACCGTTTAGCGGGATCTAGAAAGAAGTGAACTATGTTACTTGATTTGTTTTGTTCAGCGAAAATATGTAGATTTTGCGAGTAAGAAACACGTGAGCAAGCATACAAACTTTGCCCCCTTTTTCACTCCCTAAGGGACAGAATTTCGGAAAAATCCTTTCTTATCGGATGCCTACGTCATACAAAGAACACACCCTCCAAGTTTCAGGTATCTACGATCAGCGGTTTTGGCTGGGGGTTGATCCGTCAGTCAGTCTTTCAGGACAAAGCATTTTATAATTATAGATAAGATAATGATTCGAAAAAATAAGTTTTAACACCCATTAGACACTTTGAGATTTTACGTTTCAAGTTTCAAGTATTGAATAAAAAATATTGTCGGGGCTTTTTACCCGATATTCTGAAACGATTTTCATGTGCTTTATCATCGCCCAAATCAAACTAAAATGATTTTCGTTGAAGAAATTGGTCTGGGTAGAGGTCACTGAATGAAATTCTCAAGTAATTTCAGAAGATATTTATGTATGGTAACTTATGTTTTTCACTATTTACTCACCCTCCCTCCTCCATTTCATTTTAATTTCTTTCCCTCATAACCTAAAACAGTACTATACTCAATATACCGTTATTATCACTACTTCCAAGCTCACTATTACTGTAAGGCGTTTATTTGTTAAGTTATCTATATACCACCCTAAATATTCATCAATATATATCATAATATCATTAATACCATATCCTTGCCGTTTTTTTTTTGTTTTGTTTTTATATGTATTTTAGTCCAATATAGCCTGATTGTATTATCACTTACTTTACTTAAAACATACCTACTTTTATACAATTGATATTTTACACTTTTATAAACTCTCTTCTTACATTCTCTTATGCAATTAATATTCTTTACACTAGTATAAAGTATTTTCTACCTATCAATATTAATACTGTATTTTCTAAAATAATTTTTATTTTCAATTTTATTTTATTTTATATAATTCGTTTCTAGATTTTTATAATTTTACAATTTTTATTTCTTCTTTTTTATTACCTATAATTATAGTGCGTAATTCTCATCACTTTCTAATTTACCCATATCATTTCACATTCCTACTGTATATTAAGTTTTTATTTTTTATCTGTAATACCTTAATTTTTTAACTGTCAACACTTTCTGTTTTATTATTATTTTCTTCATGTTTTATTATTATTATCTACATTTTAACCTTCATAATTACCTTACTGTACATCTTTATCAATATTTTTTGCCTGTATTCACCTTCTTTTAGTTTATCTATATTTAAAATGTTTTAATATATTCGTACCGTTTTCTTAAATTGTCTGTATTTTGCATATAGCCCTGAAGATGACCTACAACGTAGGTCGGAACGTTGGCTATCAATAAATATCTTCTGAAATTACTTGAGAATTTCATTTAGTGACCTCTACCCGGACCAATTTCTTCAAAATAAACTATCATAGGTCAACAATTATCATCAATATAAAATGATTTTCGATACCCGGTCATTGTCAATTGCCTTTTTTAGAAAATAATCAGCTAAATTTGCTTGCATATATAAAGAGAATTAAACACAAGCTGTGATAGAAGGGTGGGAAAGGAGTTACTAAGAGAGAGCTGGATGCTGCCATATCATCGATGAAGAGTGCAATTTAGATGCAGTAGTTACATTATATCAGTGAATTCACTTTACAAATGCCCACTTTCCCCAGGCATGTGTCCACTCAAAGCTTCCTGTTCCAGAGGTCTGGTTATCTAACAGTAAACTCATTACCGACTTGACCTGTACAATCAGAGGTTTCCTGTAGTGGCAGTACTCCCAGGGCAGTGTGGGGCGGCAAAATGAGGGAGGAAGATTCATTTAGTTACAGGTCAATGGCTTAAAGCAAATAGTTTCACCCATTGCAGGCTGAATGCACACCGTGTGTGCAATTACAGTAATGTGCAATTATCAGTTATTCTGAGTAAACTAGTCGTCGAAATAGGATTTTTCTTGAGCTAATGAAATCTAAAAAGTACAGGAAAACAAAATTTGGCATTGGTTTTACTTTTGGTTTTTTCATTATTCAACTTATTTTTTTAAAAAACTATTTACTACTTTTTAAAATTTTTCTTTGCATTAAATTCTTTTCTTTATTATTGAAAACAAAATAAAGATTTTATATTAACTGGACTAGAGATCTTCATTTGACTTGAGGAACAAACGACTTATCTATAACAGTATACTAAAACCTATTTGGACATATGGAGCAGAACTTTGGGGTTCAGCAAAAAAGTTCACATACACAAGATTCAAATAACACAATCCAAAATTCTCAGAAAAATTCTTAGTGCACCGTGGTATGTTTCGAATCACACTATACACAACGACATGAACATTCCCACTATAAAATCATATATTCATAACAAATACATAACATTCCACTCATCGACACAATATCACCCAAACCCACTCGTTCTTCCGCTTTCCTATTCCCTATTACCTGGACTTAATAAAAAAAGATTAAAAAGACATTGGCCAAGAGACCTACTGAAAAATTGATATTTCATTCCAAAACTCGATGTTCCTGTACAATAGCAAAGAGAAAAACATCTGGATCAAATTTGCTGGATGCGCAATTGCGCAGGTGCAAATGAAAATTAAATAATAATAATGATAATAAAAATAATAATAATAAATGTTTATAAATTTTTTAATGATGTATTTTCATTTTACCTTACATGGTACACACCTAGTGTTCAATCCGCTCTTCGCAATAAAACTTTTCCGAGGAGAGAGCTGCAATGACCCGGTGTGCAATCATCTTATTTATTTGAATTCACTGACGAATTGTGTTATTTTCATAGTAAACATGTTTTTTGATTAAAAATGAACAATATAAAGAAAAGAAAATTCGCTCCTTCGAAAAAAGCGTCGTCTCGAATGGGTTGACAAAATATTTTACTAACCCATATTTATATTTGACTAGCTAATGCCCGCGGCTTCGCTCGCGAGGAATTTGGTCTGCCACGTAAAGTTTTGTGAAAGATCATTTTAAATAAATAATTTAATTATTTTTTTTAAATATAAGTTACTCGAACATCCGAAATTTCAGATATCTAACTTTAAAACTGACGGATTCTATACAACTTTTGAACCTATTACATTAAAGGGGAAACCCTTGGGGTGGAATTATCCGAATTTCTTTCTTAAACTATACACTGAACCTAACTACAAATTTCAAGATACTAAGTTCCTGATATACCTTTAATTATGTACGATAACGGGGGGGGGAGCAAATGCCCCCGGGCCCCCACATCATCATGTGATTTGCCTTTATTTATGTATAATAATGGATTCTCCACAGTACCTAAAATACTGTCGGGGGGGGCACGTGCCCCCTTGCACCCTCCCATAAAACCGCGCTTGCTATAGCCTATGTGTTATTCTGATGTATAACCTATATTACTGTAAAGTTTCATCCAAATCTGTCCAGTAGTTTTTGCGTGAAAGAGAGAAAAACATACAAACTTTCACATTTATAATATTAGTAAGGTTAGTAGGATATCAAAACAAATAGTTTCACTCATCTTCTATCTGTTATTTTAACAACTATTATCATGTGATTTGCCTTTATTTATGTATAATAATGGATTCTCCACAGTCCCTAAAATACCTTCGGGGGGAGGAGGGGGGAGGGGACCACGTGCCCCTTTGCACCCTCCCATAAATCCGCGCTTGCTATAGCCTATGTGTTATTCTGATGTATAACCTATATTACTGTAAAGTGTCATCCAAATCTGTCCAGTAGTTTTTGCGTGAAAGAGAGACAAACATACAAACTTTCACATTTATAATATTAGTAAGATTAGTAGGATATCAAAACAAATAGCTTCACTCATGTTCTTTCTGTTATTTTAACAACTATTATCATGTGATTTGCCTTTATTTATGTACAATAATGGATTCTCCACAGTACCTAAAATACTATCGGGGGGGAGGGGGGCACGTGCCCCCTTGCACCCTCCCATAAATCCGCGCTTGCTATAGCCTATGTGTTATTCTGATGTATAACCTATATTACTGTAAAGTTTCATACAAATCCGTTCAGTAGTTTTTGCGTGAAAGAGAGACAAACTTTCACATTTATAATATTAGCAAGATTAGTAGTATATCAAAACAAATAGTTTCACTCTTGTTCTTTCTGATATTTTAACAACTATTATCATGTGATTTGCCTTTATTTATGTACAATAATGGATTCTCCACAGTACCTAAAATACTGTCGGGGGGGGGGCACGTGCCCCCTTGCACCCTCCCATAAATCCGCGCTTGCTATAGCCTATGTGTTATTCTGATGTATAACCTATATTACTGTAAAGTTTCATTCAAATCCGTCCAGTAGTTTTTGCGTGAAAGAGAGACAAACATACAAACTTTCACATTTATAATATTAGTAAGATTAGTAGGATATCAAAACAAATAGTTTCACTCCTGTCCTTTCTGTTATTTTAACAACTATTATCATGTGATTTGCCTTTATTTATGTACAATAATGGATTCTCCACAGTACCTAAAATACTGTCGGGGGGGGGGCACGTGCCCCCTTGCACCCTCCCATAAATCCGCGCTTACTATAGCCTATGTGTTATTCTGATTTATAACCTACATTACTGTAAAGTTTCATCCAAATCCGTCCAGTAGTTTTTGCTTGAAAGAGAGACAAACATACAAACTTTCACATTTATAATATTAGTAATATTAGTAGGATATCAAAACAAATAGTTTCACTCCTGTCCTTTCTGTTATTTTAACAACTATTATCATGTGATTTGCCTTTATTTATGTACTATAATGGATTCTCTACAGTACCTCTAAAACTGTAGGGATTGGGGAGGGTCACGTGCCCCCGTGCGCCCCCCTAAATCCGCGCTGGCATGGCCTATGTGTTATTCTGATGTATAACCTATATTACTGTAAAGTTTCTTCCAAATCCGTTGAGTTGTTTTTGCGTGAAAGAGAGACAAACATACAAACTTTCACATTTATAATATTAGTAAGATTAGTAGTATATCAAAACAAATAGTTTCACTCCTGTCCTTTCTGTTATTTTAACAACTATTATCATGTGATTTGCCTTTATTTATGTACTATAATGGATTCTCTACAGTACCTCTAAAACTGTCGGGATTGGGGAGGGTCACGTGCCCCCGTGCGCCCCCCTAAATCCGCGCTGGCATGGCCTATGTGTTATTCTGATGTATAACCTATATTACTGTAAAGTTTCATCCAAATCCATTCAGTAGTTTTTGCGTGAAAGAGAGACAAACATACAAACATTCACATTTATAATATTAGATTAAATATATGTATATTTACTTTTTATTTCTACTTTTTATTCACGATATTTCTTATCGTTTGCTTTGCTTTCTACATAATTCTTCCATTATTTATTATTTGGCATCACATTTATTTACAAATTTCTTTCAGTTTTCTTATGTTAACTCTCTAGGAGTCTATTATTATACATGTTATGTTTTATCTGTATTAACTAGGTTTTACATACTTGTATATCTCTCACCTTGTTATGTCTTATTTTTTCATTCTGTATTTCACTTTTCATTCTGTTTACCAATTTTTCTTTTTCTGTTTTTCTATTTGTATTTTATTTACATTCTGTACACTTATTCTTAGATAATTTTTAATCATATTCTTCCTTCACTATTTTCTTCAATTTTTTTCTTACTGTACATTATTATATTATCATTTTCTTGGTACTGTAATGTAATTTCATAATTTAATGTAGAAAGGAGATAGTTGGGGGGTGCAGTAAAAAAAAAAAACACTGAATAAGTACTAGACTTATAATTATGTGCCGACGTTTCGACCTGCAGTGTAGGCCATCCATAAAGAAATTAAAATAGTGATAGATATAATAAGATTAAGATAAAGACAGATATAATAAAATTAAGGATAATGAAAAGAAATTAATCCAACCTTTTTTTACATGTTATTATTCTCATTTTGTATCTTTGGTTTACCCCTCTTTTTTATTTCCCTTTATATTATTTTTACTTTACTATCCTTTCTGTACATTTATTTTCTGTATTTTATTTTATATTCGTTATTTAAAATTTATAATTCCTGGTCATTTTCTTTAATTTTATTATATCTGTCATTATTTTAATTTCTTTTCATTAGCCTTAATTTTATTATATCTGTCTTTATCTTAATCTTATTATATCTGTCACTATTTTAATTTCTTTTCATTATCTTTAATTTTATTAAATCTGTCCATATATTAATTTTATTATATTCTGTCACTTTTTTAATATTCGTTATTTTTATTTTCATATCTGTCACTATTTTAATTTTCTACATTACTTGTCACCATGTTATTGTTACTGTAAATTTTTATATATTTTTGTTCTGTTTGTTTCTCTCTCTTAGCCCTGAAGATGACCTACACTGTAGGTCGAAACGTCGGCACATAATTATAAGTCTAGTACTTATTCAGTGTTTTTTTTACTGCACCCCCCAACTATCTCCTTTCTACATTGGATCATCCAGTCAACTATTTTCCTCTCATACATTAATTTCATAATTATTTTGTTTTGTCTGTTTTCTCTCACAACCCTGAAGATGCCCTACAATGTAGGTCGAAACGTCGGCACACAATAAATAAGTATGCACTTGTTATGGTGTTTTAATTGACTGCACCCCCAACTATCTCTATCCTTACGGTTCATAAAATAGTTTGTTAACAAGGAAGTTTCATCAATGCTTCCCTGTTGTCAGCATTGTAGACTTCCATGTCCTCCCCTCTTCATTTAAATGTATACATACTTTAAGATTAGAAAGCAGAAGATGGAAGATTAGAGAGTAGAAACGTAGTTGGTAGTTATTGTATGTAAGGAAATAGTCTTTAAGTGGCTGTAGATTAGTCAATAAGTCACTTAGTGAGTTCATAAGAATGTATCATATATCTCCATTTTATATATCTTAACATCTCAATAAATATATATTTCTCTTTACAAGCCGTCCACCGTTTTATAACTACAGTAAAACCTCTATTTATCGTCACTCTCTGAAAAAATATGTAAATATATATTTATATGTTTGGTTGGTAAATTCATAGACGCCAGCTAACAGAATCAATCGTTTTGTGTTAACAACTTCGTTTTCTAGAATCTGTTGTTTACTCAAAACCTAGGCTTCCTCGCACATATTTCTCAGAAATTAATTATCTCCTCATCTCTACCCAATTTAGCCTCCGCACTTAAACTATCTTCAGTCTTCATTCTTGTCTTACGGGTACTTGTCGTTTTTTTAAAAGTACGTATAATAATTTCGGAAAAAAAGACAAAGGAAGAGTTTAGATCTCGCGACTAAGTTGTAAATTGTAAAACGTTTACGAAAAGGTGAAAGTGCTTCAATCTTAGCCAAAATCTATGATATTCCTCGAACGACAGTTAATGATATAAAACGTGCGGGGGACCCGTAGAGTGTGTCCCTTCTATATAATCATTTAATGATTATTAAGAAGGGGCATACTACGTTTGTGTGCACGAGGAAAGAGCTAAACTCCACCTTTAAATTGATATTAATTTCACGAGATGGAAAAATTGGACATACAATGATTGTGCTTTTAGCCATCGATGTATTTAATTATTATTATTTTTTAAAAATATTTTTACTACGTATGTATACCTACGTAAGTACGTAAATAAGTTACGAGTGCATATATAATATCGAATCACTAAAATAGAGCCAAAAACTCAAAAAGAAACACTATTATTTATTATAATTGGGCATAACCACAATGCAAAGCCTTATGTTTCAAATGTCTCCAGTACTTACCACTTACCGGTCGACGTTTCGCCTATTCAGGCATTATCAAGACACAAAAACAAAAAAGTGGTATGTGAATCACATCTCGAAGAAAAAGGTGCAATACATCCCAACGATCATCAGCCCACACAGGCTCCAAACATGAGACAGCACCCCACCACCAAGACGTTCATCATACAACTTGTAGGTTGTAATAACAAATCACCTCCCTGGACAACCGTTGTCCTTGAAACAGTACAGTCTCTTCCATGTGCCGAACCCCAGTTTGTAGTGGTACAGGTAATAATGAATATTATACTATAAATATTAATGTATATTAAACTATTATAAAATAAGTATTTAGTAAAATATTCAAAGTATTATAATTCTGATTAATAAATGGAAATCAAAAGAATACAGGATGTATCAACTGAATACTTATTGTACTCTTCAATAATAAAGCGAATCTAATATATATTATAAAATGGTTTGTTCGTACGTGAAGACACAGTTTTCTCTAACACCACCAACCCCAATGAACTTTCCTTTGGGGTAAATACCCCTTGGTCTCCAGGTGGTAGTATGGGAGTTTGGTCGCGGTGGGAGGATTTATGGGGGGGGGGTGGGGCGCGGGGGCAAGGCCCCCCCGACAGTTTTTTAGGTACTGTGGAGAATCCATTATAGTACATAATTAAAAGCAAATCACATGATGATAGTTGTTAAAATAACAGAAAGAACATGAGTGAACCTATTGTTTTATATCCTACTAATATTATAAATGCGAATGTTTTTATGTTTGTCTCTCTTTCACGCAAAAAATACTGAACGGATTTGGATAAAACTGAACAGTAATATAGGTTATACATCAGAATAACACATAGGCTACACCAAGGGCGTATTTAGGGGGTACGTGCCCCCCCCTCCAAATATGCCCCCCAGACAATTTTTTAGGTACTATGGAGAATCCATTATAGTACATAATCAAAGGCAAATCTAATCTACTTTTCCTAATAATATTATATATGCAAAAGATTTAGGGGGGCACGGGGGCACGTGCCAATTTTTTTTTTGTGTGGAGAATCCATTATAATACATAATTAAAAGCAAATCACATGATAATAGTTGTTAAAATAACAAAAATAACATGAGTGAAACTATTGTTTTGATATCCTACTAATATTATAAATGCGAAAGTTTGTATGTTTGTCTCTCTTTCACGCAAAAAATACTGAACGGATTTGGAAAAAACTGAACAGTAATATAGGTTATACATCAGAATAACATATAGGCTACCGTAAGGGCGTATTCAGGGGATACGTGCCCCCCTCCAAATATGCCCCCAGACAATTTTTTAGGTACTATGGAGAATCCATTATAGTACATAATCAAAGGCAAATCTAATCTACTTTTCCTACTAATATTATATATGCAAAAGATTTAGGGGGGCACGGGGGCACGTGCCAATTTTTTTTTTGTGTGGAGAATCCATTATAGTACATAATTAAAGGCAAATCAGGAACATAGTATCCTGAAATTTGCAGAGAAAAAAAAAATTATTTATTTAAAATGATCTGTCAAGAAACTTGATGTGGCAGACCAAATTCCACGCGAGCGAAGCCGCGGGAAAAAAGCTAATTATTGACTAAATAATAATAATAATAATAATTATTCTGAGAATACGATGTTTTTAGTATAACTCTGGATATTCGTTACTTTTGGCATATTTTTACCATCGACTAAATACTTTACATTAGTAATACGGTTTTATCGATAATTTACCTTCAAAACATTAGTTGTAACATATATATATCGTGTGTAATTTAGTGAATACAGTTGTCGATACAATCGCGTGATCCTAAAAGCAGCCGTTTTGCCCCCGGGGGCGGTTATCTCCTCGCCTGCCCCAGGGCCTACTTGACCTGTTTAAGAGTTGTGTAATTATTGCGAGCCGAGAAGTCGATCAAATATAATTAAACAGGTAGCTAAAGTCGCATCGAACATCTTTAAGGGCATCAATCTTCTTAGCGAGATAACGAGCAGGTTTCACTTCAACTTAACCTGAAATCTTTATAACCCTTCTTATCTCACAAACGTGTCATCGTTGGATTTCTATACCCCGATCACTGGAAACATGAATAAAACATTTTAGGCCAAAAAAATCCGAAAACACCCTCCCAATAACTTGTACGCCTTACACCCTAGCTGAGGACCCTTAGATATATAGCCTAGCCTGTAGGTACCCCGCTGATTGGGCAGATAGTCATCCAAGTGCGAGGTATTGTTTTTGTTCTCCCTCTCAGGTCGTTAGTTCTGTCCTTGTTGTGGCAATTTAGTGCCGAGAGTCCAAGATTTGGGGTTGACAAGCCAGTGCAATAAAATCTAGATTAAACTTTACAACTGAATTACAAAATAAGTGGTAAATGTGCAACCTGATTTCGATGAAGAGATACATCTAAACGCTTAATTATTTTTGCTTGTGTGAGGTGATGAAGGTCACCAATCACGGGCATAGATCTACCTTCTCTAAGATAGGTAAACATGCGTGAAAGGAAAATCTAAAACAATTAATAAAAGTTTATATAAAGCATGATTATTTATTTATATATTATTTATATATATATATTATATATATATATATATATATATATATATATATATATATATATGCAGGGTGTCCCGAATTTAAATGGTAAAACTTCAGGAACTTATAGGGGACCGAAAAACTAAGACAAAAAGTCCTTTAGAGATTTGCTCGTTTTTGCTTAGTTTTTGCGAAAATCGCAAAAAAAGAAACAAAACAAAAATGTTACAGGTAGCGATTATCACCTTTCAAAGTTCGTCAGGCTAGGCAGTGAGATATGTAAACACTTAATGTTATCCTTTACATTATTTTATTTGTATACATTTTGGCTCCCTTTTAGGATTATAATTCTTAAATCAGTCTTCTTTTTGTGTGAATAGCATCAGCCACAATGCCGCATACATGTTCTAATGTTGAATACGCTGATATGATTTTTGTGTATGGTTTCTGTAACGGTAATGCTTTAGAAGCGGTGCGGGAGTATGCGCGCCGATTTCCAAATAGTAGAGTGCCTAATCGACGAGTCTTTTCGTTAATTTTTAATAGACTACGAGAGACTGGGTCATTCTTAATACGTAATGAAGGCGACCAATTTCAGGCAGCTGTAAGAGCAGATTATCGGAGAAGAAATTGTGTCCAACGCCACTTCGATAACAATCCTGAGACTAGCATCAGAAGAGCATCTGCTGCATTAGCAATATCGCGGCAAGCAATATGGCGAACTTTGAAAGGTGATAACTAACTAAGGTGATAACTAACTAATCGCTACCCATACCATCTTCAAAAAGTTCAGAATTTATTACCTCAAGATTATGTCAAGAGATTGAATTTTAGTAACTGGTTTCGTAAAAAAATTCGCGATGATAATTTATTTCCATTAAAAATTATATAGCTTCATCGGTCCTTTACAAGAGGAGGAATTGTTAATCAAAGAAATTATCAAATATGGGCTCTTGAAAATCCCAGAGCTATTAGAGAGAACCTGTAACCTGCAAATTTGCTATTAACGTTTGGTTTGGAATTTGGAACGGATTACTGGTGGGACCATATTTTTTACCTGGAAGATTGAATGGTATCACATTTACACATTTTTTGGAGAACGAATTTTCTAATTATTTAGATGACATTCCCTTACAACAGCGGATTGAAATGTGGTTCTAACTCGATGGATGTCCAGCTCGTTAAAGCAGAGTTGCTCGAGCTTGGCTGGATATAAATTATCCACAACGATGGATTGGACGTGAAGGAGTAGTACCTTGGCCACCCAGATCACCTGATATGACAGCCTTGGATTTCTTCGTATGGGGAACCTTGAAGCAGAAAGTTTATTCGGTGTCAATCAATTCAAGAGAGCAATTAAGAGACGGAATCATAGATGGAGTGCACCAAATATCATCAGAACAATGTTTAGCTACAATTTATCAAGTGAGTGCTAGATGTAATGCTTGCATTGGTGCAAGAGGACAACATTTTGAGCAATATTTATATTAAAAAGAACATAACATAAATATAAATGTAAATAAATAAGTATAAAAATGAAAACTTGTTTTGTTTCTTTTTTTGCGATTTTCTCTAAAACTAATCAAAACCGAGCAAATCTATTTTTGTCTTAGTTTTTCGGTTTTGCCATTTAAATTCGGGACACCCTGTATATATATATGTATATATATATATATATATATATATATATATATATATATATATATATCCAAAGGCTTTTCGTTGGAGTTTTTTTTCCCACGGTCTTAACATTTATGTGCGGTCTCTTTTTACTTTTCAATATTAATATATTTTGTGGAGTAGCCATAATTCCACTGGTTTCTTGATAATGTTGTTTTATTTCTCTTGCATTTTTACTTTTATTTTTTCATATGGTCGTTTTCTTATGTTTTTCTGTTGTTTACTATTTTTTATTTTCCTATTGTGCTTTTTGAACTTTGGTGAGTGTATCTTTTTTTTTTTTCAAATTCTGGAGTATTTATCAGTTTTTTTTATCTAATCTTATCCAGCCGGAGTCGAGTAACCTTCCTTACGATTCATTAGTTGCATTTGAGCCTTGGAGGTTGTGGGATGTTTCTAAGGTGCATTATTCATGTTTTGTTTTTCTGTTATTCTCTTTCTACCCTGAGGATGCCTGAATATGCGAAATATTGGACAGATAATTTCATTTTCTGTTTTAGGTTGGAGACTTAAGGTCTTTTCGTTCGAATTTTTCCACGGTCTTAACATTTATGGGAGGTCTCTTTTTACTTTTCAATATTAATATTTTTTTTTCATTTTTTAATGAATTTCGATTATCCGAATTTTTGATTATCCGTACCATCCCAGACAACATTAGTTCGGATAATCGACGCTCCACTGTATTCGTCCGATAAATTTTATTTGGTAATATTGATATCAAACATGCAACATCCGATATTTCATTGAAAGAATAAGTAACTGGCAAGTATTTACATTAAAATGAAATAATTGCATGGATGTATAAATATGGTAATAAGAGGTATTTTGTATTCTAGTATACAAATATTTCAATAATATTTCGAAAATCAACAATATACGTGTAACACTGAAATGTTTCTATGCTCAGTAATTGTTCTATCCAAGTGATTTAAAGATGGATTGGACCAATGTAAAAGCATGGAATAACCTAAACGTGCATTTTAAGAACCTTGTTATAATGACTGTCTATAAAGGGGTACATGGGGAGCGGAGTGGCTCAGTGGTAGAGCACTGAGTTGCCATGCCGGAAATCCTGGTTCAAATCCCGCTGCGGGCAAGAATTTTATTAGTCTGTTTGCAGCCGGAGATGGATCATATGGGATCTAGGACCCTCCTGGGGCTCACCCAGCCTCTATGAAATATTATATAAATATGGTACCCAAAATAAGGGGGGGGAAATCTGGCGGTTGAGCGTGACCTAGGACGTTACCTCCTTGCAGAACCGTTGTCCATGAACCAGTACAGTTTCTACCATGTACTGAACCCCAAACCCAGGGGGTTGTTTATACAATATTGCAATTTTTCATTCAAAATATCACTTAAAAAAAAAGAATGTTATTTTTCGCCCGCTACGATAACTAACGGGAATATTTGTTTACCAATTTATTTATTTATTGTTTTTAAAAAAAAATGTCATTCTACTCTCAAATTTTGGAATAATTTAAAAGAATGTAATTCACTGTTTGGAAAATTGGAAGTAACTATGGAACAATAACTAAAACCCGTTCACGGGTTGGAGTGGTACCGGGGTTTTTTTTTTATATAATGACTTCAGAACCATTTATAATTTTCCTCTTTCATTAACCAATTCGCATATTGAAACTAAATGAGAATTAACATTAATGTCTAGATCATCTGGTTGTGATCCGGATGAAAAATCTTGTAAAATAAGAATTTCGGATAGGAGAGAATGAAGCGTACGCTTTCGTATTTTTAAATTCTTGAAATTTATTTTATTTTATTGATTTATTGGTCGGACATTTTTCGCAGCTTTTCATTGTTTCTTTTTGAATTGATTCAGAAGATGTGATTATCGTCTGTGAGACATGTTTTGGATTTTTACGCCAGCCAAAGATTGCTTTATAACCTGTTGGAATGTTCTGATAGTGTGTGTGCGTAATGTAAGGAAGTGGAGCGAGTACTGAACCTTGGTGACAGGCTTAACAGAGGACATTATTAAGTTATCTCTTTGACCAACCTGGTTCGTTGATAAGCAAGTGCTGCATCATGAAGAGCATGAGGTCTCCGATCCTCCTCCTCTTCAGGTAGATGGTCACCAGCTCCACGTTGTTCCGCTTGTCTTTGGCGGGCTGAAAGGAAATGAAATATTACCAAGTGATCGATTGCTTGCTCTTTCTATGCGTTTAATAGAAGTATTGTTCATTATTATTAATTTTAATTTTAGTTTCACTCACTATTTATTATTTATTTATTTAAACACCCTAAATTTATTTAAACGACCAAACCGCCGAGCCCTCCGCCCCGTCCCCAAACAGCAATGCATCACCCACATGTTGTTCCTTTCAATAATGCCAGTCAACATGCCTCCTTTGTCCGTTCTGATTGTCTTCTCAGCAACTGCCCTGGTCGTGCCTCCCCTTCAACTTGAGGCATTTGACCGCGCTAAGCACACCTGACAGGTACCGTACCTCAACTTTCGGCTGACCACTTAACTCCCTACCTTTTGTACATCTTCTTCCTAAAGGTCTTCAAACCCTTCTCAACCTTCTCAACCTTCTGTTCCCTGAATTACCGCAACTTCTGCTTCGTCTGTTCCATTATTAGCATGTTAAATCCATTAGTAACTGTTTGCGTCCTAGCTCCATCCTTTGTATTGTAGTTACTACCAGTGTTTTGCGTTCCAACCCTAAAAACTTGAAGTTGTAAGAAATTCGATATGTTTCTATGTTCCTGAATTGGACACTTTGGTATCCCATCACTTTCTCTTTCTTTCTATTAAGGTTGTACTAAATTCTTACAATGGTACAATCGTACAATGGTTATTGACAATATATATATTTTTATTTATGTTGTTATTAAATAGCTTCCTGCCTATCCGTATGGCCTCACAAAATTCACAGAGAACTTTAAGACTATATTTGGCGGTTGGAGAGCTGTGACACATGGAGTGCACAATCCATCACCTCGACAAGACACAGCAGCAAGCTAATACATTTATTCTTTGATCTTAGCCTCATTTGACTATGTAATAGCCTCACTCTACTCCTCGCCCCTGCCTTTTCATCTTCCCACCAGGACATCCTTTCTAATTGTCCTCGTTGTATTAATATTAATGCGGATTAATAAATAGAAATTAGGTCCGCGTCCCACGCCGATTCCACTCAGGACGAGATCAAATTAGCTACAATAGTCCTCCAACCCCATAACATCCAATTATCAATAAATAAGGAACTTAACAATTAAACAATGATTATCAATGTTTTGCCGCTGTTATCAAATTTACTATAATTATTTTCGATTGTTTGTGGTTATCTATACTGATGCATGGATTGCCTCAAGGTCAGACGTTTCCAAACGCTAGTCAGTCAGGGACTTCCTGTAAATAAGTTACATTAGTGGCAGTAATATTGTTTGTAGCTGCTATAAACAGAAAGTATATTTCTTCAAAGGCTGATTATGAATCTGACATAATACAATATTACTATACAATCTGACATAATACAATATTACTATACAATCTGACATAATACAAAATTACTATACAATCTGACATTAAATATTATTAAGTTGTCACTTGTTTATTACAAAAGAATAGAGATTTTTTTAAAATGTATTTATAGAAATTTACAACCGTATACTGAATACATCAAGTAAATATAATGAAAGATAAATCATGTCCAAAAAGGCAAGTAGAGAAACAACCCAGTGGTAGAATTCGAATAAAAAGTTCAACTTAGAAGGTCACGAGGCCATCTTCTTTTCAGACGCCTCGGAGGATTATCAGGAATTGAAGAGGTTGCGAGGTTTGAAACTAGTGGGTTTGAGTGGAAATGAAGTTTGTCATGAACAGGTTAATATCGGATTCGGACCAAATCAGCAGCAAATGGGACATTAAGGTCATTACGAATTACTTTATTCTTAACAAAATAGAGAGCATTGAGGATTTTACGAAGGATTTTGGATTGTAAGGATTGGATACGAGAGGAATTCGATGGCTTAGTGGAGCCCCAAAGCTCTACTCCGTAATTGGGAGCTTATAGCGTTTGTCTAGTAAGTGTTGAAGTAGCCTGAAACGGCGAGCGGTTATGTTAATTATCAATCCTGAAACAATCACTACTTCAAAGCGAAATTTTTTTTTTCATATTTGGTATTGTGTATTTCGGTCGAAGACTCCCTAGCGTTGTCGTGATGGAAGAAAACCCCATTCTACTGATCGATTCCGTCTGTTTGCTTTGAATCGCCGGCTTCAATCACCTTAGTTGTTGACAGTAGTTGATGGAATTAATTGTTTGTTCAGTTTCTAGCAGCTCATGAAGAACAATTCCTTTTTGATCCAAACAAGCTTGAAGCTTCGCATGCCAAATCAGCAACAAACGGGGCATTAAGGTCGTTATGGATCACTTTGTTCGTATAAAATTAACGAGCATTGAGGAATTTCCGGAAGATTTTGGATTGTACGGATTGGATAAGAGTGGAATTCGATGGCTTAGAGGAGCCCAAATGCTCTACTCCGTAAGTCCAGATGGGTCTAAATGATTGCCATTTATCTGAGTCAAGAATACATAAAATATAATATAGTCATAAAAATAACTGTTACAATTAGTATGAAAAAAATCTGGATAAGTGGTACCAGGACGATTCCTTTTCTTCTCCTATTGAGTTGTAGAAGTTGTAAAGTCGTTTCTAGTTAATAACTGATTAAACAACTATAGTTATAAACTTAACTTACATTATACAATTTTTAACAACTCAGTTTTTTTTTTCATTAAATCTAATCATTCCATTCTTCCTGTTTCTATATAGTGGAGAAACAAAGATGTATAGATAAGTGCTAAATCAAGCCTAAATATTAAATTTGACCCTTCTGATGACAGAGCTTTACGAGAAACGAACGGACGGACGTATAGAATGCATCGGAACTGATCAAAATGGATTCAGGCAATGGCGGATCCAGGATTTTTTCTGGAGGGGGAGGGGGGCACAACGGGCAGACGGGAAAAAAATCAACAATAACTTAGAAATAAACTTGTAGTATCTATAGAAAGAATTCAAAGGTTTATTAAAATATCTAAACAATAGTTTCACACTGGTGCCTACAGAACAGATCCGATACTGAGGAATCCTTATACAAGACTGAAAATACAAGAAACCGCTCGCCGTTTCAGGCTACTTCAACATTTACTAGACAAAAGCTCTAAGCTCCCAATTAATTACAAAAGACTAATTTACATGACCATCCTACGACCTATTTGTCCATCGAATTGTCTAGTAAATGTTGAAGTAGCCTGAAACGGCGAGCGGTTTCTTGTATTTTCAGTCTTGTATAAGGATTCCTCAGTATCGGATCTGTTCTGTAGGCACCAGTGTGAAACTATTGTTTAGATATTTTAATAAACCTTTGAAATCTTTCTATAGATACTACAAGTTTATTTCTAAGTTATTGTTGATTTTTTTCCCGTCTGCCCGTTGTGCCCCCCTCCCCCCCTAGAAAAAAATCCTGGATCCGCCATTGCCTGAATCCATTTTGATCAGTTCCGATGCATTCTATACGTCCGTTCGTTCGTTTCTCGTAAAGCTCTGTCATCAGAAGGGTCAAATTTAATATTTAGGCTTGATTTAGCACTTATCTATACATCTTTGTTTCTCCACTATATAGAAACAGGAAGAATGGAGTGATTAGATTTAATGAAAAAAAAAAACTGAGTTGTTAAAAATTGTATAACGTAAGTTAAGTTTATAACTATCGTTGTTTAATCAGTTATTAACTAGAAACGACTTTACAACTTCTACAACTCAATAGGAGAAGAAAAGGAATCGTCCTGGTGTCACTTATCCAGATTTTTTTCATACTAATTGTAACAGTTATTTTTATGACTATATTATATTTTATGTATTCTTGACTCAGATAAATGGCAATCATTTAGACCCATCTGGACTTACGGAGTAGAGCATTTGGGCTCCTCTAAGCCATCGAATTCCACTCTTATCCAATCCTTACAATCCAAAATCCTTCGTAAAATCCTCAATGCTCCTTATTTTGTTAAGAATAAAGATATCCATAATGACCTTAATGTCCCTTTTGTTGCTGATTTGGCCCGAACCCGGTATCTATCTTTTCATAACAAACTTCATTACCACTCAAACCCTCTATTTTCAAACCTATCTTCCTCTTCAATTCCCGATAATCCTCTGAGGGGTCTGAAAAGAAGATGGCCACGTGACCTTCTTAGTTGAACTTTGATTTGAGCAGTACCAGTGGGTAATTTCTCTACGTGTCATTCTCATGTCATTATGAAACACGTTTCCTATTTACTTGTATTTTGTAATACAGTTGTAAATATCAATAAATAAATTTTTAAAAAATAGTTTCACTAATGTTTTTGTTATTTTATTCAGATAATTTAACAACTATCATCACATGATTTGCCTATAAGTATGTACTGTAATGGACTCTCCACAGTACACAAAAAACGTGCCCCCATGCCCCCCTAAATCCGCCCTTGGATTCAGTAGTGTTCAATTGATCAATGGATTCGTCTGATATTACAATATTGCCTTTATTCTGGACAAGAATACAAAAACAGATATTTAACTATTTCAATAATCAAGAGGATACTTTATTCAAAACTAAATTTTTCGATCGTTTTTCATTCAGTGCACTAACGATCGTGAACAAAAAATACACTTCACTTCGTTCACGTTCGTAGGAATATACTGTTTCTAGCCAACCGTTTTATAATATGCAATAAGGCTTACATAAGAAATGAAATTAAAGTTTAAAATATAAAAGTAAAATCATATTAGAGAAGAAATAGTTGACTGGAACTTCTAATGTAAGGAAGAAATAGTTGATGTAAGGAGGTGCAGTCGATGAAAACACCATAATAAGTGTATACTTGATTATTGTGTGCCGACGTTTCGGCCTACAATGTAGGCTATCTTCAGGGCCAAACAAACAGAACAAAAAAATAAAAAACGTTGCAGTAACAAGAATATAGTGACATGTAATGTAGAAAATTAAAATAGTGACTAGATATGATAATTACAGATAACGAATATTAAATAATTACAGAATATAATCAAATTAAAGTAGTGACAGATATAATAAAATCACAGATGATGAACATAAATTAAAATAGTGACAGATATAATAATTAAAATATATAAAATACAATATAATAATTAGAATATAAAATACAAAAAATTAATATACCAAAAAGGATAAAATGTAAACATAATATAAAGGGAAAGAAAAATGAGGAGGTAAACGGAAAGATACAAAATGAGAAGATTAAAATATAAAAAAAGGGGTGGAATATGAAGGATTTAGAAAAAACTAGTTTAATTATAGATTAACATGGTATGATAATAGACTTCTAGAGGTTACATAAGTAAAATGTAATAATACAAGAATCTGTAGAAATAAATAAATTGGTATCTCGTAGAATGACAGTTAGAAATGTAAAAAATTTGAAAATGTATATTTTATTATGGGGTGTAATATAAAAATAGTTGATTGGATTGATAAATTTGAAAAATTAAAAATAATGCTTATAAATATGAACTCTATATTATGAAAAGAAAATAGAAAATATTAGTAAGGGAAGTTAATATTATAACTGTATACAGTTAGAATGAAGTTGTATTAATATAAAATATGATGTGAATATAACATAAAGATATAGAAAATAGGTATAGAAATTCAGCAGATGTAAAAATATGAGGCTAAATAATAATGAACTCTATGCTAATGACATATGATGGATGTCAAAAGATGGTGTGAGAACAGGTGCGAAGAAAGGTGAAGGTCGATAGGCTGGAGATAAGATAAAGATCAAAATTGTTAATTATTTATTAGTTGTATGTATAAATGTGGATGATAAAAAAGTAATTTCTTAAATAGTGAAACTATTTTCTAGAAAGCGACGTTTGGCCCACATTACAGTTCATCTTCAGGGTTTAGTGGTCACAAGAATGAGAAAAAATGAGAACTCTTTTTTACCTCTGCTCCGACAGTTTTCTTCACCATAAATTTGGAGTATTCCTCTATTTCAAAAATGTGCTGGTACCTATTTTTTAATTAATTTTAAGATAAATATAAAAAGATTATCTTTATTGATATGTTCTATTTGTAGTTTTTAAATAACTGAAGGGATTGAGACCATAATCCTGGATGATATAGAACTTCAAATAGAATCGATTTACTCTTTCGGGATAACGAACTGACCTAATCTATTCGAGACATCGAACTGACCTAACCTATTGGGCAAGGTTCCAGCCAGAAAGATCTCGCAATATTTATCTCTTTGTACAATGACTTTATGAAGGTCGTTTGTTGTTATCTTAAAATGTCCATGACATTTGTAGAATGGGGTTGGTTATCTCGTATGATCATGAATACTTAGATATTGGCATGGAAATAAATTTTAAAACGTATTATGGATAGATATTAATTTAAAAATACATAAATAGTCCAGAGAGGGTAAATTGTATTGTGGGAAGTGGGATTTTGACATTCTCGTAGTTTATGGCTTGAAATGGAATTTTTATATTAGCAATAACTTCTTATCAAGGAAATGCAGGAAATTTAGCCTCCTTGTCATATATATTAAGTGCACAACGCCCGAAGAAATCCACAGCAGGTAGGAGAAGAAAGTAGAAAGCCACAAAATGTCTTTTCTGTCCTAAAGAGGACAACTGTAGTACTCCTGACTGCGCTCTAAGTTTCAGAAATCTCAGGCAAACGCCGGATTTTTTATTGTTATGTGTGAGTGTATATATATATATATATATATATATACACACACACACACACACACACACACACACATATGATCGTATGTAATACTACATTATTTCACAATCGACGATTATAGAAAAAACTACTTTCATACTCGGTGACGACCGCTTTAGACATCCCTTACACCAGCAGGTCTTGGAAGGCACATTCACTTTCCCTAACTCCTCGGCCAACCAGTCGACGAGGACAAGCCGACAAGACTTGAAGGGCTCGCGACTCGCTGAAAGATGGCGACCATTAGCCGGCTATATCGATAACTGCTCGTTAGCGAAGGCTCCTTCTAATGAGAACCGATAGATCGATAGTCAGGTTTGCAATCGATAGTGGTGCAACAGCTCTGAGGGAAAGGTCGAGATAGATTCTTCATCGAATGAAGGCTCCGTGTAGGAAGAAATTAGCGGCGATTAGCCTCAATCAACTAGCGCGTAATGACAATTAATCTGTTTCTCCTTGGAATGCACTTTATGCACTGTAATTATATTTCTAGTAAATATGCATTCCCTTGTGCAATTCTTGATAATTTAAGCTAAGACATACATATGCTATTATTATTAGAAAGTTCTTAACAGGCATTCGTGCAATAGGACCAATCAGCGTTAAACAATTAATGATTTAATTAAAAATAATTTTAAATTTGGCATGAGATTATTCGTCTAAGACGTTAACCTTGAGCTATTTCGAAAACATTTTTGGATGGGTCTATTTATTTATCAATTAGAAAAAAAGCCGAATCATATCCAACCGTTTCAGCCCGATGAACGGAAGATGCTAAAATAATGTTCAATTGTGAGATATATCATATCTTTTTGAAATTAAAAACTTACATCAGGATAAGAAAAAAAAGAAACAATAGCCCAAGAAGAGTCAGGGGCTCACTACATGGTAGAGACTATACTCTTTCTTGGACGATTGTTGTCCTTCTTGTGATTTGTCCTAGATCACGTTCAACCGTTTTCCCCCTTATTTTTGGTACCCTACTTTATAGAGGCTGAGTGAGCCCCTAGAGGGTGCTAGATCCTAGAGCTAACAGATTAAATAAAAGTCTGCCAGTAAGCGGGATTTGAACAGCATTGTTAATACTGAACATTAAGGTGACCAGTAATAGCAGGAAAAAAAGTTCAATATAGTGTATCTCAGTCATTGATAGTCCGGTTCCCATGATTTTTTTTATATGTTGAGTCTAAAGGATTGTTCTACTAAAAAATATAAACGAAAAGAATTTACATATATACATAAGGAAGAAATAGTTGGTGGTGCAGTCAATCAAAACACCTAAATAAGTGTAACTTATTTAGGTGTTTTGATTGACTGCACCCCCAACTATTTCTTCCTTACATTAGGAGATACAGTCGACCAATTCTTCTCTTACATAGATATACTTTTTATGTACAAACGCTTTTCATTTTCTTTATAAATGATCGAAATATCGCTTTGTATATCTAGAGATATAGGCTGGTTATTCTATTAGATGGAACCTAATAATAGACCAGGTTAACGAATACGATAAACTTTTTTATATAGCAATAAACTAATTATTGGAGAAATATTATTTACCATAGCAACGGTTGGCGATTCTTTCTCCTCTTCCTCATAGTCTCTCCCTCCATTGCGCTGGAAGTTAACAATTAATTATTAACATTAAGTAACAATCAATTCAATAACTTATTACACAACGGCTTATTATTTACTAAAAGCCCAGAGAGAGAATACTCGACAGTAATCACCCGTCAGACTTTGAAAGGGGATATTGTCCTCGCGAAAATGTTGTGCTAAAGTGAACTTTAATAATGTTACGGGCTACTAGGTGTTAAAATGAATTAAACTACTGCTCAATTAAAGACACTAATATTTATTAACAAAATGATAAAAAGAATACAATTAAACTATTAACAACTAAATTATTAAACTAACATAAATTTACAATAACAATATTCTAAATATTTATTATCTAGGCCTAACTCATATTCGGCCAATAGTGCCGCACATATGCTTGCGAGACATGGACCCTAAACCAGAAGGATGCACATCTAGTGGATAGATTCGAAAGGCGTATCCTCGTAGGGCCCGTCCAGGAAAACAGAGTAGGGCGCATAAGAAAAAACAGAGAGTTATATGAAAGGTATGATGACATGACTATCTCCTCTTTCGCCCGGTTATAGAGGATGAAGTGGCTGGGTCACTTGCTGAGAATGGGAGAAAAAAGAACTGCTAGAAGAGTGTTCGAGAACTGCCCTGATGGAGTGAGGCGTAGAGGGAGACCCAGGGGCAGGTGGAAGGATAGCGTCCTCGGAGATCTCGAGATACTGAGAATAAGTTCCATACATGCGCAGGACCGAAGAAGATTGAGCTTGGAGATTGAGCAGGCAAAGGATCGCTTTAAGCATCTGTCGCGCCACTAATAGAAGAAGAACTTCTATTTAATCATTACAATAATATAAGAGATTACTAATTATAAATGACTTAACTATTTATATAAATTTGTATGAATATTATAAAATTACACTACAATTTATAACTACTAATTAACACTTACAGTTCACTAGTCCACCGACCGTAAGATTCTCCAAATATGACAAACTGACACACATTAATACACAGGAACGGTTTATTACACTCGCGAGACTGTCACAGTTCCAGATACACTTATTATACTGGCCGGTTCAACACTGAATAGTTTATCACACTGACATTCACTTATTACAGTTCATCACAGTGCCTGGTCTACTCTCAGACTGACTCGCTCGAGGCAAGAGGGGTATTTAAATAGGCAAGGCCGAACATTCTAGAACACGGAAGTAGGAGAAGATTGTTCTGGGAATGGCGAGAACCTTCTTGATCTCTTCCGACAAATGGCGGCGTTCGAGAAGGTTCAAATCTTAACTTCTCCCACCGACGGCTTAAGACGTTAATTCCTTGTTTCCGTTTTCCTCTCTGTGACCGTAACAACGAAATAATACTCATTTTTATCACTTTGAATTAGCTACATTGTGCTAATAACTCATGATTCGTCTGGGGTCCAGTACGTTGTAAAAAAAAAAAATAAGAACCTGTACAACAAAAAAGGATATTAACTTACTTACATGGTAGGAACTGTAATACTTCTGAGCCACTGATTGTGCAAGGATGTGATTTGCACTGGATCACGCTCCACCATCAGATTTCTCCCTACTTTGGGTACCAAATTTATAGAGGCTGGTTGAGCCCCAGGTGATTATATTAATAATAATAATAATAATGTCTTTATTTATTCTGGGACAAGTCCATATAGAATAACAATATAGGCATTGTAAGCTATTATGTCTTAGAATGTAAAATAATTACATTTAATTAATTATTACAATTAATTTAATAAGTGAGAAAGAATAAAAAAAATAAACTAAAAAAATTTGAATTACCTACAATAACAGTACTTTAAGAACAGATTAGAAGAAAAAAGGGATGAAATGCAAATCTGTGATAATATTATTTAATTTTTCTTCATTTTTTTTCTTGGCATAAATTATATATATATATATATATATATATATATATATATATATATATATATATGACCATAAATTGTTTATCTCATATAATTATTGTTAATTTATTTGTCTTTCTTTTCTTATTATCAATAAAGTTTTTGTCAAATTCTACGAGAAATTCATTGTGACCTCTACCCGGACCACTTTCTTCCACATAAATTAATTTTTCAATATCCATATTCGTTTAGGTAGATAACAACTCACAAACACGACAGAATTATGAAATTAAACTGTAAACACACTCAATTTGCGCTGTAGACGCCGGCAGACTGGCGATACTTAAATCCCACCAAGTTCGGACTCGTCGGCCGTGAACTTTATTTAGTTTTACAGTTACGACGTCACCGTATAGTGGTGTAAGCACTCAGCAGTGATTTAATAAGTGAGAAAGAATAAAAAAAAATGAACAAACATAAAAATGTGAATTATGTACAGCAGCAGTATTTTAAGAACAGATTAGAAGAAAAGAAAGAAAAAAAATTAAAATAAATTTAAAATAATTATAAGAGAAACAGTTTATGGTCACATATATATCAAATGTATGCCAAGAAAAAAAAATGAAGAAAAATTAAATAATATTATCAGAGATTTGCATATTATACCTCTTTGTCTTTTTTAATATCTACCTATATGACATTAATAATGCATATGTACGTGGTTTAAATTCCACACACTCATATATATATATATATATATATATATATATATATATATATATATATATATATATATATATATATATATATATATGAATAGATAATAACACACATAAAGGTACAGCATTCATTCATCGAATAAAGAGAACATTAAGTCAAGACTGATCCCCTACTTTTACGATTTTTTGGGAATTGTAGGGATAACAGGTGCTGGAATATACGGGATTATTTTATTATGAGAGGTTGGAAGATTATTGGAACGACGAATGGGAGAAGGTATAGAGTTCCAAAGGGAGGAGGATCGGATAAGGAAAGCTCAGTCAAAAGCTGCTGTTCGGTGGGATGCTGTATATAGATCTGAGAGCCGAGAACGGGTGTTGCGGGAGAGGACTGTGGTTTTGAATTGAAGGAAATCGAAAACGTATGATGGTCGGCGGGATTGGATAACTTGGTAAAGGAAAGATGTACTTGATGGACGTACTTACGGCGGTAGGAAGGGTAGAGCCATTTCAAATCTTCGTAATAACGGGTCACCGGAGCATCTCTCGGGATCCCAAAGATGAATCGAACGAAGCAATTAAGCAACCGTATATTAAAACTCCATTTCAATCCAAAAACTACGAGAATGATACGATTCCAGTTATCTGAAAGCCGTTAACTCTCTCTGGACGGAATCCGACTTAACCACTTATTCACAGGGGCTGTAGATATTGTATAGCTCCTGAAATTGCTAGGTTATTGTTATTAAAACATTCGGAGTTGAAGCCTTAAACTATACTAAGTGTTCTGCTAAAGCTGTCAAGCGATTAGTACGTAAAGTTGCCATCCTTCTATTATGAAATGTGAAATTACTTTGACATAACTTGAGCATCCTGAACCAGCAAATGATTAATAACTAACATTAACGCTAGAAACTTTATAATTATTTATAATCTACTTACATTTTCTTGGAGGTAAGAAAGGATGTTGACCGAAGTATTTGAAAAAGCATCAGGTTCATTTACAAACACCTGTAACAATAATTGTAACGGGTTACCCATTTTAATCGTTGAAAATAAAGAAATGTCTGTTTAAATTTAAGAATTTTCAAAGGCTGACAATTATAAGATTTTGCGATCGAAGATCCAATCTTTTTTTTTTTTTTATGATATAGGTTTTTACTGGACTAGTAATTGATGATATTTAACTAAAAAGTAAAAAAAAACATTCTCCAGTCATAATTATTTATTTTCTCGCTTTCTACAAAGACGTTTCGACACCTTGGGTCATAGATTTACAATTTTAATTTCTTCAAGGCAATATCAAGGTGTTTTTATGAATAGGCGAAGCCCAAAGTATAAGGCAGAGTGAAAAATGACCATGGAGAAGAATATATCTAAAAAAAAAAATTTATATTATTGACGTCCATATGAGGTATCTATACTTAAATTTTCGTTTTTTTTAGGACATTTTTAATTTAATTGTTAATAATTTATGTTGTTGTTGATATTAGTAAATTTATATGGTGAATTGCAGAAAAATGGTATAAATCAAGATAGGCAATTAAAGAATTGATAATGACCCAAGGGGTCGAAACGCCTTTGTAGAAAGCGAGAAAATAAATAATTATGACTGGAGAATGGTTTTTTTACTTCTTAGTTAAATATCTTTTTTTTTTTAGAGAATAGAATAATTTATTGATATTTACAACTGTAATTATATTACATCAAGTAAATCTGCTGAATGAACAAAGGACAAAATAATGTCCTGTAGTAGAAGGTCTCGAGGCCATCTTCTTTTCAGACGCCTCGGAGAGTTATCAGGAATAGTATGGGAAGCAAGTTGAGAGTCTAGCGGATTCAAGTGTGTATGGAGCTTGTCATGGAAGGGTAGTTATCTAGTTTGCGCCAAATCAGCAACATATGGGATATTAAGATCATGATGGATGAGTTTGTGACATAATAAGGAGCATTGAGGATTTTACGAAGGATTTTGGATTGTAAGTATTGGATGCGAGATGAGGTGGATGGTTTAGTAGAGCCCCAAAGCTCAACTCCGTCTTATAATTGTCATGTAAATGAGCCTTTTGTAATTAATTGGGAGCTTTGAACGTTTGCCCAGTAAATGTTGAAGTAGGCGAAAACGTCGAGCAGTTTCTTGTCTTTTCAGTCTTGTATGAGGACGAAGATCCAATCTAAAAATTGTTGTTAATTTGAAATTTGGTCACTAAGAGAAAATCTATAAGGTAAATATCATTTACACAAAGAGAATTTTCGTTCAAAGTTGTGCCAGCAGCTTTGATATTTTCTTTTAGTTGTTCCAGAGCATAAAACACTGGAAGTTTAGTTTTACAATCCCTTATGAAATTGTGTTTCTTACATTGTACCGTACATAGAATATATTTAACAATTAACTTAATCATTCTTTCACTTAATGATTTGCTATGTTTCTATTCTTAAATTTATTTTGAATATATATTGATATTTGGGATGCCAGAGTCTCATTTAGGATGAGTACTCAAATTATTATTTATATTCCTTAATCTTAATTGGGTTCCTTTCCAAATGTCTGTTCTTGTGTTTACCCATTTACTCATCTATTTTACTTTCAATATATTATTTATAAATAAATAGTGTATCTGGGATATGGCACCAAAAGAATTACAATAAGGATCGTTTATTTAATTAAATTCGACAAGGTTATGATTCAGATTTTAATATATTTAAAAAGGATTGCCTTAAGGTACATTACAGGAAATAAATTAAACTTATCTTTGGACAAGGGTAGATTGGGTTACAGGTCAGTCTTCTTCTTGCCGCCTCCGGGACTCATCTTCTTCCGCAGGGCCTGTCTCTTCAGTCTTCCTTGCTGAACGACTCCAGAGTACCTCCTTCCTGTTCCGCCTTCGTCTCCCGAGTGCTTTTCTTCAGCCTCGTTTTTCAAGAGTTTTCTTCTCTCCCCCTCTCCTTCCTTCTCCACCATCTTGGACCATAAAACCATAAGGGGACCAAGGGTCTGTTCTTTGTTCAAAACACATTTCCTTTCATGTGTCCCGATTTGACACATTTTTCCCGCTCCGCATCCCTTTCATGGTGACGGCAATACATAGCAAATTGTTCTATTATTAGTATATTGATAATAAATTAATGTGATCAATTATATTCAATATTGATTTTTATCTTACATTGAATACACTAAATGAGCTAAATTGAAAATTAAATAATATGTCCTCTCGTATCCAATCCCTACAATCCAAAATCCTTCGTAAAATCCTCAATGCTCCTTATTTTGTTAAGAATAAAGTCAACCATAACGGTCTTAATGTCCCATTTGTTGTTGATTTGGCCCGAACTCGCTATACCTTTCATAACAAACTTCATTCCCACTCAAACCCTCTAGTTTCAAACCTAGCTTCCTCTTCAATTCCCGATAATCCTCCGAGGCGTCTGAAAAGAAGATGGCCTCGTGACCTTCTGAGTTGTACTTTTTATTTGAGCACTACCACTGGGTGGTTTCTCTACTTGTCATTATGTATCACTTATCCTATTTACTAGTTGTATTATTGTAGTACAGTTGTAAATATCAATAAATAAATAAGATAATAATAATTTATAGGTAAATCTTAATATTCTAGCTAATAAGAATATTTAAATAAGTTGTCAATATAAATAATAGTTCTTTTGATGGCGATTACTTTTAAATATTTTTATCTTGAAGAGAAAAGATTTGGTCTGGCCGGGATTCGAACCCGGATCGTCTGCATCTCTAGTGCAGTGCTAAACCATTTAGCTACCAGGGGTCGTAGATGGTAGGGACTATACTATTTATAGAACAACGGTTGTTGAGGAAACTGATTTGTCTGAGATGACTATCAACTGGCAAGATTTCCCCCAATTAGTTGCAGGTTATGCTACTTGATAGAGGCAAGGCTAGGCTTCAGGGGGGTTTCCAAATCCCACTAGAGCTTTTGATAGAACTTTCCGTATCCGATGCTCATCCTTTTGGATCCTTTGCACCCTCTATTCCTTCTTCCATTCGTCAAATCCTGTATAATCAATCACCTAATATCCTTACAATTCCTAAAATATCGGATATAACATACTCAGTTTTTGAGATTAAAATTTTCCAACTGATAAATGAATGATATGTTTTTATTTATATATTGATATATGATGCGTTTTATTTATATCATTGGCGCTTCACTCATCCAGTTAGATATTTTAAACAAATTTAGATGTTTTGTAATTTGCATACATATGTAATTATCTATTGTTTCTCTTTATACAATTATTGTTATCTTATTTCTATGTTTTATTATGCCTTGGATTATAATGTGATTAAATTTAATTGATTATTTAAATAACTAATTCATTAGTGTTACCTAATTAAATGATTTTATTAACAACTTCCATTGTAATTCTAAGGAACTTGTCCCAGAATAAATAAAGACTTTATTATTATTAAAGCATTTTCATTTTGTTGTAAAATATAATTTTAGTTTTAGACTTAGTATTTTGTGTATTACAATTTTTAGAATTTATTACAAAAGACTTTGTTGATTTCTTCTGGTTTATATCGTGTTGATAAATTTTTCGCCAACGTTTTGTCAGCCATGCTGCTGTCTTCTTCAGAGCTGAGATGAGAATGCTCTCATTTTGTTATGAAGTGCAAATTAAAATACGAGTAAATTTTATATATATATATATATATATAAAATTTATAAACGGAGCGGAGTGGCTCTGCGGTAGAGCACTCAGTTGCCATGCCGAAAATCCTGGTTCAAATCCAGTTACGGACAAGACCCCTCCTGAGGTTGAGTCACCTCCTTGCAGAACAGTTGTCCATGAAACAATACAGTCTCTACCATGTACTGAACACCAGACCTGTTCACGGGTTTTAGTCTTACAGATTTTTTTTTTAATTTTACAGAAACGTTAACTAGGTTTTGAAAGGAGTTGATAGTTGATCAGTCGATAAACTGATGAGGTAATTGTTAAACTTTAATATATATATATATATATATATATATATATATATATATATATATATATATATATATATATCTAAGACAAGACATCTAATACTGAGCTAAAAATGTACCGAGTGGCAGAAATAAAGAATATTTGGAAATTAGTATGCTTCAGCAGCATTGGGAGCATTTCTAAAACTCCAACGTGGTGCAAATTCCAAGCAGAGAAACAGAGATAAGTCAATTTATGTGATGAAAGTTTTGAACGTAAAGCCTGCTCCGTTGAATCAGGTTTAGAGATAATGATTGGCCAATATTTATATTTTATTCATGATATTGATATTACTATTGCTTATGAGGGCAATATAATGTATTATGCATTATAACGTAATACATTATATTATAATGCCATCGTATATCTCTTAAATTGCACCTCAGTTCCTGAGAACAATGTTTCAGTAAATCATAAGTTCGATCATTCATTTCCATCGAGTCCAGGATGTCCTCATAAATTTCTTGTAGCTTAATGGTTAGGTGACATTTTGGAGTAATAAATTTTGGGTCTTTTCTAGAAGACCAGGTACTTTTACCATCAGTTACTTAATATAACATTTATGTATACAGATAGTTGTACTAAATAAATGATATTAATAAAGTTACCTCTTCGATGCTGAATGATCCTTCCTTATCCGATCCTTGTGAATCTCTTGTAATTGATGTCTTCAACTTTGACATATTCTGAACGTATAAATTCTGTTCCCTGCTTATAACTATATCATACCAACACACATGTTTTTTATTATACATATGTAAATTATCAATGGAGAAAAATACCTATCTCGCACTATCAATGTTACATTCAATTTAATAGTTTTGTTTAATTAAATTTACATATAATTGCAGATATCCTTGTTTTTTTTTATATAGCTTCTCTGATTCAACGATTATGAAGATTTTACGACTTTAAAGAATAAACGGAACATTTCGACACAAAGTGTGGAACATTATTTTTTATGAAAAAGTTCCATGATTTTGTTTGGGGTTTTTCTCGCTTAATGTCACTATATTAGCCAATCTAACAATATGAATTTACTTTAGCCATTACTATGGATTGTTGGCGTCTGTTGGCGTCAAGGAGGCCTTGACCCCCCGCGGGTTCTAGTGCCCTTGAAGAAGAAGAAGAAGAAGAATACTACAATGGGCAATATTTATTTTTTGTTTTAGTAACTAGTTGACCTTATATATATAGCCGAAGTTTCGACCCACATTGAAAGTCTTCTTCAGGGCTAGTAGGATCACACTTGACACTAGACGAAACATCGGCTTTCCAATAAACAGTTCTCTATATAAGAGTATTTTGTTTACCTCCACCTGGACCGTTTTCTCTCTCTCTCTTTATACATATATACGTTTTCTCTCTCTCTCTATATATATATATATACAAGTCCAACTAATATTATTCAACTAATAACCCTGTAGTGTGTTTAGAAAAAATGAACTAGGTATACCTAAACTGTAGAGGTAAAGGACACCATGTCACACTTTTGTATTTGTTGAGGAGAGCCAATTTTTTATAAATTTGTGCAATTCAAATTTGTTTCTTCGTTATTAATAGCTAAGAGAAAATAATTTATTTTATTGTTATATGATATAATTTTTTAAAATATTGTATTTGAAAAAAAAGATATGACCAGGAAGAAGAAAGAAGGGATATGACTGACCGAGAAGCGAACCAGGATGGCTGAGTTGGTTAAAGCACCACCACGGAGAGGTCAGTCCCGGTCCTGGTCATATCTTTTCTTTTCAAATAAAATATTTAAAAAATTATATCATATAACAATAAAATAAATTATAATAATATTAATGACTTAAAGTCAACAAGATCCAAAAATAAAAGTAATGTTCAATTAACATTCTCCCCGTGTATACATCGCAAATTGCGAGATCACGGAGATATAGGATCAGTGGAAAGAAGGGATATGACTAACCGAGAAGCGAACCAGGATGGCTGAGGTGGTTAAGGATGCACCTACATTGGATCCGATGCGATACGATCAGAATTCGGAAGCAAACCAAATGACTGAAATATATCGAGAGCGCCTACATTGGATCCGTCCGTTTTTATCAGACTAATCCGAGCGATTTAGTCGCTCGTGGAATCAAAATAGTTTATTTATACGGAAGCGCCTACATTGGATCCGATGCGATACTGTACGGTCAGGTGCGATTTTCACATTTCAAAATCATTAATTTTTAATCCGATAGCCAGCCGTTACCATGTGTGCCAACTTAATCTTTATTGTCTAAAATGTTTATTAAAAAATGTACATTGTAATTTGATAATTAACTATTATATAAATATCCTTCATAAATCAAAATTAAATATTCTCAATTCTCATTAAAATATTTTATTACTAATCTTCATGAACCATTAAATATAGTAGCGAAGGTTATTTTTCCGTTGAATAAAATTATATCTATCAGAAATGTACATAAAAAATATACCTACATACAATTTTAATTCGTCAAATAAAATTGGAAACATTAACTTTTGATAAAATTATTATCGTAATGTTTAATTTATTTATTAAACAGTTGGCAACTCTGGGTGGTAAGGGCTTTTCTGATTTTTTTATACTCGTTTGCAAAGATGAACAACAAAATACCAAAAGAAATAAATATTATCACAAACGAGAAAATTAAATCATTATATAAAACACGAATGTATAATAAAAACAATAAATTCTTTTTTTTTTTAAAAACAACTAAATTAATTGTTTATAGTCATACCGCAAGACAAAAATATTCTAATATAGTAATATTACCTCATTGTTATAACATTTGGTTCTTCCAATTTATAAAATTAAGATTATTTATTAATTATTTTTAATATATTTATATTTCACTATAATATATATAAAATATAAGAAATAAAAGAATAAAATTAATAGTATATTATTCGGAAGGCAGTGACTAGTTTCACTATCGGATTGAAAAGAATAGAATCGTGTCGGATCTGATCCAGTGTAGGCACTCACTGCGTATTTCAGTTATTTGCTTTTTCAGCCCACCATCCTATGTGATAGAATAGGATCTCGTCGCATCGCATCGGATCCAATCTAGGTGTACCCTAAGGCACCACCACGGGCAGGTGGGAGTTCTGGTCATATCTTTTCTTTTCAATTAAAATACCCAGAGAAAATAATTTAAATTGTCATTGTCATCGATAAGTAATTGGAAGTATTGATGATAGTATTTAATTATGAAAAGTTACCTAAAACATTACTTATTTTTTGGATATGGCCTTATTATTTAATAATTCTGAAATCTCTCCAATATCCTCTCACTATTCCTAACAAGTTCGTACTCCTAATTATCACGAGTCTATTCCATTTTTAGTTGGCTTATTATATTCTGTCATCAATTTACATAATTTTGTGGTTCGTTACAAAGATTTAGAGAAGAAGAGCACTAATTTGGTAGCATTACACAAGCATCGCTTATAGTCCTACAGGTTTTAGTTGTGGATTCACAGCCGAGGAGGCTTTTTTAGCGTTTGAAGCAAAATTTTAGAGAAATTATAATTTATTTTGACGAAGGATAAAATTGGCCTGTGTGTGCAGTCAATAACAATAAGAAAAACATTTTGTTTGCTAGTGACAACATTTCGGACTACAGTGTAGGCCATCTTCAGGGCTAAGAAAGTAAAACAGAAAATAACTATAAGAACATTGCAGTACTAGGAATTATAGAATAACATAAAGAGTTATGAAAAGTAAAAAAATATAGCGTCGGATAGACTATAAAAAATATATATGAATAACATAATGACAGAACATGTGAACAGAAAGGTGATAATGTAAAGAAATATAAAAAGTAAGATAATTGAGAAAGTAAAAAGTAAGATACAATATGAAAATACAGAAAAAGCTACAAATGTAAAACTGGTGAGACTTAAAAGTGTGGAAAACCTAATAAAATTACAGGTAATGCAATACAAAATGTATGATAATCTACGCATTATAAAGTTATATAAATATGAATAAATGAGCCGTTTATTTTGAAAGTGGCCTACCTCCATTTATCTTCAAATGGAGATATTTAAGAGTTTGCGTTTCAATGAATTTAAAAATATACATATAGGATACTAATGAGTCATACTGCTTAAGTGTATCTAAGGCTGTTAAATTTATGGTTCCTATTAAAATTCTAACAATTATTAAGTTAATAATGTGCGTTTTCTTATCAAGAATGGAGTTAGGCCACTTTCAAAATTAACAACCAGATTCATTATAAAATTTGAAGGTACCCAAGTCCATTCAACATAATTTAAGATTGAAAATTGAAAAAACAATACTCAATTTATTTTACATATTATTAAAACACTTCGGAAACACAATTTATGCGATTCAAAACATTTTTTAATTAAAGAACATATAAAATTACAAACATAAATTTATAACAATCAAATCAATAATCAATTTACTATTCATCTACATTTTGCTCGTGTGATGGGGATTTGAAGAAATCATGATGTTCCGGTGGTATATATCACAAAAGGTCAATCATGTCCTTGAATTTTGCTGTTGTAATTTGTCTGATATTTTTATAGAGTGGTGTCAATACAATGTTTTCGAATTTTCTTGGTCTACCCCGACGTGGTAATAAATTCAGGACTTTCAAATTTTCATTCTCATTCATTGATGTCTTATAGAAAATTTTATACGGTTCATTTCTAACAAAAGGCATATTTGTAACCAGTTTACTGATTCTCCATCAGAATTCTTTACCCTTTTAAAAATTGCGTCTTCTAATAATTTTGTTGATATAAAATCTTTTTGTTTCATTTCATTTACAATAAAATTTTTACCTTTCCGACCCTTCACCACTGCTTTCAGACATTATCAATAGTAAATATCTTGATATAAGTATAAAATAAATGGAGTTAGGCCACTTTCAAACTGCACGGTTCAGTTATTGAACTAATTCTGAAAACTTATGTGTCAAAAACTTTTTGTATTTGCTCGGAATATCAGCAACCTGAAATGCTTCACTGATATATAATGTGAAGTTGTACATGTAACCATGGTAACTGGCAAAAAATTGAAAAACGGAGTTAGGCCACTTTCAAAATAAACGGCTCAAATATTAATACAAAATATATGATGTTAATATAGAAGAAATGTATAGAAAGTAAAGATAAAAAATTCTAGTATTTGATAAATGAGGATAAATTATAAATAAATAAAAATAATGGATGCCATGAGGTGGAGGGAGCAATAATTTATTTTGTGTTCAAAAGATTTTTCATGTGTTAAATACAGCTCAATTAAGAACAAATATATGACAGAAAATAAAAAAATCACAAGTTATTAATTACAATAATTGATTATAGATGAATATTCGTAGAAGCCGTTTTTATTATTTGTTTGCACTTTATTTAAACCATTACTGAAATTAGATTTTTATATGACAGATAAGCGCGATCTTTAATCATTGCATCAGTTTTTACTTTTCTATTCCTTGCATATATTTATTTTATTTTAGTGTGCTATCTTATTTTATGTCATTATAGCAAAAAAAAAAGTTTTTTAATGTGAATAATGGTTTGGACGTGATATCTGTGCTAAATGCAATTAGGCGTGATACGGATTATGAGATTGTTCAAAACAAAGCAACATTCCTAGAAATAATTTTAACTATAATTTTTATAATTCTAGTCAATTTTAAAATGTAATTTTGTATTCTATCTGATTTCCTTGAGAATCTGTATAAAAAAAAAAAAATTGTTCTACATAACGTGTTTATTTTTTAATAAACTTTAATTGTAATTTTTATATTTATAGGTTTTGAGCAAGTAAACTGAACTTGTAAATTCTTCAAAAATACAAAAGTTCTAAAATATTTAGTTTTTGATTTTCACAATTTTCTTCATTGATCGCATTTGTTTTGTTTTTTTACTGAACTTTGAAAAAATATTATATATTCGTTGATCGTGGGAAATGCAAGAAGGTTAATATAAGTAAGTAATAACAGGCAATAAGATGTTTAAATATTTTATTTTGTATTTTTTAAAGCATAAAGCAAGAAATCATTCCGCACAAAACAATGCTCTCCATGGTGTATTGGCTAAGATTGGTCTAGAAACTGAAATACTCGTAGTGTGGACGCTACACGAGACTAATCCGGCAGCTCCTAGACCGTTGCTGAGATGGACTAAGGTTTGTCTCGTCTATTGCCTAGCAAATGTCTCATAGTTTGGACGTGGCTTTAGACCAGGTCTAATCCACTACCTCTTGTAGTGTGGACGTAGCTTTAGACCAGCGATTTTGGTCTCAGAGACGGACTCAGCAACGAGGATTAGTCTCACCAGCGGCTCCGCAACCGTCTAGCTAGACCAGCTAGACCACGTCTCTGAGACCAGGTCTAATCCTCTACCTCTTGTAGTGTGGACGTAGCTTTAGACCAGCGATTTTGGTCTCAGAGACGAACTCAGCAACGGGGATTATTCTCAGCAGCGGCTCCGCAACCGCCTAGCTAGAACAGCTAGACCACGTCTCTGAGACCAAGTCGAAGCCACTACGTCTTGTAGTGTGGACTTAACTTAACGCTCCATCCCGAGTGCTGCTCACAGGTTTTGACATGTTCGTAGTACATACGACAAATCAAAAAATTATAAACCAAAAATGACAAATAAAAGATATTATATACTTTGTAAATAAAATATATTTTTTTTTTTACATGTTTGTGAGAAAAAAAAATAGTGTAAAAAGGTTAAAGAATCTTGGATACTCCTTGAATGAATTCTATGATAATCTGCAACTATCTTGCAACAATAATGTACACACATATTTTCCTTTTGAGATGTTATTGTAAAATATAATTTAATGTACTGTTATTTCATTTCGATTAACCGATAACAATTTGGCTCGTTAATTTTACCAAAACTGACAGCATTGCACTGAGCAAACCATGCATACAGCTAGTATGGACAGTGGTTTCATTATAAAGAATATACAGAGCTGGATAGTATTGGAATCATGGTGATATATATATATCGGTGATATATCATCGAATCATGGTGAAGATAGATGTTAAACTTCCATCATCCATTCCATGAGAAACTTCCATCATCTTCATTTTTGCTCGATGGTAAAGCAAAACGGTTGTACAGATCAATTATTTATCCCGGACGGACCTTTATTCTTTCGATCGGCTGTTGTTGCCTGGACAGGAGGAAGCTACCTTTCGTCAGGCTTGTAAGTTTTACAACGTGCAATAAAAATGTTCTTGTACCTAGACAACGATCCTCCACCTTATTTTTTTTATTCCTGGAGTCATTAAACTACGGAAGAGTCGGAAGGCACAACTATTTCAAACAATGCTTTATTGCTATGAGTTTATTACAGGTAGCAATAAAACACCGGCTGGTTTTATTACAGGTAGGTTTATCGAGGCACCTGGGGCAATAGTTGAAGAACTTTATGTCCTGAAGTTCCAGGTACGGAAAGCACTGCCTATGGTTCTGTTCGTTTTTATTTTTATCAGAGCTGTTTGGTCAGTAAGAGTAGTTCGGTGGATGTTACCATTCTTTTGAGTTTATGATCGTGAGCAACGCAATAGGTCAATAAAAGTCGTACACAGAAAGCATGCCTCTACCTAATTCTTTATTTTTTTTTTTCAATATTTATATTTCACCAGGTCCATCATATAAGAATTTATAACTAAAAAATAATAATAAGAGACTTATTATTAAAATTAATTTTTTGTAGTATAAGACGATTGAGGGAAAATGTGGTGTTACAAATCTAAAATTATTCCTACAAAAGCCAGTTGCTAGATAATTCAATAGGGAAATAATTTATGATAAAGGTTTAATTATTTTAATTTCTCTTGTTAAGGCATATTATAATTAAAATAATTTTTCCCCAATTGCAAAGGGACCACTTTTGTGATGTATTTTGTTTTTCCATTTTAATTCCTGAATGATGAAATCAGTAGGAAATTATACGTTATTTAAATAAATATAATATCTTTCAATATTGATTCGTACGAGTACTACAATATAATTATTCTTTCGAATACAATGGTCACATATAATGGTAATTTTTCAATATTAGCTTAGCTTCTAGAAGTAAAAAAAAATCAGTATAATTATCATAATTATCAGTATAAAAATCATAATAATCGATACATGTTGATCGATAACGAGGTCATCAAAAATGTTTACTAACCAGCTGATTTTTTTTTACTTACTTAATATTTATATAATTTAACAGTCATATTGTCCTACAAATTGCGTGGTACGTTATCCTTAAATTTTGGAGAATCGACATATTTTATCCTAGCTACCTCTGTTGGCCACTACAATCGAGAATTTTCGCAAAGGAAATTGTTGGGCGTCTCATCAAAACGAAGCTATTCACGAAGATTCAACTTGATAGTAATCAAGTGCAAAAATGTAGCAGGGATCCTGGACTAATAGTTTAACAGGAATTCCATATTAAGTACAGATAATAAGTTATTATATAAAGCCTGCTTACGAACTAATCTAACATGTCCAATATTTAGTTATATGTCGAAAAGAAATTATAAAAAACTACAAATATTCTAAAACACTTGCCTTAGAATTGCTGGAAATTATGCATATTACACTAAAGTTATAATTACGCATAAAGAATTATGTACTCTCAGACCTACTGAATATAGACACAAAATTTCATAAGAATCGGTCGAGTCGTTTCGGAGGATTTCTGTGATTCGACAATTTTATAAATTAGATAGAGCTAAGATATCGGTGAATTATTATATAATCGGAACTTAACTTACGTCTGTTTAACCTACAAAGCTCTATTTCGGCTCAAATTGTAGAAAATTTAATCTTCTTTAAACACGGTTATTTGGGTTTTTTTTCCAGGAACGCACCGATTAGGAGATACAGGCCAAAAACTGAAAAGATTCCGAAAATTTCGATGTTTTTCGGCTTCCAAAAGTATTACCGTGCGTTTTTTCGTGTATCAAAGTTGCGAAGTTGGATTTATGCTATTCAGACATGCCCTTAAAACATGTCAAAAATGCAACATCATCAAGCGTCACTGCTAAGATCAACGCTTAATCGATAATAATTACCGACACGTATCACTTAGGGGTATGAAAAATAGTTTACATCCTATTCTCAGACCTACTGAAATGCACAAAAAATTTAAGTCAAGTCGTTTTGTTACAAACACTGTGACACGACAATTTTATATATTATAAATATATATATATATATATATATATATATATATATATATATATATATATATATATATATATATATATATAGCTGCCTCGTGTTTTATTCGGTTAGTATATATCTTAGTATTCATCTCATCTCCATCCTTTTCACATTCACCTTTCTTCGCACCTGTTCTCACGCCTACTTTTGGCATCCATCATATGTTAATAGTATAGAGTTCATTATTATTTAGCCTCATATTTTTCATCTACTGTATTTCTTTACCTATTTTCTATATGTTTATGTTATATTCACATCTTATTTTGCATTAATGCCACTTCTTTCTAAGTGTATACAGTTATATATTAACTTCCTCTACTTATATTTTCTTTTCCTTTCATACTTCATAATTCATAGTTATAAATACCACTATTTTCAATGTTTAATTTTTGAAATTTTTCTATCTTTTCTTTCTATATATGCTTGTATTATTACATTTTACCTATGTAACCTCTAGATGTCTGTTATCATATCCATATCTATAATTAAACTAGTTTTTTCTAAATCCTTCATACTCAACCCCCCTTTTTCTATATTTTAATCTTCTCATTTTGTATCTTTCCGTTTACCTCCTCATTTTTCTTTCCTTTTATATTATTGTTTACATTTTATCCTTTCTTGACATGTATTTTTTCTATTTTATATACGTATTCTTTTATTATTATATCTGTCACTATTAGAATTTCTGTTCATCATCTACAATTTTATTATTATCTATCACTATTTTAAGTTTATTATATTCTGTAACCAGTCTTATATTCATTCTTATTTATCATATATCTATGCACTATTTCATCATATCTAGTCACTATTTTAATTTCCACTCTTGTACCACTTTATATATTCTTGTTACTGCTACGTTTTTATATATTTCTGTTTGTTTCTCTCTCTTAGCCCTGAAGATGGCCTACATTGTAGTCCGAAACGTCGGCACATAATAAATAAGTTACGCTTATTTAGGTTATTTGATTGACTGCACCCCCAACTATTTCTTCCTTACATATATATGTATATATATATATATATATATATTTTTTTTTTTTTAATTTTGAAGAGAAAAGATTATGTCTTGGCCGGGATTCGAACTCGGGTCGCCCGCGTTTCTAGCGCGGTGCTCTAACCACTGAGCTACCAAGGCACGCATTCCAGCCAGACAAATCCTTTCTCTTCACTGATTCTATATATCCCTGTGATCTCGCAATTTTTCGAGGTATACACGGGGAAGTATGTTCATTGAACATTACTTTAATCGGGATCTCGTTGACTTACGTCAAATTTATATTCATAATTTATTTTTTATTTATGGTTCTTTAAGAACCATAAATAAAAAATATATATATATATATATATATATACATATATATAATTTTATAATTTTTTTTTCTGTTGAAAGTTTTTTGTATATATTTTTTATTTCATTGTGTATATGATTCAGTGTGGGTACATTTAAATTTGTCCAATGCTTTTGAAGTTTGAGACTGGTCTGTTTGGTACAGCGTATTACTTTTGTGAATTGTAACAACTTATACAATAAATAAATAAATATATTTAAAAAAAAAATACAATATTTTTAAATACTAGTTAATATCCAATTATACTTATACACTATTCAACTTCTATTTCCTATCCATGGGATTCCTATCCTTGAAATAGGCAATGTTCGATATAACTGTATTAGCGGTTTAGAGACATTACAACTACTTTTATAGCAATTGAAATTCCAACGGAACTTCAACTGCGCGAAAGTTCCCGATATTGGATATCGCAGGGTATTTTTAATTTAAAGAATATTGCAAGCCTTTTATATGATATCCTGCATTTAAAAAAAAAAACTACACATTTGACAATTCCTTATTATAGTCTCAGTTTTTGACAACATTTGAAAAACAGCAGTTATATATACATAAATATAAATGTAAATAAATAAGTATAAAAATGAAAACTTGTTTTGTTTCTTTTTTTGCGATTTTTTCTAAAACTGAGCAAAAACGAGAAAATCTCTAAAAGACTTTTTGTCTTGGTTTTTCGGTCCCCTATAAGTTCCTAAAGTTTTGCCATTTAAATTCGGGACACCCTGTATTTATATATATATATATATATATATATATATATATATATATATATATATATATATATACACATTACGCCTGTTATTTTCGACTATGACAATCTATTCTACTTGGTTTTCTATGTTGGTAAACGTTTTAATTGCTCTTCTTAGTAAAATGTGTTACCTTAATTTTCTTGAACTTAAGGGGGTTTTAAATTCTCAAATTTGGTTAATGCAACATTTGTCACAAGGAACGATGGTGGAAATTGACTTTTCTAAAATATTTGTAAACGCCCTACCCCCCCCCCCCCCTCGGTTTAGGACCCACAACCTCCTTCGCACCGTGATGACCAGGTGATTGCTCCGACACCTTCATCGACAACCCGACCACCAAGTATTGACCCCCAAGAACTGTCCTCCTCGCCAGGTACCGGTATCGGTACCGCGAAGACCCAGATGTGCGATTGGGATCGGACTGTCCCCTCCCTAATGAGGCCATGGGAGGCTGCCCTATCTTCGGCCAGATCTGTCCCCGGACCCTGGCTCTTGGCAAGATAAACACTGCTCTTTGTTACAGATTTCGGGTTTGTTCCGACTTGTATCTTCTTCTGCAATTAGCTGGCGTGCCATGTCGTCATCCGATCTGCAGGTGTGAGGAGAACTAATGGCTAATAGGTGCTTTCAGAACTAAAATACTATCTGAAACGCTGTTTTTTTTCCTTGTAAGTGTGCCAACGAGAAGACTTTGGGTTTTTCAGGTTTTTTGGTTATATCGATATTGACTGAGAAATTTCTTAGTGGCTTCTGGACGTATGTGCAAAACTAAAAAATTTCTAATCTCTTAAAGTTCAAATTATATTAAGACCTTGGAAAAATTCCAAAGAAAAGCCCTTAAGTCTCCAAACTAAAACAGAAATTGAAAATATCTGTCCAATATTTCGCCTATTCAGGCATCCTCAAGGTAGAAAGAGAATAACAGCAAAACAAAACATAAAAAATGCACCCAAGAAACATCCCACCAACTCCAAGGCTCAATTGTAACTAATGAATCATAAGGAAGGTTACTCGACTCCAGCTGGATAAGGTTAGATAAAAATAGCTTATAAATATTTCAGAGATTGAAAATTCAATATACGCCCAAACCTACAACAACCAAACTTCAAAAAGCACAACAGGAAAAAACAAAATGCATGATAGTAATAAACAACACAAAAACATAAGACAAAAGACCATATGAAAAAATGAAATTAAAAGTGCAATAAAAAAAGAACACTATCAAGAAACCAGTGGATTTATGGCTATTCCACAAAATATATTAATATTAAAAAGGGAAAGGTAAAAAGAGACCTTACTTAAATGTTAAGACCGTAATAATAAACTGTTTTAGTTTGTTAGAGACTTAAGGGTTTTTCGTTGGAATTTTTCCACGGTCTAAACATTTATGTAACGTTTTCTTCTTTCTCTTTTTACCTTTACCTTTTCAATATTCAAACTTTATACTTGGGATTGATGTCAAATTTAGCTGAGCACCTCCCCGTTCAGCCTCAACATAATCACAGTACGATTGTACTTTATCTGAATCTAATGGTATATTTTTATTAAAAATGCATTGTAAAATTTGAATATAGAACTCCTATAAAATAAAAATAGTAAAATAATATATTTTTAAAATTGAAAAACTGATAGCATTTTTCTAAATCCTATCTACCTTTTTTCAAACAGTCATTGTACACTATTGTTACTGTACAATAGTATTTCACTAATTTTAATTTTTCAAATTCATTAATCCTATCTACTATTTTTCAAACAGTCATTGTACACTATTGTTACTGTACAATAGTATTTCTATTATTCACATTAGTTATTGTACATACAGTTCCATACTTTTCTGTAACATGTAACATCTTTAAGTCCGTTATCATTCATTTTATATCTTTATTTTACTAGTTTTTCTTTATTCTTCATGTTCCAACCCTTTTTTTGTATATGTAAATATTCTCATTTTGTTTCTTTTGTTTACCTCCTCCTTTTTGATTTTCCTTTATATTATTTTTACTTTACTATCCTTTCTGTACATTTATTTTCAGTATTTTATTATATATGCGTTATTTATAATTTATCATTTCTGCTCATTCTCTTTAATTTTATTAAATCTGTCTTACTTTATTATATCTGTCATTATTTTCATTTTCTTTTCATTATCATTAATTTTGTTATATCTGTCTTTATCTTAATTTTATTATATCTGTCACTATTTTAATTTCTTTTCATTATCATTATTTTTTTAAATCTGTCTATATCTTAATTTTATTATATTCTGTCACTTTTCTAATATTCGTTATCTTCCATCTTCATATCTGCCACTATTTTAATTTTCTACATTACTTGTCACCATATTATTGTTACTGTACATTTTTATATTTTTTGTTCTGTTTGTTTCTCTCTCATAGCCCTGAAGATGGCCTACACTGTAGGTCGAAACGTCGGCACATAATTATAAGTTTATTACTTATTCAGTGTTCTTTTTGACTGCACCCCCCAACTATCTCCTTTACAGAAGTTCTTAGATTTCGGTAAAATCTATACATATAGATACATATCCCTATTAGGATTATCATTTTTAATTGAAAATATTGGAGGGGTTTTTGTTTTCAGCAGTAATACCCCTAGGACACTCATAATAGACGCGATAATTTTATGACAATCGAAAGCTCGTTACCAAGCGACGAGCTTGAGAGATCTATCATAGAACTAGCTTATGCCCGCGACACGCTCGCGTGGAATTTGGTCTGCCAAATCAAGTTTTGTGAAAGATCATTTTAAATACCTAAATTAGGTTGGAGAGGAATCTCTTTTACTGTACTGCGCAAATTTTAAGAGGAGGATGAGAAAATGGAAGGCTCTAATTTCTTTCTTTATTTATTAACTTTAGACTTTTCCGGTGATGGGGCACACCGTGTCCTTTTCCTTTTATTTGTTTATTTTATTTATTTCTCAGTTCAGGCTGAATGTGCGCAGTACAGTAAAAGAGATGTCTCTCCAACCTAATCCTAATCCAGACTAGAAATCTTCAAACTTAAAGGGGCTAAGAAAAAAAAAAAAAAAACCTAAATAATTTAATTATTTTCTTTAAATATACGTTACTCGTACATCCAAAATTCAAGATGTCTAACTTCAAAACTGACGGATTCTATACAACGTTTGAACCGCTATTATATTAAAGGGGGAACCCTTGGGATGGAATTATCCAAATTTCTTTCTTAAACTGAAAATGAACCTTTCTACAAATTTCTAGTTTCTGATTTGCCTTTAATTATGTACTACAAAGGAGGAGCACATGCCCCCGTGCCCCCACATCAATCTGCCCTTGCTGTAGCCTATGATGTATAACCTATTTTACTCAATAAGTTTCATCCAAATCCGTTCAGTAGTTTTTGCGTGAATGAGTAATAAAAATACAAACATTCGCATTTATAAATTAGTAAGATATCAAAACAAATAGTTTCACTCATGTTCTTTCTGTTATTTTAACAACTATGATCATGTGATTTGCCTTTAATTATGTACTATAATGGATTCTCCACAGTTCCTAAAAACTGTCGGGGGGGGGCACGTGTCCTAAACTAATTATTACCAAAGTTGACTCCTGTAAATCTTGTTTTCGGCACTTAACATGTATGTGAACTAAGGCATCGATATGTTAGAGGTAATATTGGTAATGTGTTACATCCAAGTACTTTTTAATGATATTTATCGTTACATTATAGCCAAATTACACAAACTCATTATAAAATGTAGCCTATGCTGTAGCCTATGTGTTATTCTGATGTATAACTTATATTACTGTAAAGTTTCATCGAAATCCGTTCAGTAGTTTTAGCTTGAAAGAGTAACAACCATACAAACTATATATATATATATATATATATATATATATATATATATATATATATATATATATATATATATATGTATATAGTGATAATATATTAATAATATGCTTTACAAGTATAAACGCTAATTTGAGTACCTGTTTAAACCCATTTAATGAATCTATTGAATTATTTTCACTGAAACACTATTTTATTTACACCAAACTAATGAAATAAATTAGATGTGAATAAAATATTAACACACACTATTATTATAACACTTATCACTCAAACTATTTGATAATTATTTCACAAATTTGGTTAAATTAAGAGAATTTTAAATAAGTAACCTAACGGAGGACCTTCACCAGCCGGCACTACCCGGCATACTAATGAGCGATGTTTTTGAAACAGAGATGGTACTAAGTGACAGCCAATCAGAATCGAGTATTCTCTAGAACTCTATTATCCGGCAAAACAAATCCGCCACTTCCTTTCTAATATTCAGTCAGTTTTCTGCTTTTCTCAACTCTACATCACAGCTTTATAAAATCATCATAAAATATGTCTTCTCTGCAGTAATTACTTTTCGTATGTATCTTTATTCATGAAATATACATCTAAATATAGAATATATATTTAAATTAATTAAGAATGCTGAATTTACTTTATTTTAGATATAGATATATCTACTACATATAGTATAGCTTCATCACTCAATGAAACCATTAAGGCAAATAAATATTTTAATTATAACTTATATTATATAACAGATATTATATTATATAACAGATATAGCAAATTTTAAAGGTAAAAATATAGCACTCATACTTAAACTGAACTGAAGGTATAGAAGTAAAAATAATACTAACATATATAAAAACTTTTAAGAAATTTATTCCCAATGAAATTAAATGTTTTTTTATAATATTGTTAGAAGTTTTTAAAAAAAAATTCTTTGCATTTTAAATAATTTGAACTTTGCACCTAGATTTCCTAGATTATATCACTGGTAGTATATTATTCTATTTTATTATTATATTATTCTAATTTTGATCTTTTGTAACAACAATATTATTTTGATTGCATGCCAAGAATTGGTGACTGATGTTAAACGAAAAGCTGAACCACTTCGAGAGATTAGGAATGTTGGGTTCAGTGCAATAACGGTTTTGCAGGGAAGTGAATTTGTCGAGAATACGCTCAACAGCTATATACAATTTTTAAGAGAGAGAAACATTTTGTTTCTCTCTCTTAGCCCTGAAGATGGCCTACACTATAGGGCGAAACGTCGGCACACAATAAATAAGTTACACTTTTTAAGGTGTTTTTATTGACTGCACCCCCAACTATTTCTTCCTTATATTAGAAGTTACAGTCAACCAATTCTTCTCTAACTTTAAAATATTAAATTCTTTCGATATTTAGAAATATTCATTAAACATAAATCGATTCATTATGACGATTTTTTCCATTTTGTTTAATAGCTTACTTGCGATACGCAATATTAATCAAATGTAATGTGTTTATTTAAGCATGGTGTGCATGTCTTAATAAACGGTCTCCACAAGGAGGTTACTGGGGGGGGGGAGAAAAAAGAATACATACAATATAATTTCAGGGATACTCAAAAAAGTTTTCAGAATTATTTATTTTAAATTGATGGACTCTCTCCGGCTATAGTGGCATGAGATAAATTGATTGCCACAAAGAGTAGTCAATTCAACTTTTTTTACTTTTTTTTTTTACAATTTTACATGAGTACCTTGCCTTTAAAAGTACAAAGAGAGATCTACGAGAACCGCAACAGCAACTCTATATTTCCGGGTTTGGGCTAATAGTAATTTAAAAGAGAGTTTTTGCCTCCTTCGCCACTGGCAACTTTTTGAATAACTGTGTCAAAAACTAATCTTTGTTCTGAATTTAAAAGTGGAAGAGCTTCTGTTACTTGTTGCATTAAAGAATGCAATGATTATCATTCTCTAATCTATCCTCACCTGCTTCTGGAAATGTTGAAAATTCTTGATTATTTAGCTTTTTGAGACCTTTGAAATAGATTGGCCCACGCATTTGGTGTAAAATCATTAAAACATATGTTTATTATTTATTTCAAATTAAATCAACTATATTAAATCATACCCTATTTTAACGCCTTACAACCCTTTCGCATTAAAAAGTAGCCTATGTCCTTTCTCAGGCTCTAGACTATCTCTGTACCAAATTTCAATTAAATCGGTACAATAATTAGTAGTGTTAGGCGTGAAAGTGTCCCAGACAGACAGAGGTTAATGAAAATAAACCTTTTTACGAAAATCTAGGCTAGATTATTGTTACGGGCTACTGGGTATTAAAATGAATTAAACAATTCCTTAATTAAAGATACTAATATTTATTAACAAAACTGATAAGAAGGATACAATTAAACTATTAACAATTAAATGATTAAACTAATATAAATTTATAATGACAATATTCTAAATATTATAATCTAGGCCTAACTCCTATTTAATTATTACAATAATATTAGATATTACTAATTCTAGATAGCTTAACTAGTTACAATAGTTTCTATGACTACAATTTATAACTAATAATTAACACTTACAGTTCACTAGTCCACCGACCGTAAGATTCTTCAAGTATCACAAACTGACACACAGTAACAAACAGAAACAGTTTATTACACTCGCGAGACTGTTACAGTTCACTGATACACTTATTACCTGGGCCGGTTCAACACTGACTAGTTTATCACACTGACACTCACTTATGACAGATCTTGCGTGGTCTACTCTCAGGCTAAGACTGACTGACTCGAGATGAGGGAAGTATTTAAGTAGGCAAGGCCGAACATTCTAGAACACGGAGGGGCCAGACAATTCTGGAATATTCTTAATCCTTTTCCGACAAAAGGAGACGATCTAGAACGGTCCTAATCCTATTTTAACGTCTCCCGCTGACGGACTTAAGCCGCTAATCCCCCGCTTCCGCCTTCCTTTGTGCGGCCGTAACATTATTCACAATGATCATATGAATATTTTAAAAGGTTACAATAGGTTATAACTGCTAGAATGATAATAAATCATCACACAGAGCTACTTTCGCATTTATAATATAGCTTTTGCAGGCAGCTTCGCTCGCGTGGAATTTGGTCTGCCATATAAAGTTTCATGACACATCATTTTAAATAAATAATTTATTTTTTTTAACTATAAGTTACTCGTACATCCAAAATTTCAGATGTCTAACTTCAAAAGATGTCCATACAATCTTTGAACCCCTATTATATTAAGGAGGAACCCTTGGGGGTAGAATTATCCAAGTTTCTTTCTTAAATTATAAAAAGAAACTATCTGCAAGAGAGACAAACATACAAACTATTGTCATGTGATTTGCCTTTAATTATGTACTATAATGGATTCTACACAGTACCTAAAAAACTGAAGGGGGAGGGCACGTGCACCCTTGCGCGTCCCCCGTATAAATCCGCGCTTGCTATAGCCTACGTGTTATTCTGATGTATAAACTATATTACTGTAAAGTTTCATCCAAATCCGTTCAGTAGTTGTTGCGTGAAAGAGAGACAAACATACAAACTTTCGCATCTATAATATTAGTAGGATTATGGGGCATTTGGCAATGTCCGACAAAAACAATTTATAACTCAACACAACGAAGCATTTATTTATTCATTAAAAGTGCAGCTGGGGGAAATACAATTATTTAAATTTAATGTAACACTAGAGATAAGTTGCTGTTCTCTACTATTATATAAAAGATCTATTACCACGCATAATATTTATGATCTTGTGGGAATTTATTTCTAGGAATTTTTCCTTTGATTTGCGCATTTATACTTTGAACATTCGCATTGCCAAAACATGACATGTTGAAATTTATTTGGAAATTATTGTCAAACTCAACACGTGTTGTCATAGTGTTTGATAATTGCATTCAGTGCAATTATCAGTGTAATGTTGACATGATCTGGTGAAAGTTGTTTCATATGACACAAAATGACAAAATTTGAATGGTTGTTAGAACTATCAAAAAATTTTCAGGTAAATTTCTGTACCGTCTCCACCCCAAAAAATTTAGATTTTTTCCTTTTTTAAAAAAGGGGATTTTTTCAGTTATTTGCTTCGAATGTATTTAAATTGAAAATGCGTCATTATAGAAGAAGATAAATTTTCCAGTACATTTGTATTTAATTTGTTCTACAACATGAAATCTGTGGGTAGTAATATCCATGTACTTTTCAAAAATGTCGTCATATTGTGGATTGGATATGGCCAGTCAATGTTAATCCTACATTTCTGAGTCAGCACTCTCCCCTTCCCTCACTATTGTATATAAACCTTGCTGTAAGATATAGATCTTAGTCAGTTAATCAGATATAGTTAGCCATAGTCATTAGACTAATTTAAAGTGTAGTTCTAGCTTGTTTAAATTGTTTGTTTTTATCAATAAAGTTTTTTAAGTTCTTTGTGTAGTAACGTTCTTTATGTGTAGATAACAGTTTGGCTTGGTAAGATTGGAATGATTTTGGTCTTAAGGTATGTTCTATGTAATGGTGCTTAGCGAAAATAAAGTTTTCGACATTCTCTTAACCATAATACCCCAAGAGCTTTTTACCCTAATTATATCTTTTATTTACAGCTTCAACTGCGTTTAAAGAGAAGAAGCGCTATTACAAGTCATAGAGAGCGTAAAATTAAAAATAGATTAGTATACAACATGTTTACTGATAATGCCACGCCGACATGTCCTTTCCAAAGGTTTTGTAACAAAGGGAAATTGCATTTTGTTGTAAGCAGAGGAAGTTACTTGAGGATGGAGTAGGGCGATAAGCGACAAACAAATATTTTATCTCTGAAAGGACACACAGGATCCTTATCTTAGGACCTGTACCGAACAAAGGACCTCTTGGAGGGCACCTTATCAGGCGGTGCACCTCCTGTGAGTCCTGCAAGAATAAGGATTGGCCTCGGTAGGTAGCTCTTCCAAAGGCGGTCTATCTTCACCCCAGCCAACTTAACTACCCGTGAAACTGTCCTGTCACGAACGGGATTGTTAAGATCGTTGTAAGGCAGAACTTTTCTGCTTTCGAATTGTTGGTGGGTAGCCTTTAGCAAGAGTGTAGCTGCCCTAACTGAAACGATAAATGGGAGTACAGTCAAAGATACCACAAAATAAGCAAATACTTAATTTATTATGCCAGCCACAATTGCGTTACTTAATTTGTGTCACTTATCTTTGATTGCACCCCTGACCAATTCTATCCATAATTAGAATTATTCAATCAACTATTTTCCACCCGGTCAAGATACGAATAATATTTTCTTCATCACGTTGTAAGATATGCGAAGTGCGATGCATTTTTTCTACTAAATGGAAGGATTCTAATTCGAAACCGCCTGTGGCAGAGAATTTATTATTTATACTAGAATCGACTCTTTAAGAACTCCTCCTCAGGATCTGTAAATGTTTGTTTATTCATTTAATGTCACTTTATGCTGCTATGGCTAATCGGACGATGTGGGGGCTCAATTTCATCAAAATCAGCAAAATCAAATTTTGCCTATCCAGAATTAATGAGGGTAGGGATTTTACGAGTACCTGACTTAGTACAGACTCGGGACCACCGTATAACGTCCCTTCCGAAGGACACCACAAGTAAATATCTATACAGTGGCCAAAGGTAATTGTAGAAACATCTGGTGGTTGAGCGCGGACTTTGCCAAATCACCTATTTGCAAAACCGTTCGGCCTAGAAACACTTATTTTCAAATATTTCCTATATTTTTAAAACTATATACTATCAACAACAATCAGTTGTGAGATTGAATATGAGATATTTAGATTCTACAAATTTAAATTTGTAAAGTGTTCGCTTCGATTTGTCTGCGATGCCCCGAGAAGGTCTCACGTGTCCCGCCGTTAGGTTGAGTCAAAGTGGCTTTTTCCTTCTATCCGCAGGCTCTATTTCCTTGGTTCTTACTTATATCAAACTATCAACTCACAACATCCATCTTACATCTATAGTCTCCTACAATTCAAGTCCTCTATCCAATCCCAGGGCACAAGATCTCGCCCTTCCGATCTTTATATCCGTTCCCATAGAACCAAAACTTTTGAGCGTTCCATCTCTCTTTGGAACACACTCCCATTCGATATCCGTCATGCGTCTTCTTTAACCTAATTTAAATCCAAACTTTTCCTACATCTTCTAAATTCCCAATCAGATGCTTTATAATCAATAAATAATTGATAGATATTTTCAACTTTATCGATTGATGAACTACTGTAAATATTCCTCACTCATAATGAAATCATTTTTTTTTTTTGTTAGGTACTAGATGCTATCATGTATTCACTGTTTTTTTCCATAAACCTTGTTCTTTTTATTGTAAATTTGTATGTTTTTTTATTTTAATTTTGCATTACATTTTCTGATTCTCTACCAAAACATATCTGTTTAGTTATTTACTTTTAAGATATTTTGTAAATATTGTTTTATTTTGGCCAGATAAATATTTACTTAAATATATTCATCTCTGTTATTCTAAGGGGACCTGGTCCCAGAATAAAATTATTATTCTATTCTATTCTATTCTAAATTACAGAAGGAATAGCTCTGATCTATTGAAAAGGATCAGCTGGGATTCGGTCATGTCTTGAGCAAGGGGAAGTGGACAAAAAAATCTTAATAAGCATGTATAAATTTTAATAATTCCTGTGAATACGAATTTAGCTTCGGAACATAAATTCAAAATCATTTCATTTCTTTTTAAACAGAATTAGATAAATAAAATGCATGCAATCTCATAAAAATCAGATGAGGAACCTGATCATCTGTAATATTTTATGTATTTTTATTTTGAAGAGGAAATATTTGCCCTGGTCGGGATTCGAACCCGTGACAGCGCTGGTAGCTCAAATGGTATGAGTGCTGTCTCGGCAAATCTTTTCTCATCAAAATAAAAATATTTAAAATTAAAGCAATTAATAAAAAGTTATATAATAGTTTTGATGTAAAATGATTCATTTTGAAAAATAGTTGCTGTCAGTTGTGAATTGATGTGTATTGAAGTCAATACATTTAAATATTTAAAGATGAACAAACATAACAGATTATAAAGTTAGATTAATCAATAAATTAGCCTTTTAATTGTTTTTGGAATATTTAGCATTTTACGAAACTTATTTCTTCGAATCATGATTCAATTGTATGAAACAAGTAATCGTTTTTTCGGTTTATTTTATAATTTATTTCTTTTTATCAACACGAATATGCGATATTTTTTCAGATTCGATATTAGAAAGGAAATGCGGTTTAAAGAAACGGAAGACGATAGTATCTGAAGATATGGCTCAAAATAAGTTTGAGCAAACCGCAAACTATAATATTCTGCGGTCTTTCGTATCCCTTTCCCAATTTTCCTCAATACCAATCTTCATTTTTTGTTGTTTTAGAAAAAAAGTATATTTTTGATAGAGAAAGGAATAAATATTGTTTCTCAGCCTCACTTTCCTTCTCTTATATGCTAGAATTATCCAAGTCAATAGTAACGAAGAAGGAACTATTCTAATGTAAAGGAGATAGTTGGGGGGTGCAGTAAAAAAAAACACTGAATAAGTAATAAACTTATAATTATGTGCCGACGTTTCGACCTACAGTGTAGGTCATCTTCAGGGCTATGAGAGAGAAACAAACAGAACAAAAAATATATAAATGTATAGTAATAATAATACGGTGACAAGTAATGTAGAAAATTAAAATAATGGCAGATATGAAGATGAAAGATAACGAATATTAAAAAAGTGACAGAATATAATAAAATTAAGATATAGACAGATTTAAAAAAATTAATGATAATGAAAAGAAATTAAAATAGTGACAGATATAATAAAATTAAGATAAAGACAGATATAACAAAATTAATGATAATGAAAAGAAAATGAAAATAATGACAGATATAATAAAATAAGACAGATTTAATAAAATTAAAGAAAATGACCAGGAATTATAAATTATAAATAACGTATATAAAATAAAATACAGAAAATAAATGTACAGAAAGGATGGGAAAGTAAAAATAATATAAAGGAAAATAAAAAAAGAGGGGGTAAACCAAAGATACAAAATGAGAATATTAACATATACAAAAAAGGTTGGAACATGAAGAATTAAGAAGAACTAGTAAAATAAAGATATAAAATGTATGATAACGGACTTAAAGATGTTACATGTTACAGAAAAGTATGGAACTGTATGTACAATAACTAATGTGAATAATAGAAATACTATTGTACAGTAACAATAGTGTACAATGACTGTTTGAAAAATAGTAGATAGGATTAATGAATTTGAAAAATTAAAATTAGTGAAATACTATTGTACAGTAACAATAGTGTACAATGACTGTTTGAAAAAAGGTAGATAGGATTTAGAACTTCCATTAAAAATGCTATCAGTTTTTCAATTTTAAAACTATATTATTTTACTATTTTTATTTTATAGGAGCCCTGGAGATGACCTACACTGTAGGTCGGAACGTCGGCACATAATTATAAGTTTATTACTTATTCAGTGTTCTTTTTGACTGCACCTCCCAACTATCTCCTTTACATTAGATCATCCAGTCAACTATTTTCATCTCATACAAGGAACTATTCTATTTAAAACAAAACAGTTTGAAACTAGGATTATGCTAGCTAATATTATGTTTGTTCTTATTTATCTAGATAGTAGATCTTATTATGTTCGTCCCAGGTTATAATGAGTTGAATAGATACCAGTCAGGGAGGGGTCTGTTGAATACAAAAAAAATATATTGTAATCAAAGTTTGTAATAATTTTTTAATTATTTCAAATTATTATTATTATTATCATCTATTTTTTAACGCATTTGCGGGTTCAAGACAGAGATGGAGGACAAGTCCAGCCATCTGCAGTTATTAGTTTTTGCTATTATCTTTTCCTATTATATTGTTACGGTCACAGAGAGGAAGACGGAAACAAGGGATTAACGTCTTAAGCCGGCGGCGGGAGAGGTTAAGATTGGATTAGAACCTTCTCGAACGCCTCCTTTTGTCGGAAAAGATCAAAAAGGTTCTCGACATTCCCAAAACAGTCTTCCCCTACTTCCGTGTTCTAGAATGTTCGGCCTTTATTTAAATACCCCCATCGCCTCGAGTGAGTCAGTGTGAGAGTAGACCAGGCACTGTGATGAACTGTAATAAGTGAGTGTCAGTGTGATAAACTATTCAGTGTTGAACTGGCCAGTGTAATAAGTGTATCAGTGGACTGTGACAGTCTTGTGAGTGTAATAAACAGAAACTGTTTATTACTGTCTGTCAATTATATCCGTCGTCTTTTAGAACACGTCTTCTATATGATCTGGTGGCGATCACAAACCCCTCTGTCTCGGAGAATATCTTGCCAGCCTTTAACCAATCAACTGACATCTCCTTGTCAATTGAGCTATAGTTTAATTTATTAATTATTATAATTATTATTTAAATTATTAAATAAAAAATTAGCTTAGTATATATTGTAGTTACTGTTATCATTTATTGAGAATTAGCTCTGTGGAGCGCTCTCGGCCTGGACTGTGTATTTCTTTGTTATTTCTTTTTTTACTTTTCGATTATTTAATTTAAATGTGACAAAATAGTCTGTAGTTTACTTCTGAAGTTGTTAACAAGATAAATTAAATATTCAAGAAAGCAATTTGATAGTTGTAAATAAACTTTTCAATGTGGGAGGAGTTGGTACTCTAGATTTATTAAATAACTTTGTTTCATTAGCAAAAATAAACAGAGGAATAGTCACAATGACCTATGGAATGGAATATTGCTTGATTGATAGCATTATTGCTAACTTGATACATTGACACTGTGGTTAGATGATGCAATGCAGTTTTATTGAACATATTTTTGTATGACACTTTTATTTATCTAATTAGATTATTATATTTTATTATTATTTTTATCCTGTTTTTTAATATTAATTTATTCATTGATTTTTAGACTGTATTGTAACAATACAACTTGGAAAAAAGTAGAGAAACTATCCATAGGTAGTACTCAAATAACAATAAACTTAGAAGCTCACGAGGCCATCTTTTTTTCAGACGCCCCAGGGGGTGGCTCTGGTTTGAAACTAGTGGGTTTGAGTGGGAGTATAGTTTTTGATGAAAAGACTGGATGACTTTTTTCGTAACAAAGTAAGGAGCATTGAGGATTTTACGAAGGATTTTGGATTGTAAGGATTGAATCCGAAAGGAATTCGATGGCTTAGTGGAGCCCCAAAGCTCTACTCCGTAAGTCGGGATGGGTCTAAGGATTGTCATGCATAAGAGTCATTAGTAATTAATTGGGAGTGTTTGTCCAGTAAGTGTTGCAGTTGCCTGAAACGCTGAGCAGTTTATTGTCTTTTCAGTCTAGTATGATGAGTCCAAGTTAAACGTTAGTCAAGATGTAATCCTAAGTATCGGATTCGTTCTACAGGAGTCATTGGTATAAATGATACTGGAGGACAGAAAGTCATTGGTTTCCTACGAAGGTTAAAGGTTATTTGAATGGATTTGTGATAATATATATTTATCCTCCAGTTTTGACTAGAATAAAAACGTCAGTGATCTGGGATTTAAGAGTGGGGTGCTATAACTGGATCAGTGTTTTACTGATTATGCACATATATCATCAGCAAATGTGGTAAGGATAGTATTAGGATGAGTTGGGATGTCAGCTGTATTAACTGTATAAAGGATTGGGCCGGGGATATTGCCTTGAGGAACACCAGCAGATTGAGAAACCCAATTTTTTAAACTGATTTAAAAATTATTTTATGGAAATTTGGCATATGAGTGATTTGGTACTCACTGATTATGATTGAGAGGACTGTTTTTAAATATATTCCACCTTTTGTGGCCCTATTTTCTTGTTCCACTACCTTTAAGCACTGCTTCTTTAAGGAATGATACTTTTTAAGTTTATTGAAATAAATTAACGAATACTTATCACGTTTTGAAACTAGCGAGTTGAAAAAAGAATATGGCGGCCATTTAAAAGATAGACCGTGGTAATAATGCAATGTGAAATTGAGTTAAACTATACCTCATACAGCTTGCTATCGCAGAAAGTTAAAAGTCTAGTATATCAGTACAATATAGCATCCTCAAACAAATCTGTTATTTCAGATTGATTTAAGATTATAAATAAAATTGTATCGCATTATAGAAAAGAACTTTTAACTAGTTTCATATTTTTTTTATTAATTAAATATTGTGATAATAGTCATAATGATTTACACACTCCATTATGTACTAAAATAATAAAACAGCAAAATTGAATTAACATGGTAAATTTGTAATTATGCAATTAACACAAATGTATATGTTAAATCTAAAGTGCCTGGTTCCTAAAAATGAATTAATGTTAACTGCACCCTCACAATTGTACTCATTAAGATATTTCTAATTTCTCTAATAAATGTGTAAATAACAATGCTCTTTCTTAAAAATTGTTATTCCAATTAATTTCAAATTATTAGAGTAATTGTGGTAGAGATTGGATGCAATACCACCGTGTGGTGGTTTTATAACCTACCTTATAACTGTACTGGTTGAATAACCTACGTGATAACCTTCCTTATCACTCATGGTTCAGTTGTCAATGTTGGCATTTTATTTTTAATATTTCCGAAATTACATTCCATTGAAGAAAGTCGTTGAATTGAGAAATGGCCTGCCCTTTATATAACGGAAAATTGTGACATATTTATATAAACGTAGATATCAAATATAATAACTCCAGAAATAATTGCAATGAATACTAATTTTTGCCGATTTTTCTGTATAGGTATCATTTAAATTCTGTTCGTAATAAGATTTCCAATACAAGTCTTGAATGTATTTTTATTAACTTATAGATTCCCATAAGTTGGATCTAGAAACTAACTTGGCCTTATCAGCATCAGTATGTAAGGGTAACACTGGGTGTTCGACAGTAATCTTCAATCCGTAATTGGAATTTAAGTGAGTACAAGTCAGGGGGGCCTAATTTTATTAATTTTAGTTATTTCTCTCATCAAAATACAATACTAATTATTCGTTCATTTATCCATTGCTGAAAGTTAAATTTAAATCTGCATGTTTTGTTATCTGTTATCGTAACTACGATAACATGATTCTAGGTTCTTTATTATTCTTCTTCACCAGTTGATAATGACACCAGAGAAAATCACTTGAATATTGTTTACCATTGAACATCTTCTTACCTGGGTCGTATTCATCGTGAGTGCGCAGAAGCTTCTGGAATTTTCCAAAAATGTTTAGAATTAGGTAAGATTATTTCTTCGGTGAGAGCAATAATATTTCCTTCTAGCGCATTTCTGAGGCTGACACACTTTAGGGATTATAATATTTGCATACGGTGGCCCCTTTCCTGTATGCTCCAGAACTGGCAATACAAAATCCTCGATGGCCCTTCAGAATACAGAAAAGAGAACCGTAAAGGTTTATTGGCAACCTCACGGTTTATGCTCTTTATAAAAACCCAGGTAACTACTTTCCTCAGGACAAGATCATAAGGATATGGTTTCTGCAGTTACAGGACTAGAATCATTTGTATTGGTTATTATTTATATTATTCAATAAAAAAGATTACTTATTTCCAACATAAACAAAACTTCTTGAAGCAGCCAATTTAGTCGAGGGAAGGTAATAGGAGTGTACCTTGTTGTAAAAGAAAGCTCTTAATAAATTAATCCTGCAGAAGTAAAGTTTCTAGGAATAAGCGATCAGGAACTATAATAATTAATTTCCATAAATATTCTTTCAGGCTTCCTTTATTTTTTTTAAAGAATAAATAGCTAATAAATAAAATAAATAAATAAAAATAAATAGCGATGGGATCGGTTAAGTACTCAACTGTCTTTGAAGGCTTTATTCTTTCAAGCAAAGGTTCATGTAGGTGTCGCTGTAGCTATTTCCTAAAACATAGCTTACACGTGTAGGTTTTGCCTATAGTTGTCTCCTACACCTATCGCCTTTAGATATTGCCTATTGATATTTCCTCCAGATATCATCCATGGTTATTGCATATAGATATCCTGTTTAGCTTTCACATGTAGAATTTTTAATATAAATTTTTTTTTAATAAAATAGAACCAAAAAATCAAAAAGAAACACTAATATTTATTATAGTGCAATTGGAAAAACCCCAATATAAAGTCTTCTGTTTCAAAATTCTCCAGTAAAACACACACTCACTTACGTTTCGCCTATTCAGGCATTATCAAGACACAAAAAAACGTTAGATAAATCACATCTCGAAGAAGGTGCACTACATCCCACAATCAACAGCCCAAACAGGCTCCAAACCTGAGACAGCAACCCACCATCAAGACGTTCAACATACAACTCCAAGTTTTTTCAAACATCCTTTGTAATTTCGCCCTCCCGCCGTCACTGTAGAAGCAGGGTATAGTTCCCGTCTGTAGATATAGGTTATAGCTTTCGCTCATGGATGTCATGTTTAGTTATTGAACGGAGAGGAAGCCTGTAGTTATCTATAATAAATTTTGCCTATAGTTTTTGCTTGTAGTTATCGCTCATGGATAACTATCTTGTAAATCTTGTAATAAGCCTGATTATCTTAGACATATGGATAGCGATAGATACCTAAGATCCGATTGGCAATGCCCTCGATGACTCTGCGGATCGCGAGTGACAGCTCTTGACATGACAGCCACTACCGCCCTGTCATGAGAGTACGCTCTCGAGAGCTCACGAACTATCGCTGGCAGCTACAATGGCTCTTGTTGTCATGGAGACGGCTTTTGGCCTACAGCTCAGTCTATGCTACCTTATTATCATATCGCTGCTCCGGACGCAACTGTAAAACTTTGTGAAATTGCCTTTATTGTGTTGGCGGGTTCATAAATGCATTTACTAGATGTTGGTAAATCGACATAACCTATATAGTTTATAAACTACTCTAATAGAAAAATTAAAACGTATCTATAGGCCATCCTATTAAGACAAATCGGAATTATTTTTCTTTTGCTTGTCCAGTGAAATTTCAATTTTTTCTGCAATTGTTTCATTATACTTCCGGAGCAGCGATATGTACATCATTGAATTTATTAAAATTAACCGAATCAGAACCGCGAGTTAGTTCTACATTTCCATTTTTGTGAAAATGTGTACCGTTCATTGAATTAAAGGCTTCCCACAGTCTGATGCAATTCAGCTGTCTCATTTTTTATAAGGATCCTTTATAAGGGGAGGGGGGGTTATTATAAGGGGAGGGAGGTTATTATAAGGGGAGGGGGTTTATTATAAGGAGAGGGGGGCTATTATAAGGGGAGGGGGTATATTATAAGGGGAGGGGGTTATTATAAGGGGAGGGGGGTTGTTATAAGGGGAGGGGGTTATTATACGTCCAATTTTCTTAATATTCACGTATATCCACGGGAAATATAACTTCCATAATTTTCTTTTAAATTTTTGTCTCCTCAAGGTAGTAGTAGTTGTATCCTTGGTCCAATCCTATATACAGTTTATACAGCTGACATCCCAACTCATCCTAATACTATCCTTACCACGTATGCTGATGATACATGTGTATTATCCGTCAACACCAATCCAGTTATTGCATCCCAAAGCCTCCAATCCCATATCACTGATCTTGAAGAATGGTGTCAAAACTGGAGAATTAAAATAAATTCTCAAAAATCGTATCAAATCACTTTTACCTTACGTCGTAAACCAATGACTTCCTGTCCTACAGTATCCCTTAACAATATCCCTCTGGTGCCTGTAGAACAGATCCGATACTTAGGGTTGTACCTTGACAAACGATTAACCTGGAATCCTCATACAAGACTGAAAAGACAGGAAACCGCACGACGTTTCAGGCTACTTCAACACTTACTAGACAAACGCTCTAAGCTCCCAATTAACTACAAAAGACTCATCTACATGACCATCATACGACCTATTCGGACTTACGGAGTAGAGATATGGGGCTCCACTAAGCCATCGAATTCCTCTCGTATCCAATCCCTACAATCCAAAATCCTTCGTAAAATCCTCAATGTTCCTTATTTTGTTAAGAATAAAGTCATCCATAACGACCTTAATGTCCCTTTTGTTGCTGATTTGGCACAAACTCGGTATATATCCTTTCATAGCAAACTTCATTCCCACTCAAACCCTCTAGTTTCAAACCTAGCTTCCTCTTCAATTCCCGATAATCCTCCGAGGCGTCTGAAAAGAAGATGGCCACGTGACCTTCTTACTTGAACTTTGATTTGAGTACTACCAGTGGGTAGTTTCTCTACTTGTCATTATCGTGTCATTATGTATCACTTAGCCTATTTACTTGTTGTATTATTGTAATACAGTTGTAGATATCAATAAATAAATTAAAAAAAAAAATTTTAGTTAAACATGCTTAAACCTAATAAGGTTCACAATATAAGATTGTTTCCACCCGTGTTACTGTATTCAGTTACACTTTTCCAAATATTCCCTTTTGTTTCACTTACAATAATCTTGCACATTAATAATAAACAAATCATATCAATAAACATGTTATTGTCATCAACAATTATCATTGTTATTGTTGCGAAATACTTATAAGAACATAATATCGGCTGACTTTGACACATAAATAATAACACTAAATTGATGTATGATTTAATGGTTGGGCAATGCAAAATGGTCTGTTCGCTGACTCTTAATGTCCTTTAGAAATGTAGTAAGCTATATAAAGTTGTTGTAATGGATCCTCTACATACATTACTTCCTCTCGAAGTATTAAGGACATTGATAAAGTTTCCTTTCATTACGTGACTATTCCTCAAAAATTATCAAACACGGATATTTTTCATACATTGCTCAGTGTTAAGTCCAGCAATCTTCTGAGGGGGGCCTGTATATATCAGATCGCCACTTGATGCCTTGTAGGGAAATATTAAATATAAATTCAATGAATATTCAATTATTATATTAATAATTGTGTGCTTGTTTATGCTCCCGCGAAATAGTTGGACCTTTCGATGAGAGCTCCGAAATTTATTTATTTTATTTTATAAGGATATAATAAAACTTCTGATTCAATTATACCAGATCGGATGTCATTTGCATGCAACCTTTTATTAAAATAATAACATAAATATTTTTATTTGATGAGAAAAGATATACTCCCGAGATTTGTACCTTGGTCCTCTGCCTCTCCCTGACAGTGTTCTACCATTTGAGCTACCGGAGTCGCTTACCAGCCGGGGACAAATCTCTTCTCTTATCTGATCCTATGTCACCGTGTTCTCGCAATTATTGCGATGTATACACGAGAACGAATTTTCTTTGTACATTAATTAATTTTAGGGTCTTACTTCATATTATTGTACTATTTATATTTTTGTTATAATTTTTTGTTAATTTTGTTGACTATTATTTAACTATCTCGAGTATACATCGCAAAAAATAGCGAGAACACGGGGACATGGGATCAGATAAGAGAACAGAGTTGTCTCCGGCTGGTAAGCGATTCCGGTAGCTGAAATGGTAGTGCACTGTCACGGATAGACAGAGGACCCGGGTTCGAATCCCGGGCGGGGGTATATCTTTTATTTTCAAATAAAAATAGTTAAACAATTAACAAAAAATTATAAAATATATTTTTAAAAATAACAACAAACATAAATTATTTTTATTGATAATAATTGTTGACCTATGATAATTTATGTTGAAGAAATTGGTCCGGGTAGAGGTCACTGAATGAAATTCTCAAGTAATTTCAGATGATATTTATTATTAGCCAACGTTTCGACCTACGTTGTAGGTCTTCTTCAGGGCTATAAGCAAAATACAGACAATTTAAGAAAGCGGTATGAATATATTAAAACATTTTAAATATAGATAAACTAAAAGAAGGTGAATACAGGCAAAAATTGATAATTATGTGTAATAATGATGATAAAAATTGATAAAGGTGTACAGCAAAGTAATTATCAAGGTTAAAATATAGAAAATAATAATAAAACATGAAGAAAATAATAATAAAACAGAAAGTGTTGACAGTTAAAAAATTAAGGTATTACAGATAAATAAAAACTGAATATACAATAGGAATGTGAAATGATATGAGTAAATTAGAAAGTGATAAGAATTACGCACTAAAATTATAGGTAATAAAAAAGAAGAAATAAAAATTGTAAAATTATAAAAATCTAGAAACGAATTATATAAAATAGAATAAAATTGAAAATAAAAATTATTTTAGAAAATACAGTATTAAGATTAATAGGTAGAAAATACTTTATACTAGTGTAAAGAATATTAATTACATAAGAGAATGTAAGAAGACAGTTTATAAAAATGTAAAATATCAATTGTATAAAAGTAGGTATGTTTTAAGTAAGGTACGTTATAATACAATCAGGCTATATTGGACTAATTAACAGGCTAATAACAGGCTATATTGGAATTATGATATATATTGATGAATATTTAGGGTGGTATATAGATAACTAAAACAAATAAACGCCTTACAGTAATAGTGAGCTTGGAAGTAGTGATAATAACGGTAAATTGGGTATAGTACTGTTTTAGGTTATGAGGGAAAGAAATTAAAATGAAATGGAGGAGGGAGGGTGAGTAAATAGTGCAAAACATAAGTTACCTGTGGGGGTGGGACGGGGGGTGGGTCCTCTCTGGCTATGAAACACTGACTGATATAATTGAGAAGGAAGGATGGTCCCCCACCCTTACTAAGTGTAAAAAAATTTCTCAGAATATAAAAGCCGTTACAATGGCTATAAGTAACGTATAAAGGGAAAGAAGCAAATAGTGTAGAAGCCTCATATAAAGACTTGAAAATCCATACACACACACTCACATACACATACTCGTATGTATATGTATATATATATACACACACACACACACACACACACACACACAGACAAACATACATACTTATATATAATATTGGCACGCATGAGAGGGGGGGGGAGGAGAAAGTCATTAGGAAGCGGGGGTGGTTAGTTATTTTGTATTAGGTCTTAGCCTGATTGTATTATAACGTACCTTACTTAAAACATACCTACTTTTATACAATTGATATTTTACATTTTTATAAACTGTCTTCTTACATTCTCTTATGTAATTAATATTCTTTACACTAGTATAAAGTATTTTCTACCTATTAATATTAATACTGTATTTTCTAAAATAATTTTTATTTTCAATTTTATTCTATTTTATATAATTCGTTTCTAGATTTTTATAATTTTACAATTTTTATTTCTTCTTTTTTATTACCTATAATTTTAGTGCGTAATTCTTATCACTTTCTAATTTACTCATATCATTTCACATTCCTATTGTATATTCAGTTTTTATTTATCTGTAATACCTTAATTTTTTAACTGTCAACACTTTCTGTTTTATTATTATTTTTTTCATGTTTTATTATTATTTTCTATATTTTAACCTTGATAATTACTTTACTGTACACCTTTATCAATTTTTATCATCATTATTACACATAATTGTCAATTTTTGCCTGTATTCACCTTCTTTTAGTTTATCTATATTTAAAATGTTTTAATATATTCATACCGATTTCTTAAATTGTCTGTATTTTGCTTATAGCCCTGAAGAAGACCTACAACGTAGGTCGAAACGTTGGCTAACAATAAATATCATCTGAAATTACTTGAGAATTTCATTCAGTGACCTCTACCCGGACCAATTTCTTCAACATAAATTATTTTTATAAGTTAAATAAATAATAATTTTTATTGAGGACTTGATATGGAATTGTGGTAAGGACAAACTAGGATTTTCGCAGGAGGGAGGTTAAGCTTACAATTTTGCGGCTCCTTCTAATATACTCCCTCTGATTAGTGGTAACGATTTTATAACAGTATCTACTTTTAGTAATATATTTTTCAATAAATATTACCATCTGACGACATTAATTTATGAGATGAAATAATTAAATTATAATTAAAATTAATAATAATAATAATAATTTATGGATTCAAGTGTGTGTGGAGCTTGTCATGGAAGGTTAGGTATCCAGTTTGGGCCATATCAGCAACATATGGGGATATTAAGATCATGATGGATGAGTTTATTTGTGACATAATAAGGAGTATTGAAGATTTTACGAAGGATTTTGGATTGTAAGGATTGGATAGGAGATGAATTGGACGGTTTAGTAGAGATAATACCTAGCTGCCTGGGGCACTGAGGACGTTCAAGAACTTGGAAAGTTTACTACCATTAGTGGTAAAACCGATACCGGTCATCATGATTAAGGACGAAGGACCTTCCTTGGCTGTTGACAGCTGTCCTTTCTCTTCCCCTAAATGTCCTTTAACGAGATATATCTCGGCCAGCTCTGGCAACCACTGACATCTACTTAGAACCTTTGGAACTTGCGGATTATGCGGTACACATTAAACTTACCCTCATACATTCTCATTTTCTCTTTCTTTGTTACGGACTTTAAAGTATTATTAACGCGTTCGTTAGTATTGCTGATCTCTTAAAAGATTTTAAAATCCAATATTTCTAAAATTATTATTTATATGGTAATGGCTGAGACGTTTCATTTGTTTAACAAATTCGAGACCGATTGCACATCGTGTGTGCAATTGATTTCCCAGGCTATAAGACGATCTGCACACCGTGTGTGCAATTATCAGTCTGAGTAAACTAGTCGTCGAAATGATATTTTTCTTGAGCTAATGAAATCTTTAAAGTACAGGAAAACAAAATTTGGCATTGGTTTTACTTTGTACCTAAAAAAGCTTAAAATTATCTGAAGTCTTTCTTACATGGAAAATACTATGAGTTTTTTAAATATTTTATTTGGAAAGAAAAGATATGGCCAGGACCGGGACTCGAACCCGGAACCTTCACCTCTCCGTGGTGACGCCTCAACAATCTCGGCCACCCTGGATCGTTTCCCGGCCTGCCATATCCCCTCTTTTCACATTATTCTACATCTCCGTGTTCTCGCAATTTGCGATGTATACACGGGGAGAATGTTAATTGGACATTATTTTGGATCTAGTTGACTTTAAGTCGTTAATATTATTATAATTTATTTTATTTTTATATTATATAATTTTTTAAATATTTTATTTGAAAAGAAAAGATATGGCCAGGACCGGGACTCGAAAGTTTTGCGTCTTACCTTCTTTTCAGTTGTATGTTGAACGTCTTGGTGGTGGGGTGCTGTTTCATGTTTGGAGCCTGTTTGGGCTGTTGATCGTTAGGGTATATTGCACCTTTTTCTTCGAGATGTGATTCACATAACCCTTTTTTTTTGTGTCTTGATAATGCCTAAGGAATAAGGAATTATTGAACCTTAAGAAAGGTAACAGGGCGACAGCTGAAAAAGTTGAAACTGGAAGCTATAGAAGAACTGATCATAATAAGAAAAAAATTCATAAAAAAAAGAAAGAAAAATAATATAAACATGAAAAATTTACAAAAAAACTTCAGTATTTGAATGGAGACCTTGGTAGTGGATGTAGGGTGCTGCTTTTGGTTGGTGTTTCTTTGTACTGTGAGTTTAGGATGTCCTATGTTTTCTACTCTAAGAAATCTAACTATGTTTTATCTTTGCATATCCATCATTTGGCCATTCTACATTTTCATACGTTCTAACTTATACTAAGTTCTAAGAAACAGTAATTTTTCAAACTGTCACATAATCCTGATTTCTTATTGATGTTAGACATACTTTTGTCTGAAAGGTCAACAGGACAATAAAGGTTCAATTCGGACGCCCCACCTCTTAGAACTGACGGTGTCTTTCTTCATGTGTTTTTTATATATCAACCTTTTGTTTTCTTTGCATTGATTATTATTCACAAGTGATGTTTCACATTTTATAGTGGTTTCCCTTCCAATGTAAATTTTACTCTTGTTGAATGTCCAACAATGGTATATCCTGAACTCCTCAGACTATAGACGATCTGTCGCCAATACCAAGATCAAGTCAGGTTGGGAAGACATAAGGCTGACACCTGTAAAACTTTCTGGAACATTAACTCCGACCGATTTTGACAAAGAAGACAGCAACCGGAAACCACCAACTTAAAGCCGATAGTAAATCTGTTTTTTGTTCCTACGCATCCTACGGCGCAGTCGTTCGTAGTTGACATATGTCCGACCAAGTCGGCTGGTTTTGTCGCCCTATATAATATTAATATGATTATCCTCTGAATTATAATTATAAATAATCTTTATTTATTCCAAAAAAACATAATTAATTAATGGGCCAATACCGCACAAAATTCTATACCTGAATGACAGTAGTTGAGGCAAAACTTAAATGCTATTATTAATTTTAATATATATTTAAACTAGTTATTAAGAAAGTGCAGTAGGTTTGCTTATGTACGAGCTAACTATTGAAGACGGAAACGAATTAGGTATGCTTTAGGGTTCAATGGCCAAACTGAAAATTTGAAGTAAGGACCTCAAAACAAGAAAAAATTTTCCTATGAAGGTATGTCCGCAAACACTTTGTTTAGGAGATTTTCACATCTAAAGATTTCATTGTTACGAATTATTTAGGCATAGTAAATAAATAAAACTTATTTTATTTGTTCCAAATACTTTATTTGTTAAATGTAAACCATTAACATTCATATTAAATGTTCAAAGTGATTTCTTCGAGTATTCAGACAGGCTCGGCATCTTTCTTCAACAGCAGCAGTAGCAGAACGGCACTGGATATGTGTTATTGTTTCAGAAGACTCAATTATCCTTCTTCGTAAAGAATTAAGGTCATTCACTGGCCTTGCATAGACTTTTTGTTCAATGTCACCCCAAACAAAAAATCCAGTGGTGTCAGGTCGGGAGAGCGAGCAGGCCAAGCCACTGGTCCTGCATGGCTAATCCATTGATTAGGACAATTAGCATTTAGCCTTTGTCGTATAACTCTTCCGTAATGTGCAGGACAAGCATCTAATTGAAACCACATGTTCCTTCTCAGTTGTAATGGAATATCTTCAACTAAATCGTGGTAATCATTATTAAGAAATACCAAAATGGGTGACGTCCATCTGCAATGAGAGTTCTCCATACTGTAGTTGGCGTAACATTTAATTCTGCTCCAGCTCTTCGTACCCTGGCAGATGGATTATCATCAAAATGTTGTAATACGGTCGCACTCCTTTCTTCATTTCGTAAAGTGGCTAAAATACCATCAGCGTACGTACCAGTTTCTTTAAGACGTTGAAACGTAGAGTTAAAGGTATACTTATTAGGTAATCTTCTATTTGGAAATCGCATGGAATATTCACGACGGGCAGCATTGGCATTACCATTGCAAAAACCGTACACAAACACCATATCGGCATATTCAGCATTAGTATAAATGGAAGGCATTTATCTGCGAAAGCCTCAAACAAACTAATGAATTTTATTGATAGTTCTATTCTTATTATTATTTGTTATTGATGTTCTATTCTATGGAAGAGTCGCTGATGGCTCTGGAAAAAAAAATACAGCCTATGGGATCTACGAATAAATTTTGATAAGACCGAATACCTGGCAGTGAACTGCAGAGAAGCCACAGACCTTCATATTAGCGGGAAAATATCCAAGCGGGTGCATGGGAACGGCAAGTCTGAACACCAAGTTAGGAGGAGAGTTGTCCTGGCAAGAAGAGTGACTAGAATGTTGCACACGACGTATTTTCAGAAGCATTGTTGAGCCCTCCCTCAGCTACGCCTCAGAGACCTGGACACTTAACCCGGGACTCTACTCCAGATTACAAGCTGCAGAGATGGACTTTTGGAGGAGAGACCTGAGGATCACCCGCCTGGATAGAGTCAGAAATGAAGATGTTAGGAGAGGATTGGAAGGAACAGGCTGCGATGATACGGACACTGCCAGCGGATGCTAGAACGTAGGTGGCCGAAGAGACTTTTGCTGTGGGAACATCCAGGCAGACGAAGAAGAGGAAGACCCCGAACCCGGTGGAAGGACTGCGTGGAGGAGGAGATGGCCGGCAGGGGACTTGAGGAGGGTGACTGGTGGAACAGAGAAAAGTGGAGAGCCGCACTGACTTAACCCGGCAACCCATTGAGGGAAAATTTTAAATTTTAAATTAAAATTTTAAACGGCCACTATTTATACAAAAAAAAAAAACGGTCTAAACCAGAAGAAACAACTGATATTTTTTTCTTGTTTTAGGTCCTTAGTTCATATTTTCAGTTTGGTCACTGCTGCTGTTGAAGAAAGATGCCGAGCCTGTCTGAATGGTCAACGAAATCACTTTGAACATTTAATATGAATGTTAATGGTTTGCATTTAATAAATAAAGTAGTTGGAACAAATAAAATAAGTTTTATTTATTTACCATGCCTAAATAATTCGTAACAATGAAATCTTTAGGTGAGAATATCTCCTAAACAAAGCGTTTGCGGACGTACCTTCATAGGAAATTTTTTTCTTGTTTTGTGGTCCTTAGTTAAAATTTTCAATTTGGCAATTTAACCAGGCTGGCGGGATTATCGGGAGTGCAGAGTCCTCAGCCTACAGTACTTCAGTTAGTAGAGTGCACACACTTAATCAATTTCGGGACCGTGTCCTCGTGCCATCCATCGCAACAGGAAGCATCTTTCCACATTGGACCAGTCGATGTGATTCCTTTGATTTGACTCATAGCAGTGATATGTTTTTTTTCTTTTATTTCCATTATTTCTTTCATATTATAATTTCTTTGATTAGCATTTTTTTTTTATTAAATATTATTATTTGGATTTTTAATTAAAATTATTTCTGTCACATTAAAATTAATTTTTATTAGCGTTTTTTTTTTTATGAAATCTTATAGTTTATATTTTATTTAGTCCTTTAATAATTCTTATTTTTTTTTTATATAAAGTCTCATTTCAATATTATTTTTATTTAAAACAGCTCTAAACACCATCCAGCCATTACATATTTGCGTTGGACAAAAGTAAAGGCCCTTTTGAGCCCCTAAACAACGCTAAAGTAGTAATAAGTTAATTTAATGTATTTAGACTTTTTGTCTAACTGTACTGTATCAAATGTAAGCAAGTTAGAAAAAGTTTTGAAAGCAAAGATGTTCTATCTTTATTGGTCTAAATCCCTCCTATAAAAATGTAATAACATGGAAGAAGTAGAGAACGTTTTGACAACAATTTTAGATTCGACGTTGTATTTCTAAATGAACATACACTGGCTTCTACACACTTTGCTCCGTGCCAATGAATATCTCTCCCACACCACTGTCTCTCTGCCTTTGCTGGCTAAGGCGATATTCCTGACTGGCCTATCGGAATGCTATTCAGGTTTTAAATAATAAACTTCTTTCATACTTCGTTCAGGATGCATCCGAGCACTGACTCAGTGGATAGAATAGAATAGAAAACCAACTTTATTCTGGGACCAGGTCCCTTAAGAATAACAATATTGTACAAAAATTAATAGGAATATTTCTGGCCAAACTGCTACATTATAAAACAATTAAATATAAACTAAAACATATGTTCTCATCGCGAACAAAAGAAAAAATATAAATATACCTGCATAAGAGAAAAAAAAATAATAGAAAAGAAAATTACAATAAATAGAAATCGGCTAATGGAAAAAATAATAAAGTAGATAAGAGCATCAAATGATAAGAATAATATTATGATATTGTGTGTGGCATATTTTCACACATACATACATGAAACATTCAAATGTTAATTGTTTACATGTTAAAACAAAACCCTCCATAATAATCTCAGCATTCCTTTCGTCCTCGACCTCATCCCTACTAAATTTTCAAACTTTCACCAAAACCTTCCCTGTCATCCCAACCCCCTGGCTCAGTCATTATCCAGTTCCACACATCAATATAACCCACCCCGCCGTCTAAACCGGCAATGGCCCCGAGACCTGTTGTAATAAAGTTATTTGGAGTACTGGCACTGGCCAGATTCTCCACTCACGACCTGTGTGTGTGTGAAGCGCCCTTAACCAGCTTCCATTGGCGTTTAATGCCAGTGACGCGGCTGGGAAAGGGGGCTGGGGCTTCCCGGACTCCTGCTTTGCCCTCATTCCTGGGGAAGAAGCTCAGTTCGGGGACCCCAGGCAAATTGTAAATAGGGTATGAATGTGTACATTTTATTTTATTTTTATTATTAGTATTATTATTATTATTTATTTTACTTTATTATTTATTTTACTTTATTATTATTATTACCGCATCGATTTCTTTCTGTTACCGCCTGTATATATTTTTCCGCATGTATATATTTATTTATTTTATTTTGTTTATATTATTGTTTTGTTATGGAATGACTGAAAGCTACACAGCACTATTACTTATTGCCCACAAGTGGCAGATTGTAATATTTCAATAAAGTGTTAATATAAAAAAAAAAAAAATATTAAAAATAAAAATAAAAATATAATATAAATAAAATGAATGTGGAATTTTTACAGTATTTACTCAATCTATTATGTTGAACATAGCTCATTTATTTTATTGATTAGAGAGCATCTTTTTGGGAATTGAGGAGATGTAGGAATAGTTTGGATTTGAATGTAGATAAAGAAGACGCATGACGGATATCAGGTGGGAGTGAGTTCCAAAGAGAAGTAGACCGAGCTAGGAAGGACCGCTCAAAAGTTTTGGTTCTGTAGGAACGGGAATAAAGGTCGGAAAGGCGGGATCTTGTGCCCTGGGATTGGATAGAGGATTTGAACTGCAGGTGATTATAGATATAAGATGGATGTTGTGAGTTTATGGCTTGGTATAAGAAAGAACCTAGGAAATAGAGTCTACGGATAGAAGGAAGGAGCCACTTCAACTCACCATAGAGGACTCCTCGGGGCGTCGAAGACAAACCGAAGAGCGCTGTTCATAATTCGTCTCAGTCTTTCATCATGTTTGTTCGAGAGCCCACCATAAGCCACACAGCCATAGTCAAAGTGTGGAATGATGAAAGAAGTGATGAGGAGCTTATGGATAGGTAGTGTTAAAAGATGCCGGGAACGATGGAATAACTTTATGGAGCTTATTGATCGACGGGAAATTTGGACAATGTGGGGTTTCCAGGAAAGGGTTTGGTCGAAAACGATACCGAGATTTTTAACAGAGGAACTGAAAGTAATAGGATATGTATGTAACAAAGTTTTTGTTTTCATTTTTTGTTTTTATTAACGATTTTTAACTACTTGTTTGTTTTACGTCTCTAAAAGGCCTCGCCACAGACCTCGATTCAGGCAACCGCCCCCCCCCTAAGACCTGTCGCTGCCATGCTCTCTCCTCTACACCTTGCAACCATCTTTTTTGGGGCCGTACTCTTTTTCTCTTTTCCTCCTTTTTTTTTTGGTCACGATATCCATGTCGTTGATGACCATTCGTATTATTCTTTACTTTATGGATCATTTTAATTTGCATGCATCTCGTATATTTAGCCCTGATGAAGACCTGCAATTTGGATCAAAACGTTGGCTATAAAATAAACACTTCTCCTTAATAAAGAGAATTTTTCGTGACTAGGACTATTTTCTTCCACATTTGTTGTTATTGTTTGTTATTATAAATAAGTGGGCTCTTGAACATCCCTATCTCTGTCAGCCATCCTCTTAGGAACTCTCAGCTATCCTTCTTGAATTCCATTGATCTGCAACGTCCTCGGCAGCTGGAGGTCTCAGGACCATAGAGCAGCTGAGTTCCCACGGGGTCACGTGACCCGCACGCACTCCGCACGCTCTTGTCGACGCCGAGGTCCTAAATTAGGGTGTGGGTGGATAGAGGGGGAGGGGGTGATAAGGGCAGGAAGTTGAAGAAGCTGCACATGAAACATCTCAGCTCCCCGAAGGTACAGTATGTATGTATTCAGTTTATATTGGATTATCTCTCACCTGCGGGGGCTAATTATCTCGAACTTAAAACGAAAGAAAATATGAAATTGGGATTTTGTTTGTTTTTCTATTCTGCAACTAAGTTATACTTAACAGTTAGATAGAATAAGTTGAAAATAAGTTCATTATGACGAAGCTAATGAAATGAGGTGAAGCTAAAGTAACCATACGTCATGTTTCCAACGGGTTTGTACCTTTTCTCGATAACCTGTACCTTTTCTCGATAACCTGAACCTTTTCTCGATAACCTGAACCGTTGTCCCCAAAGAAAGCTCTGGGACTCAAAATAATACCGTATTCTGAAACCACGTTTAAGCAAAATTAAAAATTGTGAAGGTCGTCAAACAATAACTTATGGATGTCTGTAATAATCACTTGAAGGTTCCTGGTTCCTAAGGGCGATGTTGATAACTAAGGTCAAAATATAAAAAGAGAGAAGAATATTATTTTCATTTAAAATCTTCCACCAACTTCATAAAAGCAAACTTGTTCCTCTGAAAGCATAAATATAAATAAAATATGAAATATTTTGCATATAATTTAATAATCACAGTCAAGTTCCCGAACTGGTGATTGATTTGTATTTTGCACAATTCGTTTGTTTGTTTGTTTGTTTTATTTTTAAGGGCAAACAACTACAAATTGTTATTATTGCCCTCACCACTAGAAAATATACATATTTACATTATCTAGATAATTACAACTACTTAATAGAAACAATAGATAATAATAATAATAGAAATAGAAACAATAGATAATAATAAAAGAAACATATTACATGTAGTAGAAGCATATTAACATATTAAACATATAATAGAAACAATAGATAATAATAATAGAAACATATTACATGTAGCAGAGACATATTAACGTATTAGACAGGTAATAGAAAGATAAATACTTATATAAAGTTATTCATACTAAAATAAAACGTTATACATATTTCTATATAAAATTTAAAATGTAATACAATATAAAATTTATAATATTTATACAAACACTAGCTTATGCCCGCGGCTTCGCTCGCGTGGAATTTGGTGTGCCACATAAAGTTTCGTGAAAGATCATTTTAAATAAATAATTTAATTATTTTTTAAAAGTATAAGTTGCTCGTACATCCAAAATTTTAGATGTCCAACTTCAAAACTGAGGGATTCTATACAAACTTTGAACCCCTATTACATTAAAGGAGAAACCCTTGGGTAGAATTATCCAAATTTCTTCCTTAAACTATATAAAGAACCTATCTACAAATTTCAAGTACTAAGTTCCTGATTTGCCTTTAATTATGTACTATAACGGGAGGGGGGGGGAGGAGGACATGCCTTCGTGCCCTCTCATAAATCTGCTCTTGGTGTAGCCTATGATCTATAACCTATTTTACTCAATAAGTTTCATCGAAATCCGTTCAGTGGTTTTTGCGTGAATGAGTAACATTCATAAAAACAATAGTTTCACTCATGTTCTTTCTGTTATTTTAACCACTATTATCATGTGATTTGCCTTTATTTATGTACCACAGTACCTAAAAGACTGTCGGGGGGGGGGGCACGTGCCCCCGTGCGCCCCCCTAAATCCGGCCTTGCTATAGCCTATGTGTTATTCTGATGTATAACCTATATTTCTGTCAAGATTCATCCAAATCCGTTCAGTAGTTTTTGCGTGAAAGAGAGACAAACATACAAACATTCACATTTATAATTTTAGTAAGATTGCACAAATTAATAGTTCAAACATAGTTTATAACGTTGTACACACACTACAGACATTACATTACACACACACAAACACACACACATATATATATATATATATATATATATATATATATATATATATATATATATATATACATATTATAAACCCACATACACATATACCTTTACGTATATGTCAAATTGACTGGAATATATTGATACTTTTAATAAATTCTAAAGTATTATTTACACATTGTTCGTTATCGCCCAACGCCTTAAGCATCTGCCGAGCCGCGCCACACAGTGGAACGAATCAACGCATTTGTTGGACATTGGACCAATTCTCTTATAACTAAATTTGTCCTTTATTTTGATCTTAAATTATACTTTATACTTCTTCTCAACAAAACCCATAGATAAATTGTGAAATCAAATCAAATGAACGAATCTGAATTGAAATATAAATTTTTATAAAAAGTCTCATATTTTTAAAGCAATCCATTGTTTGAGGTAATGCCTTAAATTAATCGTGCACCTACTGGAAAACAACTCACCCATAATAAGATATTTTAGGCAAATAAACTTGGGATTATTTCAAACGTCTGGGAGTTTTGGTGAAAATTGGGGGATAAAAATAAAAAAATTAATTGCGACAATCGCTTAAAATTGCCCAAAAAACTACCTTCACAGTATATAACTAGAATGTTTGAAGTTTTTTTTCCATTAATAATAATTTTTTCCATTGGTTTAATTGTGATCGTTATTTAAATAAAACAATTTTATATAGGCACCTACATTTATTATAATTTTGATGCATCAATTATACCTAGTATATTGACTAACAATTATCAATTATTATATTAATTTTGTTGAATGATTAAATTTTTTGGTTTGTATAACTTTATTTAATACCTATGTATCTGTCTTTCCGTAGAATACTGTATTGTACCTATTCTAGTAGTGTATAGGTACAATAAATGGTACAATGATAGATAATAAATTATCTAACATCGAAATATCAAATCGAGAATTTTTACATGTTTCCCCTAAAAGATCTGATCCTGTTCATTATATAATTAAATAGTCCATTCAAAAAGCTTTAAAACCGTATCAATAGCCTTATTCTAGAAGAACCAGGAGCGGAGATATTAATGAATGTCCAGTCCTCCCTAAAGCTCGTTCCACAGTGCGCCACACCTTTCCATTACACTACTGTACCTAGGACAATCCTTGAAGATATGGCGCACTGTAACTGTGCGCATTGAGGTGGGTCTCTCTTTGTTATCAGGTGTTCGTGGGTCAAACGACAGTGACCAATCCTAAGGCGGGTAATAACTACTTCTTCTCTTCTAAACTGCCTGAAAGATGAAGCCCAGCTGCTGGTAGTCGGTTTAATTATTTTCAGTTTATTGTTCTCTAGCGATGTCCAAGTCCGCTGCCATTCGCTTAGGATATTTGCTTTTATTTGTTGGAATAAATCTGAAGGTGGGATATAAGAAAGCGTTATTTCTTGTATTGAATGGGCTTCTGATGCTGCTTTGTCGGGTTTCTCATTTCCAAGAATTCTGAGTGGCTGTGGACCCAAAAAAAAAGTTATTTCTCTTAATGAGTCTGCTATTTGTTTTAAGGCCTGGTAAATTTCATGTATGAGAGGATTGTAACGAATTGTAAGCACAATTATATTGAGCACTAATCGTATTAACTTACACTTTTTCATATAAAGAACATTAAAAAGTCTTGTTTATTTTCATTGCTGACTTGCTAACTAGCGTTTATACGAGGGTGGTCTGAAACGTGTTTGTCGAACATCGCCAAAGTTCACCGAATGCTAGGCGACCGCCGAATTAAAGTGAGAGAGATAGCAAAGATTATGAAAAAGTCAAAAGAACGTGTTTCTTACATATTAAATCAGCATTTTGATATGAGAAAGCTGTCCGCACGTTGGGTGACGCTAGACCAAAAATGTTTTCGAATGAACATTTCCAACGCTATTTCGCAATAAATCCGAGTTTTGGCGCCAATTAATTACTGTAGATGAAACTTGGATACACCATTATACGCCCGAAACAAAATACAGCCCAAACCGTGGACTGTAAAGGAGGAACCGGCTCCAAAAAAGCAAAATCTGTTTTCTCGGCTGGGAAAGTGATGATGAGATAATTATGGAGTTATTTTAATTGATTACACTGGTCTGCACCAAACTCTGTCCTGCAAAAATAATGGTGTTTCCTTATGTTATGTTATTTTGGGGGCGGAATACGAATCTGATGTCTAAGCTTTTCTGTAACACATACAGTTTTTTGTAAGAATCACAATTTTTTACGGAAAATAAGGATTTTAGATGATTGTAGCATAATGTCAGATTTTATTTTTATTTTTTCCATGTATTAAGTTAGATAGAAGTATGTAGTTGATGGTATGACTGTAGACATATTTTATTTTGTTCCTATAGTAATTTAATCCCATTTAAATGTAACTGTCTACTTCTCTGACCAGGAAGGCTTGACAAAACTAGGTAATAGCCATCCTTACAGATCTTCAAGCGGGTTACACAAAGTACTGTTGTTTTCTATGTGAATAGGATAGCACAGCAAAACAAAGTCACTAGACGGTGAAAGAGAGGCCTTCTCGAAAAAGGAATGTGCCCGGCCAGAATGTGCTAATCCTGCTTTGATTTACAAATAAAAAAAAAATGTCTACCTCCGCTTCATATCAAACTGGGCCTAATGAAAGTTGTTAAAGCAATGGACAAAGTCGGGGAAGGATTTGCTCACATTAAAATTAAGTTTCCTAAATTTAGTGATGCAAAAATTGGGAAAAAAAGAGGGAATTTTTGTTGGTCCACAGATCACTAGTAAAAGACCAGAAGTTCTTAGAAAAGTTGACCACTCCAGAAAGAAGAGCACGGGTGTCATTTAAAGAAGTATGCAGCAACTTTTTGGGAAATGTGAGGCCGGTAACTAAGAACAAATTGTGACTGAACTGTTACAAGCCTAAAAAGTACTTGCTCTAACATGTCCTTAAAAATCCATTTTATCCATTCCCATTTAAACTTTTTTCCCCAAAATCTTCAAGCTGTATCTGACGAACACGGGAGACAAAAAATGAATGAAAATGAAAGAATGGAATGATAAAATGGTGGCGGACTACTGCTTGAGTCTACAGCGAGAAACACTTCAAGAGTACTACAAAAGGAAGAAAACTATACATTAGGTAAAAATTCTAATTTTACAGTCTATGTATTAAGCATATTGTATTATCAGAACGCCTTAGTTTGTATTTTATACTTTATTCATTTTAATTTCATTCTAATATACTGGACTATATTTCTATGTAAATTTTATCTTCGAAAAAAACCAGCTTCCAATCAATTTATTTTATTCCTTCATAAAAAAGACGTTTCGGCACTTAAATCCCATTTATCTCAACTGCTTGACCATCCGCCTTAGGGTGCACCTCCATTCGATCCGATGCGATACGATCAGAATTCGGAAGCAAACCAAATGACTGAAATATATCGAGAGTGCCTAATCCGTCCGTTTTTATCAGACTAATCCGACCGATTTAGTCGCTCGTGGAATCAAAATAGTTTATTTATACGGAAGCGCTTGCATTGGATCCGATACGATTTTAACATTTCAAAATCATTAGTTTTCAATCCGATAAGCCAGCCGTTACCGTGTGCCAACTTAACCTTTATTGTCTAAAATGTTTATTAAAAATGTATATTGTAATTTGATAATTAAATATTATATAAATATCCTTCATAAATCAAAATTAAATATTCTCAATTCTCATTAAAATATTTTATTACTAATCTTCTTGAAACATTATATAGTAGCGAAGGTTATTTTTCCGTTAAATAAAATTATATCTATCAGAAATGTACATAAAAAATATACCTACATACAATTTTAATTCGTCAAATAAAATTGGAAACATTAACTTTTGATAAAATTATCATCGTAATGTTTAATTTATTTATTGAACAGTTGGCAACTCTGGGAGGTAAGGGCTTCTCTGATTTTTTATACTCGTTTGGAAAGATGAACAACAAAATATCAAAAGAAATAAATATTATCACAATCGAGAAAATTAAATCATTATATAAAACACGAATATATAATAAAAACAATAAATTCTATTTTTTTTTATTGAAACACAACTAAATTATTTATTTATAGTCAAACAGACAAAAATATTCTAATATAGGAATATTACTTCATTGTTATAACATTTGGTTCTTTAAATTTATAAAATTAAGATTATTTATTAATTATTTTTAATATATTTCACTATAATATATATAAAATATAAGAAATAAACGAATAAAATTAATAGTATATTATTCGGAAGGCAGTGACTAGTTTCACTATCGGATTGAAAAGAATAGAATCGTGTCGGATCTGATCCAGTGTAGGCACTCACTGCGTATTTCAGTTATTTGTTTTTTCAGCCCACCATCCTATGTGATAGAAAAGGATCGCGTCGCATCGCATCGGATCCAATGTAGGTGCACCCTTACTCACCAGCTCTAGCCCCAAGCGACTTCTTTTTGTTCTCTCATCTAATAATTGATTTTCGTCAAATGAAGAGGTAATCACCTTCGTGAACAATTATTTTGCAGAGAAAACGCCGAGTACTTTTTGGGCGGGTTACAGAGATGGAAGCATCGCTGGGAGAAGTGTTTAGAGTTACAAGAAGACTGATGTTTAAAAATAAAATAAAAGATTCAGAAAAAATGCCTTGTATTTTTGTTAGGTCGGAAACTTTTCAGACCACCCTCGTAAATCCATGTGCCCTTTTGAGTTAAAAAATATGGCTAGTTTAGTAAAGCTCCACAATACTGGCGCCTATCAATTGATGGCGCTTCACAATTGCTATTTAGGTGAATCCATGGTAACCATTTAGGGGAAACCATGGTAACCAACTAACTTTTAAACGTAGATATTAAAATTATTAATGCTTTAATTTCTTATAATTTAAAACAACTATTGTTATTTTCCTCTGTAAGCCACTATTGCTCATCAGATGAAAAAAGCTCAAGAGATCCTTCTATATCGAGATGGGAAACTTAATGCGATTTCTGCTTCAATTGGATCCCAACTTGCCACGCTCAGTTAAGGGATGTACAAGTATATCTTTTTTCTTCAAATAAAAAGATTTATGTTTATATTTGAATTAAAGATGCATGAAACACACAGACCCTTGGGGATGGAATTGCCCAAATTCCTTTCTTAGTGCTCATTTAAGCTATGCAAAGAACCTATCTGCGAATTTCAAGATGCTAAGTTCAGTGATTTCTACTGTGCGTTGACCGCTGGGTGTGTTAGTCAATCAGGTTACAGTTTTATCTAAACTTCGCCTGTGTGGTGTGTTGATAAAAACTAGCTTTAGAGTAGGCTTGAGAGTATCCATATCAAATATCATCACAAACGGGATGTACTGAAGTTACTTTCGTTTACTGTTGTTCGGGTCCGTAAATGATTAGTTTGTACTGTTATGCAGCAGCGAGAAATTAAAACTGAAAGGATTAGAATAATGTACACATGTATGTAGGTAATTTATCGATGTGTTTTAATTTAGCGGTATAACCTATATTACTGTAAAGTTTGATCCAAATCCGTTCAGTAGTTTTTGCGTGAAAGAGTAACAAACATACATCCATCCTCACAAACTTTCGCATTTATAATATTAGTAGCGAAAATATATAGATTTTGCGAGTAAGAAAAGCGCGAGGAAGCTGCTCAGTGGGGAGCCCTATAGCGATGCTAACAATATTTAAAAATTAAATTAAATAACCGCGATTACCTACTCATCATATGTTGGAGAATGTGTTATAACCTAGTACTTTTTATTCTGTTATATCTGTTATTCGTTGAGCAGGTTGCCGACAGTTGGTACAGCCAAAGGGAGTCCAACTCATGCCAAGAACACATTGAAGTAAAAAACTAATGGAAAGTGAGTAGAAAGCCGCTATTGAATATTGGGCCTGGAGGCAGCAGTTGAGTCGCTAACAAAAAACCTTTCTATGAAGGGATTCCTCGTGTAATTGGACCAAATCACGAACGGTACCGCTCACGGAAGGTACCATATCCATCAGGTACCATTACGATCATGTAGCAGAGTACCCTAACCACAGTGATTACCGAGGCGGTGTCACTGTATAGGGCGCTCGACTACTGCCCAACAAATAATTGCACTACCTGCGCGGTGCTCTACCTGTTCAGCTGCAATTAGGTGGTTATTGTTCCAATGGCGGTATCTCTTGAACCACTTCTATTTTACTGGTCTTAGAAAGCTAAATACAGTGGTACCTCGAGATACGAGTGCCCTGACATACGAGTTATTTGAGATACGAGCATTCGAGCGAGCCAAGTTTTGTTTAGAATTACGAGAGACATTTGAGATACGAGGAAAAGCCAGCTTCCGTCTTTTTACTGCGCCTGCGCATCGTGCGTCTCGCGCATTATCCCAATTATTCCCCCAGTATGTTTGTTTACCTCGCAGTCGATGCATCTTTGCTAAGTTTTTCTAGGGCTTTGCGCTTTTTGTGCATTTACATAATTATCACATTTCTAAACTATTACTCAGAAGAAAGTGCGTGGAAAGGTCAGTACTAAAAAGAAGATGATGTCTATTGAATTAAAGCGTGAAATCATAGAAAAAACGAGCAAGCTGTGCGAGTAGCCGACTTGGCGAGGCAGTACTGCCGTAGTACTTCAACGATATGCACTGTGCTTAAACAGAAGGAGCCGATAAAGGGTTTAACGCCAGCTAAGAGTGCTACAATAATGTCTAAGCTCCGGAGCTCTATCCATGAAAAGATGGAGAAACTGCTGATGGTTTGGGTGATGGAGATGCAGCTTAAAGGTGATACCTTAACACAGGCCATCACATGCGAGAAGGCACGAGCGATTTACGGTGATTTGCTGAATCGGACCCCGCGCACTTTCACGGACGACGCATCGGAAGACTGGTCAATATTTGCCATTTATAAATACATTTTTCTAATTTAAAAAAAAACAACTTAACAAAAACAATTGGGAATGCATATTTGGGGCTGGAACGAATTAATGGCATTTCAATTAATTTCAATGGTGAAAATCGCTTTGAGATACGAGTAAATTGACATACGAGCAAGGTTACGACGGAACGAAGTAAACTCGTATCTCGAGGTATCACTGTATTATATTAAGAATCGTCTCAGGAAAATATTCATTGTCAAAAGTTTCAGCAGTTATTCAGTAATTATTACATCAACAATGGGAACAAAATTTCCCTTATGAATTTTCAATGATGGACTTGTAAATGAGCTTTTAAGCTCATGTCGCATTATTGCTCCAAAGGACCATGTTCAGCAAAGCAGCAGCTTTTCTTATACCAAACCTTCAGCTCACAACATCCATGTTATATCTATAGTCTTCTACAATTCAAATCCTCTATCCAATCCCAGGGCACTGATCCAGCCTTCCCGACCTTTATGCTCGTTTCCACAGAACCTAAGCTTTTGAGCGATCCTTCCTAGCTCGGTCTACCTCTCTTTGGAACTCACTCCCACCTGATATCCGTCATGCATCTTCTTTAAATGAATACCTATATTCAACACAATTAATTAATTGAGGAAATACTGTAAATATTCCACACTCATTATGATACCACATATTATTATATTATTAGACTTTTTATCTACTTTTTTATTTTTCCATTAGCCAATTTTTATTTATTGTATATTTTTATTATATTATTTTTTTCTATCAGCTCATAGATTTTAGTTCAATGTAGCGGTTTGGCCAGATATATTTTTATTAATTTCTGTACAATTTTGTTATTCTTAAGGGACCTAGTCCCAGAATAAAATTATTTTTCTGTTCTATTCTAGCGTTTCGCATCATTCATAGAGCCCAAATATTGAAAATTCTCCCCTCCCTACATTGAATTTTATTTTAAGACCTAATTAAAATACGCCTTCCACAGTTTCCTTGGCACGTATTCAGCATCCTCATGGTCTTGAGGGACAATTATTAAAATAGCTCTAAGCTATTCGCACTGTTCGATTCCTCTTTCTCTTCCAATTTAAGTTTAAAAATGGTCAAGGCCGTAGCCAAGGGGAGGGAGTTAGAGGGTCAACCCCCCCGAAATCCAGAAATTTAGTTAGTATTAAAAATTAATAAAAAAAACGTAAAAATTAAATTAAAAACAACACACACAACAGGGATCCAACACATTTTACATATACAAATTTACTGTAACAAATTATAAACAAGAAACAATTAGACATTTTACTGATTCAGGTACCATACTCTTACAACAAAGAAATCACAGGCTACAGAGGATACAAAATTTATCAAACATATGACGACATCCCTAGAGCAGCAATAGTAATTGCAAATCCTAACCTAGACAGCTGTTTGATAACACAATTTTCAGATCGAGATATGATAACAGTGGAGGTTATTACAGGGAGAGATAAATATATCCTTGCTAGCTGTTATTTCGATATTACTAGGGACATAAATATCGATTTAAATAAGCTTAATAAATTTATCACAAGCTATAGAGGTTATAATATAGTGATAGGCGTTGATTCGAACAGCAGATCCAAAGTGTGGCATGATAAGGTTTCTAATACAAGGGGATTACTTTTGGAAGAGTTTATCGTAACTAATGAGCAATTAATAATGAACGTGAAGTCAAATATTCCTACTTTTGATGGGCATCAAGGGCAGAGTAATGTTGATTTAACTCTGTCTAATATACAAGCTACAGGACGAATAAAAAACTGGGCCATTTCAAACTAAACTAATCTTACAGACCACAACTGTATTCTATTTGAAATTAAATGTAATAGGCCTTTTGAAAATACAAATAAAACAAGAAAATACTTTGCCTCTAATGCTGATTGGAATAAATTTGAGACTAACTTACTAACACAACTTGAAAAAGAATTTATACCGCGTACTGAAAACAAATATACAGCTGAAGAACTACAAAACTATATTATTGAATCACTACAGTATATGAGCACAAATTTAATTTCCAGAATGATGACTAAAATAATAATTAAAGCTTCAAATATGACGTTTAAAAAATCAAGTAATACCCCCCCCCGTATAAAACAATATAAGTCTGTTCCATAGTGGAATGATGAACTGTCAGCCCTACGTAAAAGAACGAACAAGCTCAGGCAGCAATATCAGAAGATTAAAAACAACCAACAACTCAGAAATAAAGCTAGCGACAGCTATCTGAAAAGCCGTCATCTTTACCAGAAATTAATTAGGCAATCCAAAATGGAATCTTGGAAATCGTACTGCACTAACGCTAAACCTAAAGTAAAGAATCAAATGCTTTTAAAAAACATACAAACATCGACTAACAACCAGTATACCAACAATCTAAAGGAGACTTTGAATCAGGTAATGACCGAACTAATAAATGTAGATTCTCCTGAATCAGATGACAGCAGACATACTATAATTTGATTCAATGTTATGATACCTCCGAATACAACTGAGGACTTACCAATAGAGGACCATGAAATTTCGATCGCAATCAAATCGTTAAAAACCAAAAAATCTCCGGGTTACGACGGGATTACTCCTATATCTTTTCCAAAAAGTCTTTGAATTTGTACCAAATTTAATACTAAATTGGTACAAATTGCTCTTCAGAAGAAACAAATTTCCAGACAACTGGAAAATTGGTCTATTAGTCTTAATACCGAAACCCTCTAGCACTAAGCTTAGACCAATTAGTATGCTTCCGATCAAGAGCAAAATTACCGCGAAAACAATTAAAAACAGACTGATTAATTTTCTTGTTAAAAACAAAACTTTAAACAAAAATAAATTTGCATTTATGCCGAAGACTGGAACATTAAACGCATTACATTCACTGACCATGAATATCTCTACATAAAAAAAGATCAATTTCTAGTTATCTGCCTTGACATAAAAGGGGCTTTTGACAATGCTTGGTGGCCTGCTATATTAAATAATCTCAAACAATATAGGTGTCCAAAGAATTTATATTTATTGATTAGAAATTTCCTTGAAAATAGATGGTTAATTTTTACAACGGATACTATCTCCTGCTTAAAAACTCTAACGCTAGGAACACCACAAGGATCTTCTTTATCGCCCATTCTTTGGAACATTTTAGTTAATACAATTTTTTCTTGACCAAGCGGAAGTGGACAAAAAAATCTTAATAAGCATCTATAAATTTTAATAATTCCTATGAATACGAATTTAGCTTCGGAACATAAATTCAAAACCATTTCATTTCTTTTTAAAAAGAATTAGATAAATAAAATGTATGCAATCTCATAAAAATGAGATAAGAAACCTGGTCATCTATAATCTATATATATGAAAGAGAGTGGCGTTAGTTACTGATCTAATAACTCAAGAACGCCTGGACTGATTTCGATGATTCGAACCATTTAGGACTGGTCTTTGACCAAAAAAGAAGAATAACCAAGAAAAATCGAAATCAGTCCAGGCGTTCTTGAGTTGCATTTATATATACATAATAAATTTTTGTAACCTTTACAGCTTCTCTATTAATTTTATATCAACATATGATCGATCTATGACTTCCTGATCACAACTTCACAATATTATTTATATAACAAAACCCATTTTTTTAAAATTTGCACAGAACACATTTGTGTACTTAGGCATGAACTTTTGACAGCTGATTCATTTGCAGTCTTTTCATCGCATACTATTCTGTTTCATAATTTTGTGTGGTAATTATTTATTCATTATTTACAATAATTATTGTTTCAAATATTGCATTGAATACATTGTTTTGAAACTTTATCAGTATGATGAAGTACACATTGTGAATGGTTATGTTCTTTGTTATTGCATTACAAATAAAAAAATAAAATATGAATAAACCTATGCGAAAAACGCATCCTCTATTTAAAATTATTAATAGATCTTTAATTGATTTACTATCTCCATCTTCAATTCCATTATGATGAAATTTTGGATCCTTATTAGGTATATGTTTAATAAATTCAAATTAGCCTATACATTAGTTCCTAGCTATATATTATACAACAAATATTGAACTCGCTTTTAGAAGAGTAGTATATATCGACAAACAATCCAAACGTTAATTTCGGATTGTGCAATTAATTTTTACGTGGGTTACTTAGAAAATCAATTCGAATTCGCTGTTCATTTCATTCTGATTTATCATTTTGATGTGGATTTCTACTTGAAAATAGAATTTCATGGTCCTCTATTGGTAATTCTTCAGTTGTATCCGGAGGTATCATAACATTGGATCTAATTATAGTATGTCTGCTGTCATCTGATTCAGGAGTATCTACATTTATTAGTTCGGCCATTACCTGATTCAAAGTCTCCTTTAGATTGTTGGTATACTGGTTCCGCTTGCTCAAGACATGACCGAATCCCAGCTGATCCTTTTCAATAGATCGGAGCTATTCCTTCTGTAATTTAAATTTGTAGAATCTAAATATGTCATATTCAATCTCATAACTGATTGTTGTCGATAGTATATAGTTTTAAAAATATAGGAAATATTTGAAAATAAGTGTTTTGCAAATAGGGGATTTGGCAAAGGCCACGCTCAACCACCAGATGTTTCTAGAATTACCTTGGGCCACTGTACAGAGATTTACTTTCCTATATCCCCGCGTTCTCGCAAATTTTGCGATGAATACACGAGGAAGAATGTTCATTGAACATTACTTTAATTAGGATCTTCTTGACTTACGTCATTATATTATTTTTGATTATAATTGTTTAAATAAGCGAAATAATAAAAACACCTATATGCGAGTCATTAAATAACTTTATCGAGGTTGATTAAAAAAAAAATTATATATATACAGCCATCGAGTCGGCGAAATATTCAAATAAAGATTAGGCTACATTTTTCGTTTATAATATATATTATTATATTAAAAGAAATATTTCGATAGTGTCAACACACAACACGTGTCATCCACATCAAAATGTGAGAGTCGCAAACTTCCTACTTTATTTTAAAGATAATTTATTTTTTTTAATTGTTATTTTGATGAGAAAATATTTGCCCTGGCCGGGATTCGAACCAGGGTCGTCTGCATCTCCGGTGCAGTGCTCTAAACCACTAGCTACTTGCTTCACCGAACGGAGATGCAGACGTCCCGGGTTCGAATCCTGCCCAGAGAAAATCTTTTCTCTTCAAAACAAACATATTTAAAAATAATCACCATCAAAACAAAAACATAGCTATTTTGATTTGACATTGCCTGATGCTATAAATTCCTCTGATGATGTGAATCAGTTGTCTGTTAAATCAAAGCATTCTTTAGAAGTGCTTCTCATAATAATTTTAGGGGTACATTAGCTTTTCCTAGTTCTACTCGACGACTTATTTTTATATATATCTTTTTTTAGTCACAACTTATCTTTAAGCATACTAAGGGTTCCTTTCCGCCTGGGATAAAAACCATCTGCCACAAAAGAATGGTGGCTATTATTTCTTTATTTGCAATATCTCGGATTTACAATAAGCTGAGAACTGAGAAAACTTGTGCAATTTTTCGAAAAAATACAGAATTAATTATTTTTATTACATTTCGCAAAATAATGCCTTCCTTCCTCTTATTGTGCAATATCAATTCAAGATATTGAATATGAGAAAACAATTAGCCACGCTCATTAGGACTTTAGCAACAAAGTCTAAGCTGGTACTGGCAGTTCGTTCTCGTCTCAATTCCAGGAGGAGCCTTGAGATTCCAAACACGGCCGATCAATCATCCTAATGCCGTAGAGGAAATACACGATGGACCTTGATTTAGAGGGTGAGGATGGACTTGTAGGGGACATGCCTGGACGTGACATTCCTCCGGTGAAGAAGCCGGCGGCCGCAAATGGAAGTGGAAGAAGTTGATGTCCTATAAGGCCAAACTGCCTCCGTGTAGCAATCCTGCCCAGAGGACCACTCCTTCACTCCTTTCATCTAGAGTAATGTCCTTGTTCTTAGTCCTTTTGCAGCGATCGGTGCTGGCTCTTAAAAAATACGTCTCTTCTGGCACAGCTGACTTACATTTTTCTTTTACCATTCGTTATTGTATTTATTTTTCTTGACGAGTGTATGCACAACAATTGAAACATTGTGTATACATAACCAGTGTATGCCTAAAAATTGAAACACTGCAAATGTTTTTATAAAATACAATGGCATAATAACAAAATAGTTTTCCTCCAAAATCGATTTTGTAGAACTGATGTTATAATCAACCTTTTAAAAAAAAAAACTTAAGCACTACAACTGATTAAGAGTATTGAATCCAGCAGATGGTTAGGAATGTACTATTGGTAAGTCAACGTTTGTTCAGGGGCATGAAATAAAAATTCCCCCAATTAACAGTACACACTTTATAGGGGCTGGGATAGCCGAAAGAGGGTCTCCAGATCTCACAGCGTTGGTTCATGAATAAAAGTGTAATTAATGCCACAGATGGTCTCTATCTCTGGACTTTGAAATCGACATCTAATATCAAACTCTCTTTGGATCAGTCATTTAATAAAATATGTATTTTCATATATAGCTACAGGAATAGGTTTTACTCGAATAAAAACTATACATACTAACACCTCATTATTTCGTATTTAATCGCTTAGCAACCTTTTCATTACGTAAGGTCGACATATTGAGCGATATTTATGGAATGGATAAAAGTTAACAGTCTTTTTGGGTTGTCTGTTGCACAAGTAAAATTAAAATGATCCGTGTTTGTGTGGAAAATAGATGACTAGATAACTGTAATGATATATTGAATTGTTCAGGGGGTGCAGTCAAAGATAACACAAAATAAGAAAAAATTATTTTTTAATTGTTAATTGACAGTTGCTAGCTTGATGGGACACCGCAGACCAGCATCGTAGGCCGAAAAGTTGCCACAATTGAAAAATAAGTTCTGCTAATATTGTGTTATCTTTGTCTGCATACCCGGACCAATTCAATCCATCATTAAAATGAATCGATTTTACTGTTTCAAAGGCTTGTATACAACTATAGCGACCATTCTTCTTCTTGCATGGCTCTACAGCTCATCAATAAGCCTTGGCCTCCTCGATACGATTCCGCCAGTTCTCTCTGCCCAGTGCAGCGGCCTTTCAGTTCCGGACATTTAATAACCTCCTGGAGTCCTCACTGACTCCATCCAGCCATCGCAGCTTGGGTTGGCCTAATCTTCTTGTGCCCTTAATCTTTTCTTTGTTTGTTTTCTAGTTTTTTTTCTTGGGTTTAGGGGCGTAAAACATCTAGGTCATCAACGCCCGTTGGTTATTAAGCCCGAATCTTTTCTTTTATTACTGTTCTGGGCCCTTCAACACTTGCCATTCTGGCCATGTGGCCAGCCCAGCGCAGCCTACCAAGCCTACAGATTAAGTAAACTATTTTATAATATTAGAAATATCTTGAATAATATTATTAGCTCATCTTACAGAAATGAGGAAGAAAATATCCCGGAAGGAGTTCGGAAAATATTTTCTTTCTCTTATTTTATATATAGCTTATTGAGTTCTAAATATTTATTTATACATACACATAGACGCTAATCTAATAGTTGGAACGAATGCTGAAGATGAAAATTACCCTTTGACTTTATATATCAACTATCTAAATTTATATATTCATGATTATATATTAAAGATTGTGTTATTAATATATTCTTCCCTGATAAAATGAGATGGTCCGCCGAGATGGAGGATGGGCACTCCGCCTGGAGGACAAGATTAGCATTGGCCCGAGGATGGAAGGAGATGAAGCCATCGAAAGCGTGGGACGGACGAGGCGGGGACTTAATAGAGCGTTAAAGTCTCCGAGAAGGGAGACATCAACGGGCGGTAAGGAAGTAAACAGCTAATAGGTTTATATTATTATTACTCTTTTGATAATTGAACTTTTTATAAATTATAGAATATAAATTATCCTTTTTGTAAAAACTTAATCAAATAAATAAATATTTTATATGGAATTATTTTTTATCGGAATTTGTGATTTCTGTTCTAGATATTATCTCTTCAACTGGTCGACCAATCTTATTAATTTTTATTTTTTTTTTAGGTTTTTTCCTTGATGCTTGTAAACTAAACCGGCTACTCACTACGCAATGGTTGAAAAATATATTTTCCAACTGACTGTAGCGCATCATTGCGTAAACTATTTCGATAGAAAATCAGAATTATTGTCCTACAGGTATTATTATTTTAAATACCAACTACAGTTAACTTATCTTCTAAGAAAAAAAAAGTTGTGTCCGGCATGGCAACTCAGTGCTCTACCACTGAGCCACTCCGCTATAACTAATAGTATTGAAGATAAAATGTATAAAATTTCCACGGAGGTTGGATTCAGTTTCCGTTTATCAGTTCAATCTATGGATTTATCATCACTCCCCTGTATCACATTTCACTTTCTATTTTAGATAAAAATAAATTTTCTTAGTAGAGCGTTGTGTTGCCATTCCTAAGATCCTGGGTTCAAATCCCGATGCTGCAAGACTTTTATTTAATCTGTTAGTGGCCTGATATGGATCCTATGGGGGGGGGGGGGGCTCACCCAGCCTCTATAAAATGGATACTCAAAATAAGCGGAGAAATCTGGTGGATGGGGTGATCTAGGCGAAATCACAGTCCCTTCAATTTACTGAACCCCAGAGCCTTCACAGATTGTGGTAAAAGGTTTTTTTTTACAAGTGAGTATTATATATCCATATTACGATTTGTCTTAAAATGGTTTCTTTGCAGTTTAGTAATGTAGTTATGTTAAATAATGTAATATAAATAATGTAATTTATTTGCAGTTAATATGTTTAGGAGAGAACAAGTTTATTAGTAGTATCTTACCAGGAAGAAAATAATGTGGTTATTTTTCTGAAAAGAAAGAAATAATAAAGCTCGTGATGGGACGCAACATGCTACTTCATGGCTACAGCGGTTGAGCGTGCCACGTCTACTCTCTGATTTAACAATCTAGTGGAGTCACGTGATTGGGAGCTCCCTCTGAGTAAGAGGACCTGGGCATTATTTTCCCAAACAATCTTTATTTTTTGTTCTTGTCAAGAAGAATAGATATGGCTGCCAATCGGGCTAATGGCGGCGAGTTGAATAGACGGCGAATTATGCAGGACAATTGAGTGCGAAGGCAAAGGTAAGCTGATCTCAAGACAACTGCCTCGTGACAAAGAAGAAGCCACTTGGACCCACTGAGATCTTCTATTGTGCTTCCTCCACTTCTTCGACGGAAAAAGCCTTCTCTTGTAATCCCGCTGCTCAGATCTTCCTACATCATCAAGCCACAAACCATCATTCGTTTCGTAAGATAGAGAAATATCGAAATATCGGAAGATCCAGCTGAGATTAACCAACATCGGAAAGAGTTTACTATTACAATAACAACAAAATAAAAAGCTTTTGTTGACACAAAAAATTAATTCTGTATTTATTCATTTCAAATTTTATTTATAATCATTAGTTATTATAAAATGGATATTGAAGTTATCGAAATTCCAAAAAACTGATCTACGTTGACTAAGTTTCTGAAAGAAAACGCGCAGATTGGTTTATATAATACATTATATATATATATATATATATATATATATATATATATATATATATATATATATATATATATATATATATAACTTATAAGGACAACTAGACGCTAAACATAAATAGTATGTAAGTATAGAATTAAGGATTGTTATTATGAGGTTGTAAACGTTATAGACTATATATATGAGAGGTACGAGAAATAAAGTTAGTTGTTATCTTGAACTTGTGTCGTTACTATGCCCAAAACCCTATTTTTTCAGTGAGTGTTTCAGTCTAATTATAACTGTTTGTTATGAATTATTAAGTATATAATGTTTATGTTATATGTATAATAATATGATGACATAGTCAACAAGATCCCAATTCAATGAACATTCTTCCCCTTGTATACATAGGAAAATCGCGAGAACACGGGGATATAGGATCGATGAAAAGAATGGATTTGTTTTGCCTTGTTACGAGCCTGGTTAGCTCAGTTGGTTAGAGCACCACGCTAGAATCGTGAGTGACCCGGCCTGGACAAATCTTTTCTCTTCAAAATAAAATATATTAAAAAAAACCACTCATACCAAATTATATTCCCTCCATTTAATATTTTTAAGGGATTCTTGTTCATACCGATTTAGCGTTTTGTTGGAATGTTGATAGTGAACTGCTGCAATCAATAAACGTTTATGATAATTGCTTGGAAAAATATTGTTCTTACAATATAATAATGGCTTTGGCTATTGTGACGATGAATTATTACACATTACGCATAAACATATTTTTTAAAGAATGGCTTGTTATTGTTTTACCACGTTAGTTATCCCTAGAAGAGTATTAGAGCTAGGTAAATGTAAGTTATGTAACATGTTTACAGTTATTTACAGTCTGGTGTAACTTATAGGCATTCGGAAGCAGACTAGCCTTCAGAGCTTGTAAGGTGTGCCCAGTCCTTGTATATACTCTCTATCTGTGAGCCTTGTCATTATATATATATATATATATATATATATATATATATACAAGCTGGTCTTTGTCACATGTGGACTTGGAATGGGAGTGAGGAGGTAATAGGATGGTTAGCATGGAGAATATTGCACTAGTGTTTATGAATGGTTTGCTATCGGCAATTGTATCGATTCAGGTAGTTTTAAGATTATTAGTTTACTGTAATATTAATATTTGTAATATAGGTTGCTAATTGAAATGTATTATTAAAATTACAGTTGAATACTGCATCATACAAGAGTTGATCTATAACCTAAAACGCCACTCCATTTAAATTCCTTATATATATATATATATATATATATATATATATATATATATATCCGACCAATCAGTAACTATTATGTCCATTCCTGCAGAAATTTCATCTTCTTGATGAGATTTTTGAAATTTCAACGACCCGTTCAAGAGCCAGACTTTTTCTCATCACGTACCCTTGTCAAATCTATCTATTTATGTTTCTTTGAACTTTGGTATAACCTTCATTATGAAAGATATCATGAAATTACATGAGAAAAAATAGGTGGATATGGAGGATGGTTCAAAGGCCACATAAAGTGGAAGAAGCTGAGACCTATCATGGAGATGATAATATTTAGTTCAAAATGATCTATCATTATACAGATCAAGGTAATACATGCCTGATTTTTAATGTTTCCTTTTTTTTTATTCAAACTTTTATGTATTTAGTTTTATTTAAGCATTCATTTTTCATTATATCATATTAAAATATATTTATTAATAAGTAAAATTACAGCAATCACCTAACCGTATGAACCGTTTTTCATTACTATTTATTTTTTGTATACTTTAATGTGTTACTTAACATTTTTTTATAACGAATTAAGTTTTCTTTAAGCAATCATATATCATCTCTATTCTATATTATTTACTAGAAACGAAGCAAATCGTCACTGTCGAAACAATACTACCTATCGATGCTTTAGTTCACAAATGTGTTAAGTGCAAATTTTTCAAAAATGGGGCTTTTTATAATTAATATTGTAAAGTTTTGATGAGGAAGTCATAGATCATATGCTGATATAAAATTAATAGAGAAGCTGTGAAAGTTACAAAAATATATTGTGTGCTTTAACTTGAACTGTATTTCTTGCGTTAAATAATTATCAAATTTGACTCCTATAAAATTTTGTTTTCGGCACTTGGCAAATATTTTTTTTATTTATTTATTTCTTGTATAATAGACCAGTCTCAAATTAAAAACAATTGTACAAATTTAAATATATTTGTGGAGAATCATAATTTTTTTGTATTTACTGAGATTATGTTTTACTGTCCACTAAATTTTTTATTTATCCTTGGTTAGTCGCGGCCGATCTGACAGATTGCATAGCTATATTTTCCTTCACCCTTCCCATTGTGTTGACAACTATTCTTTCATGCTTTCATCAGCTGTTTTGTGGATGACCCGGATGATTTTAGTGACTCCCTGACCAGTGTGCAACCCTTTTGGAACCTCATATGAAGCAAGCGATCTGACAGATCGCCGCGACCGAAATCGAAAGTTTAACCAAAATCTTATAAACATCGACTTTTTTTGTTCATTCGTATTATTACATTAGCCTTACCATTTCGCGTTCACTATTTTTTGTATACACATTGCTATATTGGTAGAACTGACGTCTACGGTCTCTCAGAAATCTTCGTGTGGTATAAGGTGTTGCGAGAAATGTGGAAACTGTTCAGGATTGAACCTATTGTTTGATGAGCATATGTTGGCTATGACTGCAGAATATACCAGTAAATATATTTTAAAAATTCAAAACACGGATGAGAATATCGCAGATATAAAAGAATTGAAAGTATTTATACAAAGTATTTGTGTGGCTGTGATCCGTGCCTGTTTGGTTAAACCTTTCTAGTCTTCGTTATGTTATTATTAGAGTTCATTATAAGAATAAATATTGATAAATACAAAAAATGATCAGATGTTATAAAAAATAGCAAAATTACGATTCGTGTAATTTTTTCACTGGAATCTTAAAAATACTTAATAAAAATGCTATTCAGTCATTATCTCTCAAAGTAGTTTGAGTATACAACCTCAAATTTCAACAAAAATACTAGGTTTCCTGAAGGTGATCTGTCAGATCCTCACGAACAATCTTATACGTTTCAGAGCCGCGAAAAATGGAAGGTTAAGTTTATTCTGATAAAAATAGATCAAAACACTATGCTAACATTTAGTTATGTAACATTTAGTTACATAATACATATAGCTAAGTTAATATTCCCCCCAACAACATTTTATCTTGAACCTTTCAACATTCCTAAGGAAGATTAAATTTATATTGAACAAGATCGTATCGAAATAACTCGTTTTTAGAAAATTAGCTAATACAGTTTAATAAGAACGTTTTTATTATTTTTTTTTTATCTATTATACTTAATACAAAACAATATTTTGGCTGCGTTTAAGCTGAATAACTACTACACGGATTTTCATGCGGTTTCCACCAATATTAAGGTACATTAGATGAGATGGGAAGAAAGAAAATCAAGACCCCCAAAGAAGCTTAACCAATGATATTCACGTGGTCCTTAGTGACCGCTACGTGATAAAAAATTCATTACACAGACAAATTATGTAGGCATTATATTCCTTATTACCCGAGCAAAGCTGGGGTGGGTCGCTAGTTTAATATATTTAAATTTAATTTTTTTTTAATACCTTTATATTAGTATATGAAGTCTATATTTATATATTAATGTATATTGTTCTTAGTGATTTTGATGAAGTCACGGACTGTCAATAATTTATTATTGGATTATAAATTACAATCGATTTATTATTCATTAAGGGCCTTTTAATGATCCATCATGTAAAAGTCGCCGCGCAGGTCCGGCTTGTTTACCAGGCGACATTCCTACACACCTCAAATTTCCATTTTATGTTAAGGACCACTTATAAAAAAACTATGTTTTTTATGTTAATATAGGAATCTTATGATGTTATCTGAAAAGGCTCTTGATTTGAATGATCCTAAAAGCTTTTCTGGAATCTTAATATTATAAATGCGAAAGTTTGTATGTTTGTCTCTTTTTTACGCAAAAACTACTCAACGGATTTCGATGAAACTTTACTTAAATAAAAAATTAAATTTAAATTAAAAATTTTTTTAAAAAAAAAACTGAAGGCAAATCAGGAAATCAGTTTTGAAGTTAGATTTCTGAAATTTTGGATGTACGAGTAACTTATATTAAAATCTTTTTTAAGATCTTTCACGAAACTTTATGTGGCAGACCAAATTCCACGCGAGCGAAGCCGCGGGCATAAGCTAGTTATTTATACAGGGTGTCCCGAATTTAAATGGCAAAACTTCAGGAACTTATAGGGGACCAAAAAGCTAAAACAAAAAGTCCTTTAGAGATTTGCTCATTTTTGCTTAGCTTTAGAGAAAATCGCAAAAAAAGAAACAAAAATTGTTTTCATTTTTATACTTATTTATTTACATTTAGATTTATGTTATGTTCTTTTTAATGTAAATATTGCTCAAAATGTTGTCTTCTTGCACCAATGCAAGCATTACATCTAGCACTCACTTGATAAATTGCAGCTAAACATTGTTCTGATGATATTAGGTGCACTCCATCTATGATTCCGTCTCTTAATTGCTCTCTTGAGTTGATTGACACCGAATAAACTTTCTGCTTCAAGGTTTCCCAAACGAAGAAATCCATGGGTGTCATATCAGGTGATCTGGGTGGCCAAGGTACTACTCCTCCATGTCCAATCCATCGTTTTGGATAATTTATATCCAGACAAGTTCGAGCAACTCTGCTATAATGAGCTGGACATCCATCGAGTTGGAACCACATTTCAATCCGTTGTTGTAAGAAAATTTCATCTAAATAATTAGAAAAGTCGTTCTCCAAAAAATGTGTAAATGTGATACCATTCAATCTTCCAGGTAAAATATATGGTCCCACCAGTAATCCGTTCCAAATTCCAAGCCAAATGTTAATAGCAAATTCATGCTGAAACCTATTCTCTCTAATAGCTCTGGGATTTTCAAGAGCCATACATGATAATTTCTTTGATTAACAATTCCTCCTTTTGTAAAGGTAGCTTCATTGGTCCATATAATTTTTAATGGAAATAACTTATCATCGCGAATTTTTTCATGAAACCAGTTACTAAAATTCAATCTCTTGACATAATCTTGAGGTAATAAATTCTGAACTTTTTGAAGATGGTATGGGTAGCGATTATCATCTTTCAAAGTTCGCCATATTGCTTGCCGCGATATTGCTAATGCAGCAGATGCTCTTCGGATGCTAGTCTCAGGATTGTTATCGAAGTGGCGTTGGACACAATTTCTTCTCCGATAATCTGCTCTTACTGCTGCCTGGAATTGGTCACCTTCATTACGTATTAAGAATGACCCAGTCTCTCGTAGTCTATTAAAAGTTAACGAAAAGACACGTCGATTAGGCACTCTTCCATTTTGGAAATTGGCGCGCATACTCCCGCACCGCTTCTAAAGCATTACCGTTACAGAAACCATACACAAAAATCATATCAGCGTATTCAACATTAGAATATGTATGCGGCATTGTGGCTGATGCTATTCACACAAAAATATCTGAGTAACTGACTGAAGACTGATTTAAGAATTATAATCCTAGAAGGAAGCCAAAATGTAAACAAATAAAAGAATTTAAAGGATAACATTAAGTGTTTACATATCTCACTGCCTAGCCTGACGAACTTTGAAAGGTGATAATCGCTACCTGTAACATTTTTGTTTTGCTTCTTTTTTTGCGATTTTCTCTAAAACTAAGCAAAAACGAGCAAATCTCTAAAGGACTTTTTGTCTTAGTTTTTCGGTCCCATATAAGTTCCTGAAGTTTTGCCATTTAATTTCGGGACACCCTGTTACAAGTGTAACGTCTAATATAACAAAAATTGAAAAAAATAACAGTTAGTTTCACCTGTTCAAACTGTCAATTGGCAGTTGATCGTTTCCTTTCTTCCGTATAACAATATCAATGAGATGAAAGAAATTGCTATCCTACAATAATAAAAATTTGGTTCGTTTATGTACATACTGCATTGTACTATTTTTTGTATAGTTCCCAATATTTTTTATAAGCGGGTTTTTATTGTTTTTACACTTGAAAAAAAATTGATGACATAGTTTGTTGATAAATATATTAATGTAAGGTATACTTAATTGTTTCTGCATAATTTTAAATTTAGTGTCATATGCATAATGGTTTTGGAATATTTGCATTTTTTTGGAATTAGTTTTAGACATTTAACTAAACATTGGGCACGCAAATGTTAGTATCGGTTGTAATCAGGCTTTATATAATAATAACTTGTTATCTGTGCTTAATTTAGAATTTCTATTAAATTAAGGATATAGAAATATAAATAGAAATAGAAAAATAATTTTATTCTGAGACCAGGACCCTTCAGAATAACAGAGATGAACATAATTAAGAAAATATTTATCTGGGCAAAGGCCTACAACTGAGTAAAAACTTATTTACAAAATATCCTGAAAGTAAATAACTAAACAGGTATGTTTAGTGTTATTTATTAAAGTGATGCAAAATTAAAATAAAAAAAACAGACAAATTTACAATAAAAAGAACTAGGCTTATGGAAAAAAACCCAGTAAATACATGATAGCATCTGGTAACAGAAATAAAAATAAAAAAATGATTTCATTGTGAGTGAGGAATATTTACAGTAGTTCATCAATCAATAAAGTTGAAAATATCTATCAATTATTTATTGGTTATAAAGCAACCTGATTGGGAATTTAGAAGATGTTGGAAAAGTTTAGATTTAAAAGAGGTTAAAGAAGGCGCATGTCGGGTGGGAGTGAGTTCCAAAGAGAGATAGAACGGGCGAGAAAGGAACGCTCAAAAGTTTTGGTTCTATGGGAACGGATATAAAGATCGGAAGGGCGAGATCTTGTGCCTTGGGATTGGATAGAGGATTTGAATTGTAGGAGACTATAGATGTAAGATGGATGTTGTGAGTTGATAGTTTGATATAAGTAAGAAGCAAGGAAATAGAGCCTACGGATAGAAGGAAAAAGCCACTTTAACTCAACGTAACGGCGGGACACGTGAGACCTTCTCGGGGCATCGAAGACAAATCGAAGTGAACAGTTCATAGCACACAGAGCTCTTTTAGCTTTGTTGCACACATAATTAGTGTGAAAAGTAAAAGTTAACCTTTTGTCCATGTTAAGCCCTAAGTATTTAATATGCGTTGCCCAAGTTACAGATGTTCTGTTTATTTTCAATTGAAGGATATTATCCGGTCGTCTCTTTGTCAATAATATAGCCTGGGTTTTATCATGATTTAATTTAATTTTCCATTTATTGTTCTCTTGTATAATTTCTCACGTAGTAACCTCCATTCCCTGGAGAAGTTGCTAGAAGTTGGTTATAACTTAAACATGATAAAATCTTTGGTATTTTTATCCTGGCTGATATATAAAAAACCTGCACAACTACATCCCATGAACGGGTCTAGGTTTCAATACATGTTAGATAGTGTACTGTTTCATGGACAACGGTTGTGCAGGGAGGTGATTTGTCCTAGATCACGCTCAACCACCAGATTTGCTCCCATATTTTGGATACACACATTATAGAGGCTGGGCGAGCCCCAGGAGGGTCCTAGATCTTATATGATCCATCTCCGGCTGCTAAAAAATTAAATAAAACTATTATTTTATTTCAAGGGCTTGTATATAAAAATACATAATATTTGAATCGCGCGAAATTCAAAACTGATCATGCCTAGACATTTTCTACGGAATCAAGGTTTTTTTTTTTTAAATTTGATTAAAACCTTTTTCTTAAATTATGACTAATTTCCAAGATATTTTCATAACTGTTTTGCTTTATTGTAGAATAGAATCATATTGCTTTTTCAGGCATTCATATCAATTATATTCTCGTATCATTTGGTCAATTAAATTTCAAAGGTTAAAATTCCTAGGGCTGAGCTTGGAATATTTAATATCCAAAAATAGACCCAACTTCCTAGAAATCTCTCTGATTCCAAAGAGTGCCAAGTCATCTCCCACATTATTTTGCTGTTTTTCTACCCCATAATTTTGTATGGTAGGTTTGTTTTGTATGATATTCCAAAAACAGTATTTTTAGTTTTAATTTTTTTATATTTAACTGCTTACAACCTTTAAAAGCAGGAGCTATGAGAATATTAAGACACAATATATTGATTTTATTTACGATTCACCGATCTAATATTTCGATATTTAATTGTTGATACGATATTTAAAGATGAATATTTTAATGTTCACTTCCGATCCAATTCTCACATTTTCAAATGTGAGCCGTTAAGAGAAAACAAATCAAAACTTGGAGGCATTCCCAGCTATTTTAACTTAAGATGAAAAATAAAATTTAAAAGCGCACACGTAGTGAATAATAGTTCTTAATCCATTTTCTAATCACAGCATATTAATAAACAGCTTCCCTCCATAAAAAAATATAAAAATTAAAAATGTAAAATTGTTGGAAAGGATTGAAAATGATCACGGGATTGAAAACCAACGATACACCCTATCAGGTTGAGTCATTTAGTCATAAAAAAACAAAACAACAGTAATACAACAGCCTTACATACTTTTTGCATTTTTTTTCTTTTTCATGGCCTAGGTTTGTTGTGAAACGAAAATTATTATGACCATCTGGTGTAACAGTTCGGCAGGTTGTCGCTTCAAGTAAGTTTTAACCTTTCGTTTCCTTTTTAATATTCTAGAAAATAAAAATAATCATGTTTTGCAATATGGAAAAAAATATTTCGGTGATTATTTCATTAAAAAATGAACGTTTCAACTAAAATTTTCTGGGAGTGTATATGTTTGCTGAAACGTTTATTTCAAGATGAAATAATTACCGAAATATGCCCACTTCCTATAATGATACTATTTTTTACATTCTAAAACTCTCGATTATTTATATTTTCGATTACTTAACATAAAGCGACAACCTGGGGAACTGATACTAAATGTGTTGATGTGGTAAACTAACGACACCCTGCCCTCTTGTGACGTTTAATGACATAAAAGTGTACAAAGAGCTAATGTTTAATTCCAACAAAGTAACAAATGAAGAATTTAAAATTAGAGCTACGTAAAAAATGAAAAATTATCAAATAAAGTGTCCACAAATTATCCAATTAAACTCGATCAAATTATATCTACTATAATTATTTTGTTTGTTCTTTAATTTTTAACTATTTTATTATTTATTTTTATTTCTTACATCTTACTAATATTATAAATGTGAAAGTTTGTATGTTTGTCTCTCTTTCACGCAAAAACTACTGAACGGATTTAGATGAAACTTTACAGTAATATAGGTTATACATCAGAATAACACATAGGCTATAGCAAGCGCGTGTTTAGGGGGGGGGCGCACGGGGGCACATGCCCCCCTACAGTTTTTTAGGTACTGTGGATAATTGATTATAGTACATAATTAAAGGCAAATCACATGATCATAGTTGTTAAAATAACAGAAAGAACATGAGTGAAACTATTGTTTTTATATCCTACTAATATTATAAATCCGCATGTTTGTATTTATGTTTGTTACTCATTCACGCAAAAACTACAGAACGGATTCGGATGAAACCTATTGAATAAATTAGGTTATGCATCATAGGCTACAGCAAGGGTGGATTTATGTGGGAGCAAGGGGGCTTGTCCGCGTTGTTGTACATAATTAAAGGCAAATCAGGAAATCAGTTTTGAAGTCAGATATCTGAAATTTTGGATGTACGAGTAACTTATATTTAAAAAAAAAATTAAATTATTTATTTAAAATGATCTTTCACGAAACTATATTTGGCAGACCAAATTACACGCGAGCGACGCCGCGGGCATAAGCTAGTCTACTATAATAATGTTCTTATAATTAACTACAATTTTTCTTGTAAGTACTGTTGTTAAAAATATTTTTCTTCAATTTATAATTTTAAAAAAATTTCCTATAATTCTGCCCTAACTCTTAATTTTCCTTTTCTACGTTTGTGTATCATTAATTGGATACTTTTTAATTTTTTACTCTGCTCTAATTTTTAATTCTTCATCTGTTTCTTGGATATAAACAGTAGCTCTTTGTACACTTTTACATAATGCAATATTCTCTTATACTACATACAGTGTTATTCTCTACCACTTATTATTTTAATGTATTTGTATCTTGTATATTCAGTCCTGAAGAAGAGCTGCAATATGGGCCGATATTTTGGCGAAATAATAAAAACTTCACCCTTTACAAAAGAATTTTCTTGACCTCAGCTCGTATACTTAATGTGGTACAGGGAAGCAATGTTATTTGAAAATTTATTGTAGATCCGATCAATGGTGATAATGAACAAACTTCCTATCTTTTCTTTCTTCCTCATTGATGTTTGTTGAAGCTGTATTGTTATCGAAAAGTGGCAATAATCTAATATATATTATAAAATGCTTTGTTCGTACGTGAAGACACAGTTTTCACAATCACCACCAACCCCAATCAACTTCCCTTTGGGGTGGTAAATACCGCTTGGTCTCCAGGTGGTAGTAAGGGAGTTTGGTCGCGGTGGGTGGATTTATTGGAGGTGGGGGTCACGGAGCAAGAGCCCCCACAGTTTTTTAGGTACTGTGGAGAATCCATTATAATACATAATTAAAAGCAAATCACATGATAATAGTTTGTTAAAATAACAAAAATAATATGAGTGAAACTATTGTTTTGATATCCTACTAATATTATAAATGCGAAAGTTTGTATGTTTGTCTCTCTTTCACGCAAAAATTACTGAACGGATTTGGATGAAACTTATTGAATAAAATAGGTCATACATCATAGGCTACATCAAGGGAAGATTTATGAGGGGCACGTGGGCATGCCCTCTCCCCCGTTATAGTACATAATTAAAGACAAATCAGGAACTTAGCATCTTGAAATTTGCAGATAGGTTCTTTGCATAATTTAAGAAAGAAATTTGGATAATTCTGTTGAAGTAGGTTATTAAATTGAGAACTACGTGTATGAAAAATTCTGTATTGAAAGAACACACATATTATATTTGAACAGAAATCAAAAGAGTAAGCTCATAGCATAGCGTCCATAGTACTCTCTCTAACCTTACTGTAACCTTCTATATCTAAAATGGTGGTTAACACAAACAACGCTATATTAATATTAAATAAACAAAATATTGAGAATGTTAAATATGTCCTTCAACACTCTCCCACATTAAATATATTTTGCACACACTACAACACTACACAATACCTAAATTGGCCATAAGAACACTAAGTCTAGGTTTGTGGAGTGGCTTCGTAAGAAAATCAGCAAGTTGGTATTCCGTAGAAATCCCTTCAACATTAATAATTTTTTCTTGAACCACCTCTCTAACAAAAAAATGTCTAATTCTTATGTGTTTTGTTCGGCGATGAAACTCAGGATTTTTCGCCAGCTTAACCGCAGCTTCATTGTCCACAAAAAGAGTTGGTATCTTCTCTGAAGAATGAGGCATTAATTCGGTGAATAAGCGCTTCAGCCAAACCATCTCCCGAGCTCCCTCACTAGCAGCCATCAGTTCAGCTTCTGTAGTGGAGATTGCAACACTTGTCTGTCTTTGGCTTATCCATGAAATAGGTCCCTCGGCAAACTTGCAGACCACTCCAGTTGTAGACCGCCCTGTGCTAATGTCACCTCCGAAATCTGCATCACTGTAGCCTTGTAGGAAGCTCTCTTCATTGGGCTTGTACATTATTCCAATATCTTGGGTCCCTCTGAGATATCTAAATATTCTTTTTACTTTAATGATAGCTTCGCCTCTCGGTTTTTCCAAAGATCTGGACACTACTCCAACCGCAAATGCTATGTCAGGCCTGGTTGAGATCATTAGATACATTAAAGCTCCCACAGCTTGCCTGTAAGGATACTCAGAGATGTCTCTCCCAGATTGTGAATCCTCTCCAGTACTGCTAATAATAGGAGTAATCACAGGTCGACACTCGGTCATTTGAAATTTGTTTAGAATTTTCCTCACATAGGCAGACTGACTAACCTTTATTCCCTCCTTGCTCTTTTTAATTTCCAGTCCAAGATAGTAATTGGCAGGCTTTGCCTTAATTTTAAATTCCTTCTTTAAATTTTCAATTAAAGATAAAGCATCCTTTTTACAAGACGCAGCTATTAGTCCATCATCGACATAAAGAGATAAGAAAATTTTTCTATCATTGGAATTCTTAATAAACAGACAGGGGTCGGCAGTACTAATACAGAATCCAGCTTTCACCAAATACCCTTTTATCTTCTCATTCCAGCATCTCGGAGCTTGCTTAAGGCCGTAAAGACTTTTTCTTAGTCTGCATGACCTAGCGCTGCTGTCTTCAAATCCAGGTGGTTGACTAATGTATTTCTCTTCCTTTAATTCTCCATTGAGAAAAGCTGTAGACACATCAGATTGATATAGTGTCATGTCTTCGTGAGCAGCAACGCTAATAAGTGCTCTAACTGTCGCTACTCTTGCTATAGGACTAAAAGTTTCTTCAAAATCATGACCTTCTTTTTGCTTAAACCCCTTCACAACAAGCCTTGCTTTGTACCGATCTAAGCTTCCATCAGCATTAAATTTTTTTGTATAAACCCATTTACATGGTATTGTTCTTTTATTTTGGGGTAAGTCAGTAAGATGCCAGGTTTCATTATCTTCATGAGCCTTCAATTCTTCCTGCATCGCAAGCTTCCACTGTTTGGACTCTGAAGACTTCATGGCTTCGTCATAGGTAGTTGGTAGTTCAGAAGAATCACATGAGGCGAGAAAAATATAATCTTCAAATCTTGCAGGAGGATGAAGAGTATTCCTATCTCTAAGTTCTCTAATAGTCCCTATATCTTCTTTTTCATCCTCAAAACCAACAAAATCTTCTGTAGATTCAGCATCAGAAGACCTATCTACTTCCGGTTCAATCTATTCAGGAACATCATCATTTATTTCATACTTCTTTTCCTCTGGAAGATGAACTGTAACTGCAAGGGAAAGAGGCTTTTCATTAAAAGTAACATTTCTTGACCTTATTATTTTTCTTCCTCCTGTCCAAACACGGTAGCCTCCAAAGTCGTAGCCAACAAGAATACCTTTTTGAGCTTTCTTATCCATTTTCTTCCTAAATTGTTTAGGAATGTGAACATAGGACTCACTACCAATAATTTTCAAGTGTTTGATACTAGGTTTCTTCCCTAACCATAATTCAAACGGTGATTTGCCAGGTACACCAGTCCTAGATGTTCTATTCAAAACATAAACAACTGAGTTAATCAATTCAGCCCATAAAGATTGAGGCATATTTCCATGGGAATGCAGAATGGCTCTAGCTGCTTCTACCACAGTTCTATTATCTCTCTCAATGAATCCGTTTATTTCACTACTGTAGGGCATTACTAACAATTGATCAATACCATTTTTTGCAATAATATCCTTCATTCTACGGTTGTCAAACTCTCCACCATTGTCACATTGAAGAGCTTTGATAACATGACCAGCTCTTTGGCATTCTTTTAATAAAATTAAAAATTTCTCGAAAACTTCTGATTTCTCTCTAAGAAAATAAATATACCTAAATCTAGAGAAATCATCTTTAAAAAGGAGGTAGTGTCTATATCCTGAAAACGATTTTTCAAAAGGTCCACAAACGTCTGCATGAAATACTTCTCCAGGTGCAGAAGCTCTTTTCCTTGTTCCGTGTTTAAGCTTATGTGCCTTCCCATAGACACAACCTTCGCATAATTCAGTTCCTGTTTTCAATTTAATACCAAGCTCCCTTTCAACAACTTCCTTTGTATGCCTTATCTTGGTGAGCGAGTCTTTCATGGTAGAGCTGCAAAAGTTTTTGAGGATCCTCGGCTGAAACAACATTATTTACAGGCTCTGTATGAAAAATATTGAGTTTGTATAGGCTATTGTTTATCTCACGTTTTCCAGTTATAACTGCTTCATTATTCACTCTAAATTGACATGTCTCGGCAGTTGAACTAAATTTACTTTTAGGACACCTATCATGAGCAGCCAGTACAGAAAATAAATTTTTGTGAATAGAAGGAACAAACCACACATCCTTTAGGGTAATAAATTTGTCACAAGAAGTACGGAACTTTACATCCCCATATCCTAAGGCATTAGCTTTGTCACCGTTAGCTGTGGTTACCTGATGTGGAGTATCAAATTCTTTTAAAAATTCAAAAAGTCTTTTATTGTTACAAACATGGTTTGTAGCTCCATTGTCTACGTACCAATTAGAACTATCACACTCAGACTGAAAAACATGTGATACAACCAGTGTTATATTATTTGATTGTGACTCCTGAGATTTAGGAGGGCACCCATCTTTCTTCCATTTTAAACACTTTCTAATAATGTGGCCTTCATTTTTGCAGTAATGGCAAATAATTTTATTTCTAAAATCCTTTTTCATGTTAATATTTTTCCTAGCAATAGCAAAAGCTTCCTCATTGTTCTTTTCACCAGTATTCTTATTGATATCCTTAAGAGCCCTCTCATGAGCACACAATTGTGTGGTTAAATTGTCAATAGAACGTTCTGCTTTTGGCATTAATCGCCATGTTGATTGAAACGAAAAATATTCTGGTGGCAAAGTATCTAAAATTTTACATATTAAAAGAATTTCTGGCAACTTTTCATCTTTTAATTCTATATTTAAATTGTTCCAAATATTCTTCAATTTAGATAAATGGTTTGCCATATCATCAACAGGATTATAATTTAAATTAAAAAATTGCATACATAAATCAAATGATTTATCTTGTAAATCCCCTTCAAATAGTCTATGTAGCTCAAGCCATACCTCTCTAGATGAGCTGAACCTCATAACTTTAGTTAAGGTTTCTTCAGTCATATTAGTTGTTAGCACTAAAAGAGCCTTAGTCTCAGCACTCTGGTATAACTCTAATTTATTATTAAAATCACTTACTAAGACTTCCTTGTCTTCATCAGGTTCTTTGGGTTTTGTGAGCTTACCCATGACCACATTTTCTCCACCAGGAAAACTCCTTAACAAAACAAGTTCTTTATATTTCCACGTAGCCCAATTTGACTTTCCTTCAAGTAATCCAATATTAACTTTAAGATCCATGTTGAAAATCTTCACACATACAGGAACTTAAAAAAAAATCTTTCACTGGTTAATATTGTACACAAAGTCTGCTCAGTTGGAAACTTGCTGGTCCCATAACCTGTTGAAGTAGGTTATTAAATTGAGAACTACGTGTATGAAAAATTCTGTATTGAAAGAACACACATATTATATTTGAACAGAAATCAAAAGAGTAAGCTCATAGCATAGCGTCCATAGTACTCTCTCTAACCTTACTGTAACCTTCTATATCTAAAATGGTGGTTAACACAAACAACGCTATATTAATATTAAATAAACAAAAAAAACAAAATATTGAGAATGTTAAATATGTCCTTCAACAAATTCCACCCCAAGGGTTTCCCCTTTAATATAATAGGGGTTTAAAGATTGTATGGAACCCGTCAGTTTTGAAGTTAGACATCTGAAATTTTGGATGTACGAGTAACTTATTGTTAAAAAAAAAAAAGAATTAAATGATCTGTCACGAAACTTTATGTGGGAGACCAAATTCTACGCGAGCGAAGCCGCGGGAAAAAGCTAGTAATAAAATAAATTGGAATGGAATTGGAATTGTTACGGTCTTTGAACTCACTTTAATATAATTTCTACTTGCTTATTTATAAGATGACCGTCTGACAAAGGAAGAAATATTATACTGTTATAATTTTTTAAATATTCTATTATGAAGAGAAAAGATTTGTCCATGGCGGGAATTCGAACCCGGGTCGGCCACCTTTCCGTCGTGGTACTCTAACCAACTGAGCTATCCTGGCAACAGCCGCGGCCAACAGTAACACGGCAAGACAAATCCATTCTCTTTACCAATCCTCCGGTTAGATCACCACGACGGAAACAGAGAGCGATCCGGGTTCGAATCCCGGCCCTGGACCAATCTTTTCTCTTCAAAATAGAATATATTTTTTCCAACTACGGAATATTATCGTAGATTCCAAAAATGACGGTAAAAGTTGAGACATTTTCTATTCTAGTGGGAAAATCCGGCCGTTCAAAGGTGGAAAATAGTTTTCATGGATTATAAAAAAAAGTATTTTTCTTTAAATAGGGTTGAGAAAAGCACGCAGAGTTAGGTAGTAGCGAACAACAACATTTATAGACTACAACATCCTTAATTAACTACATGGCCTCATGTGTAGGGCTCTGTATTATTGAACTATATCGACATATTATTCCTCGATAAGATCTGCTATATATTATACCCCGAGGTGATGTACGACTTTAATGCCATCGCCACAGTGCCGTGCCATCCAGATAGCACTTCGGAGGTCGGACACAATGAGAAACCATCGCTCACTTATGCTAATGTCTGTTCTTGTTCTTGGAGTGCCGCACCCTGTCTGGGGGTGTGGTATGTCTCACGGCTATACATATTACATATATATGTATATATTTACATATCTACTAGCATTATCGAGTACGTAATTTAAGATAAAGTAATAAAAGTGGTATAAAAACAAACATTTCTGGTTGTAAGACTAACATAGTGAAGAAGCCACATGGCAACTTCCTGACAAAGCACACACAAAAATGTAAAAGTGCATCATTAACGAAATTTTAAAATAAAATATAGATTATTTGTAACTGTATAATAATAATATAATATATAATATTGGAGGTAACCCACCAGAGCTCCGAATGGTTTGACTTGGAATCCCAGGCAGCTACAGACAGGAAAATCCATGCCAATAGGTGTATGATAACGAGGCACAGAACTCGACAAGCAGTTAAGGAATACGAAGATAGAAGGCGTGAAGAGAAACGCATCCATAGAAGTAAAAAGAGGAATAAGGAACAAGAGAAAATTAAAGAGATTGAAGAATTAAGATGCCAAGCGGATGCAAGAGCCTTCTACAGAATCGTGAAAGCCCCGCGAAAAAGAATTCAAGCCAAGAAGCAATCCTTGCGGGGGAGAGGATGGTTCTTTAATCACTAGTCAAGAAGACATCCTTGGCAGATGGGCTAATCACATTAGAAGTATTCTGGAAACTTCCCAGGGTCCCACTGTGGAAAAAGTGCAATGGCTTCGAGTTGATCGAACCATCAGAAGAAGAAGAAATCATAGACTCCTCAGAAAAATTGTAGAACAATAGAGCCCCAAGATCTGACAACATAGCCGCGGAACTGTTAAAGGCTGGTGGTAATGAAGTGATTAAGGTTATTCGTGACCTTCTTCATAGCATTTGGATTACCAGGACTATGCCTAAAGAATGGTACTATGGTAATATCCTGCCATCATCATACCACTTCATAAAAAGGGAGATCAGACAATCTGCAGTAATTACTGCAGCATAAAATACTAAGAAGTCACTTGCTGGCAAAATCTAAGATTGCTCTGTACAAATTTTTAATTAGACCTCTACTGACGTATGCTTCAGATCCACCCCTCAGGCGCTTCCCAGTCGGCACAGCACATATTAACTTTCCAGGAATTCGTTCGTTACTCAACCTAACAACTTTACAAACACTCCTTAATTTTCTCGACGCATTAACTTTAATTAAATTTAATCATATTAACAGATTTAATATTACTACTTAATATTCAACTAAGTCTAAAGATACTTCGAGCTTCTCAAGAAAGGATATTTGCCCTTTCTTTAACCGGGAATAATGTTAACCGGATGCATGCTTCCTAATTCCGCGTTGCTTAATAATATATATATATATGTTTATATATATCATAAAAAATTGCAAGATAGTATCAATATTTTTTTATAAAATTATGTTTTATCGATATTATATGAAATTTTCTGGCAAAGAATAGAAAGATGTAACAAAAATTTAAAAATGAATATCGTTACGTAAAAGTACAAGTTTTGTAATAAATACTTTATGCTTTTCCATTTTTCCCAACAATAGTCATAAGAGTCTATGAGAATAGACATTAAGGGTAGAAAATAATATAGGAGGATTCACAATTATAGCAAGCATTATCGAAGTTTAAGTTGGAAAGCGGTACATTATTTTGATAGCCTCTTAGATATTGGGTGGATATGGCTTAGGCTAAAAAAATGGGTCATGCCCGAGAAGAAACGGTACAAGCCTAGTCAGTATTTTTTTTAAAAATCTCGCTTCCGTCGTATTTGCATTTATTATAAAAGCTGTATAGTATAATGTTATCAACAAATTTTACCTTTACCAATTTTTTATGCAGCTTATAAAAATGCGTCACAGTCACTTGATCATAGTTGTTAAAATAACAGAAAGAACATGAGTGAAACTACTGTTTTGATATTTTAATAAACTTTTGAAATCTTTCTATAAATACAACAAGCTTATTTCTAAGTTATTGTTGATTTATTTCCGTTTGCACGTTGTGCTCCCGCAGAAATAAGTCCTGGATACGCCCATGCGCTACTATTTACAATGATGTGTAATTTGGTCATAATATAATGTTAATTGGTCATTTTTAAATATCAAGTAAGTCGGATAATATTCTGCCCCCTGAGTAGCTTGCTCAAGTGTTTCTCACTCGCGAAATCTAGATATTTCCGCTGAACGAAACAAATCAAGTAACATTAGTTTACAGGAGTATACAGCAGAATGTAAGTAGGACCGCCAAAACTAAAAACACATCGATAAATTACCTACATATGTACATTATTCTAACCCTTTCAGTTTTATAATTTATTTTATTGTTATATGATATAATTTTTTAAATATTTTATTTGAAAAGAAAAGATATGACCAGGACCGGAACTCGAACCCGGGTCTCCCACCTTTCCCTGGTTGCACACACTATTTACAAAATTATTATTCTTTTACTGATAACAGAAATGTAACTGAGAGTAACCTTCCCGCTTTGTAAATACCAGCTGTTACCATAGTAACCATATCAGTAACTTTCAAAAGACGTTTGGTGTACGTCTTTTACTCACAAATACACACACATATTACAAGATTATATATATATATATATATATATATATATATATATATATATATATATATATATATGTGTGTGTGTGTGTGTATATATACTTGAGTTTCAGTCCTTCTTTAAACCTCTTTAGGCGAAGTTTCGAGACTAGGTTAGTCTCATACTCATGCCCATGTAGTGAAAACATGAGCTTTTAGTAAAAACATTAAATAGCACACTAAAATAAATATAAAATGACACGTATAAGATAAAGTTGTAATTGGATAGGGTGTACTTACAAGTTACATATATGCTGACATACACGACCCTTTAACAGAAAACATTAGGTTAATTTTGATACAATTGACGGAGATAGGAAAGAGGGTAATGATAGAATGGGTTAAAGCACATGCAGGGGATGAGGGCAACGAAAGAACAGACCGTTTAGCCAAAGAGGCAGCCAACAGCGAGCTCTTGACCTCTTACAGTAAGTTCCCAATATCTTACCTCAAGAATCAGCTGACAGAAAAAACAATTAAAAAATGGAACACTACATGGACTTCATCGACAAAATCACCCAGCCTACACAGATACATTCCTCGCATAACACTCGAAAATTACCAACAATTACACAGTTCAGACTTCAAATGAACACAATTTTTAACAGAACATGGAAACACAAAACAGTATTTGAAAAGATTTAACATTATAAGAACAGACGCATGTGATGAAGATGGACAGACCCACACTTTCAGACACATACTATATGACTGTTCACGATACGACCGACAAAGAATTAAATTGATAAAAAACATAATACTCAAACGAGGGACTTGGCCTGAGACAGAACATTTAATTTTTTCTGAATTTAAAACTGATTTGTTATCATTTATAAAAGACATAAATTTTGATCAGCTCTAGGACATAAGAAGGGCAATTCAACAGATACCTGGTTTTTCATTTTTAATTGTAACTGTTATGAGTATAAATATATGTGTATACACTTTTATTAAGTACTGTCGCTAATCGTAATGTAAACTCATGAATTGATTTTTTTTTTTTTTTTTTTGAGTTACATCATTTATATCATAAAACCTTTCATTTTTGTTTATTTGTATATTTGTTAAATTTATTTATTTTTCATTACATAATTTAGGATTACAAGTTTAATTTTAATTTTATTCTCAGAAATTATCAATTTAGTCAAACTATAAATTTTGAATTTCTTGTATTGTTAAATTTTACTAAAATGTATTCTGTAATTATGATACCAAATTGATCTGTAATTATTAACATCACTTGTAATGACATGTAATATGCTTACTTAAGTATGGAGCATGTCCTAATATTAATAAACGGTCCCTCCATGGGGTTACCATGGGGGGAACAAATTAAAAAAAAAAAAAAAAATGTATGCTTACATTAAAAGCTATTTAATGTTTTTACTAAAATCTTATTTTTTTTCACTGTTAGGGCATAAGTTCGTAGTTTGTAGCTTGACAGATGGTCTTAGGATTTTTTAAAGGGAGTAAAAAATCCGTAGTAACGCCGTCCTTTGGAAGTTCGTTAAACGGGGGTCCCAAGCCCGTACGATGTTAGGTACTCTTTAAAAATCCCTATCCTAATTAAACCTGGATAGGCAAAATTTGGAGCTCCCACTGTAGGATCGTCCGATTAGCCATAGCAGCATAAAGTGACGTTAAATGAACAAACGAACATTGTCATTAAAGTACTGGCGGAAACACGGGAGGTACGCTATGCAGCCGGATGTACCAATGGAGAGAGAACTTATCTTGTCTTTACTTTCCGTAATGGTAGCCATATTTTAGGATTATTTATCTCCTTATGAAGGAGATTTGTTCCAATGTATTTACGTATTTTAATAACAACTATAAAAATTAGTTAAAAAGAGATTAGCTCGGATGTGAAATGGAGGCTAATGCTAATTGATGGAGCGAGTGAGGCAGGTGCTGAACAGGATTGGGTTCGACTCTCGTGTCCGTGTCCTCTTTCCTTTCTCCAAATTTAGAACTTCTCCGAATTTACAAACTCTTACTCAAGCTGTCTCAGAGATGGCGGCCATGTTTGTGGAACTGATATTTACAATCCGACATTATAAAGTAACGTTTTTGGGAATTATTCATTTGTCGACTTTTTCCCCAAGGTCGTTATTTTGGCAAACGAATTTGTTTAGTCAGTGCTGTGCTGAGCTTATCTCTGCATCTGTACGATGTCTCAATAAATGGACAACGCTTCATCTTTTCTATTTATCAAGTTATTAAAAACGCAATTTCTTTTGTAAATTGCAAAAAAAAAAAAACACATCTTCAACAAATTTCTGCAATGGGTTTGGGCTTATTATATATGACTGCGTAATTATTTTTACTCCAGATTTAAAAAAAAATATATCTCAAAATATTAGCTTAAGGTCTCACAAAATATCATATATTGCTATCTTCTTTGTGACACCAACCTCTCATTGCCTGAACCCATTCTCTCCTCGAGCGACCTTTATTCCGTTTTCCCTCCGGATTCCGGACTTTATTTCCAAAATCATTTAGACCATCGTCCCTGTTTTATTCTTATACCATTCCATCCTCTTAGTTACAATTGTTTGGATGATGATTAGCTTACTAATATTATAAATGTGAAAGTTTGTTTGTTTGTCTATCATTCACGCAAAAATTACTGAACTGATTTGGATGCAACTTTACGGTAATATAGGTTACACATCAGAATAACACATAGTCTATAGCAAGCGCGTATTTATGGGGGGGGGGCGGGGGCACGTGTCCCCCCCCCCCGACAGTTTTATAGGTACTGTGGAGAATCCATTACAGTACATATTTAAAGGCAAATCACATGATCATAATTGTTAAAATAACAGAAATAACATGAGTGAAACTATTTGTTTTGATATCCTACTAATCTTACTGATATTATAAATGTGAAAGTTTGTATGTTTTTCTCTCTTTCACGCAAAAACTATTGTACGGATTTGGATGAAGCTTTACAGTAATATAGATTATACATCAGAATAACACATAGGCTACAGCAAGGTCGGATTTAGGATGGGGCATGTGGGCACGTACCCTCCCAGACAATTTTTTAGGTACTTTGGAGAATCCATTATAGTACATAATTAAAGGCAAATCAGGGACTTAGCATCTTGAACTTTGCAGATAGGTTCTTTGTATAATTTAAGAAAGACATTGGGATAATTCTATAACCAAGGGTTTCCCCCTTAATACAATAGAGGTTCAAAGATTGTATGGAATCCGTTAGTTTTGAAGTTAGACATCTGAAATTTTTGATGTAAGAGTAACTTACAGTTAAAAAAAAATTAAATTATTTATGTAAAATGATCTGCCACGAAACTTTGTGTGGCAGACCAAATTTCACGCGAGCGAAGCAAAAGCTAATTAAAAAATATGTCAAACAAAAAACATGTTCAGTTATACAGTTGATACACTTGAGATCAAACCACTCCTCATCGTACAGATACAAGGATTGTGCTAATTAAACACGACCTAGTTCAGCGCCATCTGTTAAAAAAAATCTTATCCCCTACAACCAATGAAAGATATTGGGCTTAGTACATGATAGGGATTGCACTGCCTCTAAGCCAACTTTTATACTTGTAGGTGATTTGGTCGAGATACAGATCAACCTGAGCCCCCTCAATTGTACTCGATAGTGACTGGGTCAGCTCCAGCATTGTCTCACGATTCCTTAGGATCAGTTGACAGTGTATTCCAACATTTTTAAATTGCTTCTTTCATAAACCGAACTAACTTAACCATTATTTTTAAATAATTGTTACGGGCTACTGGGCATTAAAAACCCCTTAAAAAAACCTGCCGGGCTAGGAACCCGCGATCTTGGGCTTTGTAGTTTGTTACGCTAACCACAGGTGACCTTAGATACTAATATTTATTAACCAAGTGACAAAAAAGATACAATTAAATTACAAACAATTAAATCATTAAACTGATATAAATTTACAATAACAATATTATAAATAATTATTATAACCTAGGCTTATTTAATTACTAAAATAATATAAGATATTACTAATTCTAAATGACTTAACTGTTTACATAAATTTGTACGAATACTATACAATTACACTACAATTTACAACTACAAATTAACACTTACAGTTCACTAATTAAAGTCCACCGACCGTAAGATTCTCAAAATATGACAAACTGACACAAATTAATACACAGAAACGGTTTATTACACTCATGAGACTGTCACCGTTCACTGATACACTCATTACACTGGCCCGGTTTACCACTGAATAGTTTATTACACTGACACTTACTTATTACAAGTTCATCACAGTGCTTCGTCTACTCTCTGACTGACTCACTCGAGGCGAGGGGAGTATTTAAACAGGCAAGGCCGAACATTCTAGAACACGGATGTAGGGGGAGACTGTTCTGGGATTGTTGAGAACTTTCTTAATCTCTTCCGACAAAGCGAAGGTGGTCATAGTATGTTCGAGAAGGTTCTAATCCAATCTTGACTTCTCCCACCGACGGGCTTAAGACGTTAATCCCATGTTTCCGTCCTACTCTCTGTGACGGTAACATAATTATATCAATAAATGGATAGCATAATAAAAACAAACAATTAGATTTGATTTACTGATCTCAAGGCTGCGAGTAAGAGGCCGACAAAGGCAGATAAATTATTTACTCTGTTATCAGTCGTTAATCGAAGCAGTGACATCTGCAGATCTCCCGAAGGCAAATCCAGCCTTGAGTGTAACGACCTGGCTGCTTAACGATATCTCTGCAAAAATATTTTGCACAACTGTTGACATACAACACTAGAGTCCCTACGATGTACTGTTCCCAATGTATGTAGTTGTAATAAGTATTTAATGATGTAAATTCCTTCCAATATCATACTCCCTGGAAGACTTACGACAGATACTGGATACAGCTAACACCTAATGACATGATGATGACTTGATTTTTTCGGAGAACGATGATGAAAGAGAGATAGTTAGTATGAAGGCTAATAAAACAAGTTAATACAAAGCGATCTACATTGGCTAAGTGGCCTGACTCAGTGCGGCTGTGCCCCCCCCCCCCCGCCACCACACCAATCTCAGCTAACAGCTTGTCCTGGAATGATGGAGTGCTACCAGGATCCGTTTATGTCCGCTGGCAACAATTGTATCAGCTTTGATTGTTGATGAGGGTGTGGGGGTACTAACCTGTTGTTCAAAAGGGTTAACGAGCGAGTGGCAGTCCCTAAGCCGTAACAGAGCCAATAACAATACCACCAAGAAAAGGGCAGCTTGTAATAACAATTGTAACCTATTCTATTGCAACCTAGCAACAATTGTAATAACATCTAATTTTTTAAAATAGGATATAAAATAAATACATTTTTTGTTATAAGTTTTGACAATGAACCTCTAGAGTTCGCAAAAAAAATATTTTTAACACCCCGTCAAGAGTTGAGCATACACTTTTCAGCCATTTAAAATCTAAATATAGGATAAGAAATAAAACCCGACACTTTGGATTTTCTCCAACTACCGAATCTATTTCTTCTGAATCGAGCAATAAACTTAAGACACAGACTGGAAGATCCTAGGAACTCGACTTTACTATATGACTTACTCATTGTAAGCGCTATCTTATGTCATCGATTATGCTGAAGCTTGTTTTCTCAAAGCCATGCAACTTTTCGTAAATCACTAATAAGGTATGTTGTAAGGTTGTAACATATGAAATGTCAGTGAAGGTGTAAATTTAAATTATTAACAAAAAAATTATTAAACAAAAAAATTATTGAACTTTCAATACACTTCTCCCAAAGTGAAACAAGCATTTCTATCTCCGCTTTGTAGAAATTAGGTGCCATGGAAGAAGCCAAGTCTTGGAAGGCTGATTTCAGAGCATTTTCGTAGTCAAATTTTTCATTTCTTAAACAATTATCCAAACAATGAAAAAAAGTAAAAAATCAGTCATAGAAAGGTCCGGAGAATATGGTGGGGGAGGAAGGACCTCTATGTTCAACTTCTGAAAAATAACTTCGACCAGCTCTTTCAACATTTTTTTTATTTATTATTTTTGGGATAATCCCCAACCGAAATTTTTCAAACCAATAGAAAATTGTTCTTTCGCTCATTGTTTCTTCACCGTAAACAATATTAATGTTTCGAAACGCCTCCATGACGCTATGGCCAAGTTTAAATTCGTAGAGAAAAATTATAACAATTTCCGCGGAAGACGTAATTTTATTCTTTTTTATATTTAAAACGTTGGTTCACTTTAAAAGGAAAAGTAAGACTGATTATGAAAAAACATTAAATGATCTTTTAAACGGTATACATAACATAATTATATTTGTATACAAATAATCTAATCTCTAATGAAAAGAAAACTGTAAATAAACGAAACTGACATTTCATTCGTTACGATCCAATAATTTACGAATGTATTAGGTACGCATAAGAAAGAAAAAAAATAATGTGAGCATAACACGATAAAATTACGAATTTACGTCACAAAAAAGTTTTATTTTAAGAGGAAGAAGAACTGGTAAGAGAGAAATAACTAAAATTAAAAAAATTAGCCCCCCCCTGACCTGTACTCAGGCACCCCTGACCTGTACTCAGGCCCCCCTGACCTGTACTCAGGCACCCCTGACCTGTACTCAGGCCCCCTCCTGACCTGTACTCAGGCCCCCAGGCTGGGAACCACTCTTTTAGAACTTACTCATTACTTATCGTCATTGGTTAGTCGTACTTTTATTTGTTTTTTTTAAAAATCGTTTGTTGATATAAATAAATGATTTTTATCTTGTGTCAACATATCACAATTTGTCATAGATGTGAGTTTACTCGTATTTGAACGTATAGACACTTGATATTTGTGGCGTCCCATTCCAAAACCCGGTAAATCCATAATATTGGCTAAAATCCAAACCCGCTAAATCCAATTTAAAATGTATTATGAATCTAGTCTTCCACTTCAAAACAGTATAGACATCTGGTGATTTAAAAAGGCAATTCACTCCAAATCCAGTTAGATCCAACCAGAAAACGACATTTCCCAGAATTTCGGTCCAATTAAAAATTATAAACATGTTGACTGTTAGCCAGTATACTGAAGATATTTTTTTTTTTTCAAATCTCCAGTTACTCATTAATATATATATATATATATATATATATATATATATATATATATATATATATATATATATATATATATATTGTTACGGGCTACTGGGTATTAAAATGAATTAAACAATTCCTTAATTAAATATACTAATATTTATTAACAAAATGATAAAAAGGATACAATTAAGTTATTAACAATTAAATTAATAAACTAATATAAATTTATAATGACAATATTCTAAATATTTATTATAACCTAGGCCTATTTAATTATTACAATAATCTAAGATATTACTAATTCTAGATAGCTTAACTAGTTACAATAGTCTCTATGAATATTATAAAATTACACTACAATTTATAACTAATAGTTAACACTTACAGTTCACTAGTCCACCGACCGTAAGATTCTCCAAGTATGACAAACTGACACACAGAAACCAACAGAAACAGTTTATTACACTCGTGAGACTGTCACAGTTCACTGATACACTAATTACACGGGCCGGTTCAACACTGACTAGTTTATCACACTGACACTCACTTATCACAGATCTTCACCGTGCGTGGTCAATTCTCAGGCTAAGACTATAAAATCACTCGAGGCGAAGGAAGTATTTAAATAGGCCGAACATTCTAGAACACGGAAAGGTGGAGATTTTTGTGGAATCTTCTTAATCCTTTTCCGACAAAAGGAGACGATCTAGAAGGTCCTAATCCTATTTTAACTTCTCCCGCCGACGGATTTAAGCAGCTAATCCTTTGCTTCCTGTGACCGTAACAATATATATATATATATATATATATATATATATATATATATATATATATATATATGTATATATATATATATTCTGTATATATATATGTACAGAAATAGGAAGTAGGAATAAAAAGTTACAAACATGTGCGATTATAGTCATTTGGAAAACTGACAAATTCTGGTGCCGTTACAGTGTTCCTGGGAAGAGATATTGGTGCCAGTACGAGGGGGGTATTTAATACCAGCAAGCCTGGTACAGCTGGCACCACTGATAACTGTCAAGATCAAAGCAATATCAGCTGATTTACGTGAGTAAAATCAATTTAAAAATTATTCAAAATGGAAAATGAATTAGACGAAATCTTGCAGAAATTAAATAAATTAGATAATTTAGAACAGCACGTAAATGAAATTAAGGAAAAATTAAACGAGGATACAACAGTTATTAAAGAATATATATTAAAAATAAAAGAAGTATTGGAATTGTACAAAACAAGGGAAGATAAAGAGAAACGAAAATATAATATATTGATATTAGGAATAAAGGAGAAAACACACAATCTATTTTCAGTGAAATAGAAAACATTTTTAAACAAATGAACCTGCTCTCTCAGTTGCAAACACTTAAAGTACTTTTATAAAACCAATCATAACAAAGAAAAATGCCCTGTGTTAGTAAAATTCAATTCAATGCTAAATAAAAATCTAATTATAAAAACAAAACAAAAATACTAAAAACATCTCCACAATATAACAATAAAAGAAGATTTTCCACCAGCAACCAGAAAAATAAGAGAACAATTATTCACCTACTTATTAGAAGCAAAGAAAAAGAATCAAAAAGCCACTATAATGTACGATAAATTAATTATAAAGTCAGGCCTTCGGCTTAGAAGAACTCCAAGCACAAGAAATTCTTACTGGAAAAAGGTTCAGAAGAGAACCAAAAATCACCGATTGTTATTAGAAAATAAACGAATACTCCAAGAAACAAGAAAAAACCCAAAACAGATCTGAAAAAATCCAAATATAGATCGATGAGTTTGGAAAGATATGCAGGTCAAGAACGAATTCTCACAATAATGAAAAAAGAGACGTATCAAAAGACGAATATCAGGATATAAAAATGAAGCAAAAGAAGCATAAAAATGTACTGATTATCGTACTGATTAAATAACCGGACACTCCTAGAACATGAAAGATTATGGGAATATACAATTTTCAAGAAGTATGATGGGTATCAGAAGAAAAGACCACATCACCAACAGAAACGTACAGGCTAGGATAAAAGTTAAAAGCCTAATAAAAGAAGCACAGCGACTGACTTGCCAGACTCGATACGAAAAGACGGTCGAAAATTGCAACAGAATGGATACCAAGAGACTACAAGAGAAGGAAGACCATGTATAAGATGGCGAGATGATATCGTGCAAAGAGTAGGAGACTGTTGGGCTACTGTGGCAAGGAACAAGGCATATGGACTAAAGTTATAAAGAACTTGCAATAAACAAATATGCAAAATATTTTATTTAATTATTGGCAAACATTTTCTAATTTTTTTTTTTAAACTTATGTAAATATTGTATTCATTGAAGAAAAGAAAATTTTGTAAATTTTTGTTAAACAGACTCATATCTCCCAAGAGCTTTCTTTGTCCTGTTAAGGATGTAGCAATAAAGCTGTTATTATTATTGACTACATTTATTTCGGATCCAGGATTTTTTTCTGGGGAAGCACAACGGGCAGACAGGCAAAAAATCAACAATAACTTAGAAATAAACTTGTAGTGTTTATAGAAAGGTTTCAAATGTTTATTAAAATATCAAAACAATAGTTTCACTCATGTTTTTCTGTTATTTTATTCATGTATTTTAGCAACTATGATCATGTGATTTGCCTACAAGTATGTACTGCAATGGATTCTCCACACTACACAAAAAACCGCCTGGAGGGCACGTGCCCCCCCCCCTAAATCCGCCCTTGGTGCTACTGATGGATTTGTTGGGATTGATGTAGTTGCCGCATCCGAGGATCTCATGGGATACCGCCAAATTCAATCTCCTTCCCTGTACCTGTAACTCCATCGTCGGTTTTTTGTAAAGAAAAACGCACTTAAGCTCTTTTGTCTTTTCCTGTCTTTAGCAATCATTCTATACAGTAATATTACTTGCAACTCGCTAAAATTACAATAAACAAAGTGGGCTACAAAGAAATGTCTGCTTTATTTTATGTAATTATAACAAGCGCATGAAAAACATACAATGACCTATCGCTATCTGACAGCACCTGCGCACCGCTCTTATTCGTCAAAGCTAATTACAGTTCTAGGCCATATTAATGTGACCACTGGATAGATTCGTTCTTGTTACTTGTTGCATTATATTTTTTTATGCGTAATGATGTAAATCGAGTTTAAATATTAGTTTTATGGGTAAGGTAGCTAGTTGTCTGATAATAATATGAAATTGAAAAAAATAGTGCCGAAAATAAATCTTTATTACTTTTCAATATTTTGTCGTGTCACCCTACTATTTATGTACACCCTATTTTACATATTGATGAAAAAACTATCAAAATAGTTAAAATATATGATACAAATAATAAATGAATAATAAAATTACCGAATCCGACTTGTATTTAATGAAAAAGAAACAATATATCCACAAAAATTTCAATCACAAATTATGCACGCCGTACTCGTAAAACAAAATGGCTGTACTAAAACCAATGCTGCCATTACTAAAAAAAAACACTTTAAAAACCTATAACAGTGTTGCCATTACTTAAAACAGCATTTTATTAAGACCCGCGAAAGTATATAAAAAAATTAGGAAAAAACAAAAAGAAAATAATCTTACGTCTTTTCTTTATATTTTATTTATTATATCCTTTTCTCTTTAGCCTTTCTCCATTCTTCACACTACCTATTTTCCTATTTTTTCCCCCTTATCATTTTGGCATCCATCATATGTTGGTAATCAAGAGTTCATATTTTTAAGCACTAATTTTAATTTTTCAAATTCATTAATCCTATCAACTATTTTTCAAACAGTCATTGTACATACTGTATAATAGTATTTCACTTATTTTAATTTTTCAAATTCATTAATCCTATCAACTATTTTTCAAATTGTCATTGTACACTATTGTTACTGTACAATAGTATTTCTATTATTCACATTAGTTATTGCACATACAGTTCCATACTTTTCTGTAACATGTAACATCTTTAAGTCCGTTATCATACATTTTATATCTTTATTTTACTATTTTTTCTTTATTCTTCATGTTCCAACCTTTTTTGTATATGTAAATATTCTCATTTTGTATCTTTGGTTTACCTCCTCCTTTTTGATTTTCCTTTATATTATTATTACTTTACTATCCTTTCTGTACATTTATTTTCTGTATTTTATTTTATATGCGTTATTTATAATTTATAATTTCTGCTCCTTTTCTTTAATTTTATTAAATCTGTCTTACTTTATTATATCTGTCATTATTTTCATTTTCTTTTCATTATCATGAATTTTGTTATATCTGTCTTTATCTTAATTTTATTATATCTGTCACTATTTTAATTTCTTTTCATTATCATTATTTTTTTTAAATCTGTCTATATCTTAATTTTATTATATTCTGTCACTTTTTTAATATTCGTTATCTTTCATCTTCATATCTGCCACTATTTTAATTTCTACATTACTTGTCACCATATTATTGTTACTGTACATTTTATATTTTATATATTTATTATAGTTTCTCTCTCATAGCCCTGAAGATGACCTACACTGTAGGTCGAAACGTCGGCACATAATTATAAGTTTATTACTTATTCAGTGTTTTTTTTTACTGCACCTCCCCCTCCCCAACTATCTCCTTTAAAACAGAAAATAATCTTCTTGGTGGTCACATTAATATGGCCAGGGACTGTATCTATCATGTCTTTCATTTGCAAGTGTTTGAAAGAGACGCTACGAACGAATTTCGCAATTCCAGCTAGAAATGGACAAGAGTTTCACTTATGTTCTTTCTGTTATTTAATGCATACACTTTAACAACTTTACTCATATGCCCCCGTCCCCCGTCCCCTCCCCTGGATCCGCCTATGACTCGTAGTAGTACCTTTGTACTTCATTGTACATACAATTAAGGGCATTAACAAGAATATATTTATATTTGGCGAAATGGTTATACTAAAGACTTTGAAAATAATACCTCCTCCTTGCTCTGTTAATAATAATCTTACTAATATTATGAATGCGAAAGTTTGTATGTTTGTCTCTCTCTCACGCAAAAACTACTGGACGGATTGGATGAAACTTTACAGTAATATAGGTAATACATCAGAATAACGCATAGGTAACAGCAAGGGTGGATTTAGGGGGGCACGGGGGCAATGCCCCCTAGACAGTTTTTGTGTACTGTGGAGAATCTATTATAGTACATAATTAAAGGAAAATCACATGATAATAGTTGTTAAAATAATAGAAATAACACGAGTGAAACTATTTGTTTTGATATCCTACTAATATTATAAATGCGAATGTTTGTATTTATGTTTGTAACTCCTTCAGGCAAAAACTACTTATCGGATTTGGATGAAACTTATTGAGTAAAATAGGTTATACATCCTAGTCTACAGCAAGGGCAGAATTATGTGGGGGCACGGGGGTATGTCCCCCTCCCCTTTATAGTACATAATTAAAGGAATAAATCATAAAGCAGGAACTTAGCATCTTGAAATTTGTAGATAGGTTCTTTGTATAGTTTAAGAAAGAAATTTGGATAATTCCACCCCAAGGGGAAGCCTTTAATATAATAGGGGTTCCAAGGTTGTCTAGAATCCGCCAGTTTTGAAATTAGACATCTGAAATTTTGGATGTACGAGTAACTTGTATTAAAAAAAAAAATTAGATTATTTATTTAATATGATCTTTCACGAATCTTTATATGGCAGACCAAATTCCACGCGAGCGAAGCCGCGGGCATAAGCTAGTCAATAATATTTTAAAATAAGATTCGTGTACCGAGGCAATGCCCTACCAACAGTAGATACTAAAGAATTAATAATAAAACAATGAAAGGAGTACAATGGCTATTGGTGGCTATTACTAACAGCGGTGAAGAGGGCGGAAGGATCCATTGACAGAGGGAGAGAGGTCTTTTAACTTGCCACTTCTCTTCCTCTCCCGCATACCTCCTTGTCGCTCCCTTCGATTGTTAGCTCTCTGTATTGTCTCCTAATTTCTATCAGTACTGGCTTCTATTCCTGTCTCAGTCAACAAACAGATTTCTTTATTTATAAAAAGTAAACTAGTCTTTTCGGTATAATTCTGACTCCAAGTTATTTATGAAAGCGGTAAGAAAGATTGAAACTATATTGTCAAGTCACCAATTGACCAACAAGTCACCAATTGACCAACAAGTCACCATATTGCCAAGTCACCAGTTGACCAACAAGTCACCGTATATGTTTGAGCCGTTTTTTATTTCCTTTGTTTCTTTATTTTTTTTCTGTTCGCTATTGAATGATAGCAAGGTTTCCTGTTTTCGTTAGCTGAATTATTAGTTAAAATTTTATTGTTGTTAATGAATTGAGAGAATATTGTTTTCTGATGTTTAAGTGTACATAATATGTATTGACTATTTCAACCTTTAAAAGATAACAGTTTGAGTTCCGCGATTGTTTACTATTTTCGTATTATCAATGGACAACAGGGAACCCCCACCTCGTCAGTAAGCCAGTTCGTCTCTTGATGCAGAGGAGACCGCAAGTGGACATCGAGCGCCGATCGATCTTACAGGTGCCACATTTTTGTTGCTTCACAGTCGCCGACTGAATTGTTCCAGCTGCCAGCTGCACCTTTTGTGAATGACTCCTAGCACTGTCAACAGGTATTTGGGTACCCAATAACCACACAGCAATATAAAAAAATGCATTTTTTTTGGAAAAGACAATTAATTGATGAGTGCACGACATTTTGTTTATTCAGTAAATTTATTTTATTAATAAATAATCAGTTAAATGATTTATAGGTTTTTTTTTCTATTATTTTTAAACTAATAGTTTATTTCTTATTTTGTTAAATGTATGAACCATTCGATGTTTAAGATCTTTACTTATCTATAGGGACAAAGTTTACTTTTTTTCAGGAAAATAAAATGTTTGTTATCTCTCTTTTCATTAAATTTATATGTCAAGTTATTATTTTGTTCTTTTTTTGCCCTGTTTCCAATTAATAATAGTTTTATTTTATTTTAACATACATCTGTTGTTGTTTTTTTTATTAACATTTATTTTTCATTTATTATGAGCTCAAAATTTAACCAGCATTAGTTGATACGAGGTAAGAGATTTACGCCAGATTGATTTTTTTTCTTTATGGTGTCGCTCTCCTCAACAATATAATACAATTCAATGATATACAAAATTCTTAGTGGAATTCAAATGATCCACAAACGAGCTTAACAGTGGGTCGCTCATGGTCTAGTTTAACAAACACAAAAATAATTGTTAATGTAAAGTAAAACAAACGTTTATTTTTTTCTAAGTTTTTTTTTACACCCTTGGGGACCTGTGGTCTAATGCTTAGCATAATAACTGGAGACGAGAAGTACGTGAAGGAACTAGTTGATTGAACTAGATCTGGAAAATGAACTATAAAGAGCGCTCTCTGTTTTGGTGAACTATAGTTCTTTTTAGTTCACACCACTCACCAGCTACCACACACTGACAGGGGACCGTTGGCGTCTCACCTACGATCGAAAGACCAACTACTGAACTTGGTGAACTAGTTGGTCGTTTCTCGTTTTCGGGTCTAATCGGGTTGTGTACGAGTTGCTATATGTGTAGTCTGTAATATTATGGTCTATAATAGTTTGGATCGAGTGAAAATTCAAATTATTTGCTTGTTTAAATTACCAAATTAATAATAAATAAATCAATTACAAAATTACAATGAATAATTAAAAATAAGGTATAAAAAACTATTTCAATTTAAGTATTCTTCACATACACAACACTTCAATCTAACTATTTATTGTAGCAATTTTCGGCCAAGACTGCGGTTCGGTTGGGTCGTGAGAAGAGGGAAATATTAAGACCGACAAGGATCAAAGAAAGTTAAATGAACATTTCCACGGCATATCTGACAGGTACGCGCGCCTATCGTAATCCTACTATTATAAATTCATTATGGCCAGGAACACCAACCAGTGAACATCGCTCTCTTTAATTCTTTCTTTTAATTTGTGCAGTTGTTAATTTAGTTTCAAATCATCAATATCTGGATAACCATACTATATATATAGTTATGTCCCTGCCTCATCCCAGCTGCACCTGTTCTCTTTCCCATGGGAGTCAGCACAAGTCAGCACTAATATTCTCTTATAAGTACCTCCTAGAAAATAAGCTTTTAATTCTTGTCCTAGTTATAGACTGTTACTATGTCGGTTTGAATAAAGTTTGCTTTTTAAAAAGTCTTGTCTGTCTTTACTGTCTGCTCTTCACTTGCTGGTCATTTCAGAACATCATTCCGCAGAATATCTGGGAAATCGACTCAAGACTGCAATAACTTCTTAACAACGCTTGGTAAATAAAAGACTTTAGTATAGTTCACATACTGCATGAACTTAGAATTAAGTAGACGTTTAGCTAATTTAAGACTTAATCACAGTACAGTAGATCAGGATATTTATACAATGTCGGTATCAACATATACAATATATATATATATATATATATATATATATATATATATATATATATATATATATATATGTATACGTGAATATATACACATAAACATTTCTACAGGCGGTAAAGTGCAGTGAAGGGTAATAAACAGTTGGAGCCACAACAATAGGCTATCTCTTAAGCCCAACAGTATTAAAACTAGTTGCCGTTCATAACAACCTTCTTCGTAAGTAATTATTTATTTATTTACATAGACACAATGGCTGTTTGCTCCAAATGCAACAGCATCATCGCTCGTGATGATAAAAATAATGTATGTTGCTCTACATGCAATTTAATTTTTCACGGGTAGAGCTGCAGTCTCAGCGATAAGGAGATAGAGAGCCTAAAATCCTCAAAAACACAATGACTGTGCAATAAGTGTGAGCAGGCCAAAAAAAAACACAGATGCAAGGGAAAAACAATCTTCCGATAAAATAGCTCAACCGTCACTCATGGAAATATTAGCGGCAATTAAACATTGCGATCCCAGATAGCGGATGATGTCCAGGGAGAGATAAAAAAGATCAAGATCGAGATGAATGAGAGACTCACACCTATCGAGAAACACCTAGAGGGGCAAAACATATATATTGAGGAAATCTTAGCGAAAAATAAAGCGCCTAATTTGGAGGAAATAATGCGGGGAATTTGGAGGTGCGCCTGAATAAAAGTGAACAGGGCTTATTATCCAAGTGCCTAGAGATCCGGGGGGTCCCAGTCCGAGTAGGGGAAACCTCGTCTGCCCTATTAACTAGCATCGGGGCCGGCCTAGGTATAAAATTAAATATTGAGGACCTGGACACAGTGCTACTTCAGAGAGTCAGAAATGATGATCCGCGACCCCTACCAATCATCGCACGCTTCGTGTTACATTCAGTTAGGGACGACTTGATACATAACAGGAAAATCAAAAGAGATTTCTCCACGCAAGATATTGGTTGGCAGGAAAACGACTGTCACCGCATCTATCTTAGCGAGGAGATGACAACAACAAACAGGCACCTATACTGGTTAGCCCGTCAGAAGAAGGCAGCGGGAAAGATAAAGTATGTGTGGTTTGCTGCGGGCCGAATGCGCTGTAGAAAAGAAGATGGTCACCAGGTGGTCTTCATAGATCAGGCCCAGGATCTAGACATCTTAGGGTGACTATTAAAGTTTTGTTTTCCAGCTAGCTCAATGACAACCTCTGGCGCTCACCACGGAATTTTAGATCTTGCTTACGTCCTCTCTATACAAGTTGAATTCAATGCTTTTAAGTTTGTTCATGTTTAAGCATCTATCCCATCTTCTTTTTTTAGTTTATTACTTTACTTTTCTCATTATTTATTCATTACTTTCTCTCTTTACATATTTTAATTGTAGTGTCATTTCCTTACTGTTTATATTTATATCTGTTTTTATGCTTATCTTGCATTTCTTTAACTATCTGGAACATTTCATAGCTTCTTACTTCATCTATATGCTAAAATTAATTGTTCAAAGAATCTTCTCCTCTAATACTTGGATCATCTCTCCTACTTCACCATCATGTCCAGTGTCCTGACCTCCTGTCACGTCAACACCCAATCCTTACCTGCCCATTTTGATGAATTCCTTCAATATTTTAACCACAACTTTTATCATACCATTGAAATTTCTGAAACATGGCTGAAACCCCACATCTCCACCTCTGCAATATCCCTGCCAGACTATTCCTTCCTCCGCCACGACCGGGTAGACCGGACTGGTGGAGGAGTAGGTCTTTATGTACACAACTCCCTAAAATCACGTTTCCTTGATTTCTCACCTGCAACCTGTTATCCTCACACAGAATTCCTTTTTGTTGAAATCACTTTTAACTTAAACCCTCTCCTATATGTCGTAGTATATCGCCCTCCTTTGGTCCCTCTTGATTCTATCTTTGAATCCACCATTTACAACTACATTCCTCTCTATAACCACATCATAATCTCCGGTGATTTCAATACCAATCTCCTTGTCCAATCCAACGATCGACTATACCTGGAAAATCTCTTTTACTCCCTACACCTCTCCATTGTTCCGTTGTCTCCCACCCATCACACCCTCCTGTCCGACACCTGGTTAGACCTGTTTGACATTGATTCATGGCAGAATCTCCTTTCTTCCTCTCAATTACCTGTTCCATTTCTGTCCTCTCATGATCTTATTTCACACCAAATTTCATACAATATCCAAACTCCAGTTACACCACCTAAAACCATAACCTTCCATAACCTAGAAGCTCTCACTCCAGAGACCATTTCACCCTCTCTTGAAGCCTTGGATTGGAGAGAGATTTATTCTTGTGCCACTATTGATTCCGTGATGGATATACTTACTTCCAATCTCAAATTTATCCTTGACACCCATGCCCCTCTGAAAACCTCAACCTTCTGTCATCAGCCGGCTCCCTGGATGTGTCAAAAAATTAAAGATCTGCAAAGGAAGCGTGATGGGGCCCAAAGACGCTTTAGACGCACAAGGCTAACCGATGAATATCAAGCGTTCAGGGCTCTCCGCAATTTGACAGAGTCCGGCAAAATCAGGCAGGCAAAAACCAAATACTTCCACGAAGCCCTTTCATCTGCTTCCGATTCTAAATCCAAATGGCATCTCCTTCGAAAGCTTTCTCTTCCTAATCGATTTTCCTCTAGATCCTTTCTAGCCTCTCCCGATGAGATAAACTCATACTTTTTGTCCACCTCCGTTAATACTTCTAATTCATCCTCTCCCGTATTTTCCCCAACGCCATCTTTCAACCCTGACAACTTTTACTTCGCTGACATTTCACCCAACGACATTATTTCCTCTGTTCTGAATTCCCACTCCGATTCCGCAGGCTTTGATGTGATTCCTGTCAAACTGCTAAAATCCTGTCTTATCGATATTATACCTGTCCTACTCTTTATTTACAATTTTTCACTGCAAAACGCAGTATTCCCTACATCTTGGAAAAAAGCTATGGTTCACCCAATCAACAAATCCTCTAACCCTGTTTCACACAAAGACTACCCCCCAATCTCAATTCTCTCCAACCTTTCCAACCCTCTAGAAAGAATAGTCCAGTTACAAGTGTCAAATTTCCTCGAACAGTCCAACCTCCTCGACCCACTTCAATCAGGTTTCCGTCCCGGTTTCTCCACAAAATCTGCACTCGCCAAAATCACCTTTAATCAACCACTGAAATCACCGAAATTTAATAGGAAGCAAACTGAAGTACCACGGAAATTTGAAAGAAATCTCTGATATTAACATAGCATTTGATTTATTAATTTTAAGGACATATGAAATATCTTTTCTTAACTAAGCAAATATACAGGTGATAAATGATTAAACTTAATGGTAGCAATTATACAAGAAGACCTTACAGACTAAACATGCAAAATAGCGATCTAATGAATAAAGATGATTAATGACTAATACAAAAGATAAACATTTATTAGGAGCGATAATAAAACATTAATAGAAATTGCTCCATGCTAGCATTATGGCCAAGATATAACAAATAAATATGAACGATATAATGAAGAATTTAAGTGATCACGGCCTGAAGGGTTAATACGATTAATTAACTTGAATTGTCTTTTGGTCTCATATAAACACAATGAGTTGTTGATCATCAGCAGCCGTATTAGTCGGCGATTTGAGGCCTTATGATAATGAAATGGGACTCACGATTTGTGTGTTCTCTATAACCAATTATCCTAAAATCTGGTGTATCAGCAGAGCTCCTGGTGCGTGACAGGCTGCAAGACCTCCTGGACGCTGGGCGTTCTCAATAAAGAGTATCAGCTTGAAAGCGGCAAGCGGTCGGAGCTGCGAAGGTCTAGTAGTCAGTCCGGCTCGGCGTTCCTACAGCAAGTGCCCGCAGCTCCAAGCGTCATTCCCCCTCTCCTTGATTTTGGCGGTAAAGTATATTTCCTCTTCACTCTTTCCTTCTCAGGCTTGGCACAAGGCTCAAGCATCTCTCCTCTTCTGTTCAACTGCAATATCAATGATCTTCCTAAATCTGTTCACCACTGTTCCCACGACTTCCAAATATACATATCCTTTCCTCCTTTTGAGCTATTAATTGCGTTCGCCAGTATACAGGAAGACCTAGATAGGATCAGTGCCTGGGCAAAGCTGAACAAACTGGAATTAAACGCAATGAACACTCAGGCCATTGTTTTAGGTTCTAATTCCCTCCTTACATCCATCCACACCCTCCCAACATTAATCCTAAACAATTATCCCATCACGTTCACCTCCTCATCACCATCGACCAAAACCTTTCTTGGAAATCCCACATCGCCCAGATATCCCGACGGTCAATCAGTTCCCTGAAGTTATTCCATCGTTCTCGTCATCTGCTTACACAATCTTCCCGTAAGCTTCTCGTAACTTCTCTTATCTTTCCCCACTTTGACTATTGTAGCGTGGTATATGGAGGCCTTTCTATAATGCTTGAAGAAACGCTAAAGAGAATATTGAATTGCGCTCTAAGATTTGTGCTTGGCACTCTTAGGCGATCGCGCGTATCCCACCTTTATGATGAGTTAAAATGGCTCTTCCCTCACTTCCGAAGACATATTTCCTCTGTACATTCTTATTCCAATCTATTTACTCTCAACACCCTTCATATATTTACAGCCTCCTCCAATTCAAATCCTCAGGTCAACACCATAAAACAAGATCCCGCCTTTCCAATCTCTATATTCGTTCCCACAGAACCAAAGCATTCGAACGTTCCTTCCTCGCCCGCTCCACCACACTGTGGAACTCAATCCCTCCTAATATCCGTCATTTAAATCCTCGCTTTTCCAACATCTCCTAGCTTCCCAAAAAGATGCTCTCGAAGCATGTTAGTCTTTGCTTAGATGTAATGTATAGAATAATTCATGGTGCTATGTATTTCTTTTAATATTGTCTTTTAAGAAACTGTACATCAAGTAAAGAAATTATGGCATGCTAGCCATGCTTTTAACAAAAGCTATGGATTTATCAGTTCTCTATAATTGCTTAATATCTTGTCAAGATTTGTACTGTTTATTTACTTATTATTATTTTTGTTTAAATATTTCTTTTTCAATTGTTTTTTGTCATTTTTTACACTCTTTATGATTTGTAACATTTAGCCTTCTGGCCAGATAAATATTATGTTCCTTTTTCTGTTCATATTTGTTATTCTAAAGGGACTTAGGCCCAGAATAAACTTACTTTTCTATTCTATTCTATTCCAAATGTGAAAGTTTGTAGGTTTGTCTCTCTTTCACGAAAAAACTACTGAAAAGATTTCGATGACACTTGACAGTAATATAGGTTATACATCAGAATAACACATAGGCCATATAGCAAGCGCGGATATAGGGACGGGGGCGCACGGGGGCACCTGCCCACCTGGGGAATCCATTATAGTACATAATTAAAGGCAAGTCCCATGATCATAGTTGTTAAAATAAAAGAAAGAACATGAGTGAAACTATTGTTTTGATATCCTACTAATATAAATGCGAATGTTTGTATTTATGTTTGTTACTCATTCACGTAAAAACTACTGAACGGATTTGGATGAAACTTATTGAGTAAAATAGGTTATATATCATAGGCTACAGCAAACGCAGATTTATGTGGGGCACGGGTGCATGTGCCCCCCTTTATAGTACATAATTAAAGGCAAATAAGGAACTTAGTATCTTGAAAAGGTTTGATAGGTTCTTTATATAGCTTAAGAAAGAAATTTGGATAATTCCACCCAAAGGGTTTCTCCTTTAATATAATAGGGATTCAAAGGCTGAATTGAATCCATCGGTTTTGAAGTTAGACATCTGAAATTTTTGATGGACGAGTAACTTATATTTTTTAAAAATAATTAAATTATTTATTTCAAATGATCTTTCAAGAAACTTTATGTGGCAGACCAAATTCCACGCCAGTGAAGCCGCAGGCATAAGCTAGTATTAAATAAATTAATACCAGTCATTTTAATTAAATTATAATTAACATAATTGAATTATTATAACAATTTTAAATATACACATGATAGTTATCTTCTATAATTTAACTTCAGTACATTTCTAGTTGTTTTGAAAAATGAACTATGTAGTTCATTTGAACTAATTCATTAGAATGAACTATCTCAAAAGGAACGATTCAGTAAAAGGAACTACTTTTCCGACCTCTAGTTGTTATTCTCACCTGGTTGTTATTAACAACCTACTACGCCGAAGATCTCAGGCTCGTAGCCCGGCAGATAGCTAAGGATTTTACTAAAGGAGTAAGAAATGCTTAGTTATGCCGTCCTTATAATGGGACGTAAAATGTGGGTTTCCAACCTATACTTTGTCAGTTACTCGTGAAAGATCCCTATCTTAATTCAAACTGCATAGGAAAAAATTAGGACTCCCACTCATTAACGTAACTAGAGTTGACTCATGGGAGGGGGTTAACCCCCACCAGTCAACCACTCCAACATATTACTCCCTTCAAAAAAGATGTCTCGTAATATAGGTACAATATGTATTATACTATAATCATGTAGCTTCAAATTAAATAAATAGATTATAATTTTTTATAAATTTTATTTTTGGAAGTGCAATAAAAAAATACCTTTTAAATACAAGTAACCTTATTTATTGGTTACAATAACTTACTATAGTTAATTGCATAGGGAACTTTCTAGACCCACCCAGACTTTACTTCTAGATTGTAAGAATTGTCTAAACTGTTCTTTTCACATTTGCGATCTTATTGTTGTCGCTATAATTATATAATTAATTGTAAATAAACAGTATTACGTTTTGGTTTGTCATTTTAGTGTACCTTATATTCACTAAAATAACTGTGTTTGCACTTTCTTTGTTGTGTTTCGACATTATTGACCCTTACTTCTGTAATCCCACAAAAATAACTTTGGAAAAGTAAAATCCTTCAAATTGTTATTTCTTTTAAATTGTTACTTACAATTTTTTTTTTTTTAATTTCTTCTAAGCAATGGGGGGTTACATCCCCAATAACCCACCCCCCCGTTACGCCTATGCTCCCACTGCATTATCGTTCAACTTGGGAAAAACAACATCAAATTATTCTTTGCATTCTAATGAGAAATATCAGATCAAAGCAGATGTTTTTCTTGAGGGCAAGAGAATTTTAATGTTATAGTTAGATTGTGCATCCTTTAATAAATATATTTTTTAATTTTCTAGACACATCAACAGCCCGAACCCGAAGTTGATTACTGAACAGCCAGACAACAATGAACAACAATAGCAATGAGTAACAATAATCAATAACAATATCCAATCATGGGCGAGAATAAAATTCCTTCTCTTCTTTGTCTTGAGGAGTTAATGAACGTCCTCTGTTGATCTTCATTCTTCCTTCCATCGAGGGTAGTGTCTGTATATTCTACCGCCGTGGCTTCCAACGTTATCTTGGAAAAGAAAGGGTAATGAAAAAAGAAACTAAAAAAAAAAAATATTTAGTTCAATGTTTATTCTACTTCTCAAATATTTTATTTGAAAAGAAAAGATATGGCCAGGACTGAGACTCGAACCTGGGACTTTCACCTCTCCGTGGTGACGCCTCAACCATTTTATTTATATTACGTATTTTAAAAAAATATATCTAAAGCAATTAAATAAATTATAATTTATTGTATTTCATTAGACGAAGCTTCACATTCTTTTGACCATTTTCCTTAAATAAAGGCTGGATTAGCAGTAGGTGGCCTACCTTATACCAAAATCAATCCACGATTGATTTAAGATTATAAATAGTTATCTGAAAATGGCGGACTAAAACCTTGACGCTGAATATAAAAATTCTCTCTTGACACAACTCAATAAATAAATTAAACAAACTTTAACATCTTAGTATATTTCCTGTATTGAAATTTATTAAGATAAAGGCTGAATGAAATTATGAAGAATCGCACGACCTAATCCTCTATTTTGAAACAAGATGGTGATCACAGGCAGATAAGTCGACTAGCTCGCGGGCATAGAAACTGCCCTGTTAAGGCATTGATTCCTGAGAGGGAACACTATATAATCTTAGTAAATGGTAAATAGATTGTCATTAAGTAAATAACAGATTATTTAATATTTTTTCCGAGCTCGTGTATCGCGGAATCTGCGAGCAAATTTCGGACTCAAATTTTAAATGGGGACTCACACGTAGAGAAATGTTATGCATCAGTAGAGACATTGTCAGGAGAACTCGCAGTTTTATTGAGCCTGCTATATTACTGTAATGCTCGATTCAGGGTTTATATTTCATTTAATCAAACTGCTCTTACCATTAGTTCATTTTTCATGTTCTTGAAGCCTAAAATTAATGGGCAATCGAGGTCAAGTGAAAGCTTGGCTTAAGACTGTGGCTTAAAACGTTTGGATTCTGAATTTCAAGAACCTTACAGTGAAACTGTTATAAAATGTCCTGCTTGGCACATCCTGTTGGCTTCTTCTTCAATCAAATTCATTCCTTCCCCAATCACTTTCAGTTTATCCCACCTTACATAATCACAAATTTATACGCATCGCAAACTTTTATAGAGAAAGACTTTTTACCCTACACAAACGCCAGCCAACAATCTTCTACCAACAGATTTGTAATACATTTATACAAAGTTAAACAAAAAAAAAATATCAATAAAAATAAATAAACCTAAGTAAAATAAACGGGAGCGGAATGTCTCTGTGGTAGAGCACTGAGTTGCCATGCCGGAAATCCTGGTTCAAATCCCGCTGCGGACAAGACTTTTATTTAGTCTGTTTGCAGCCGGAGATGGGTCATATAGGATCTAGGACCTGGGGCTCACCAAGCCTCTATAAAATGTTATAATAATAGGGCACCCAAAATAAGGTGGAAATCTGGCGGTTGTGCGTGACCTAGGACGTAACCTCCTTGCCGAACCGTTGTCCATAAAAACGTTCAGTTTCTACCATGTACTGAGCCCCAGACCCGTTCAGAGACTGTACTGTTTATATTACATATAAATATAGGGTTATAGTGGTACAGGTTTTTTTAAAAGTAAAGTAAACACATTTAAAAAGAACGAAAATATGGGGCCTGTACTCGAACTTGGTTTAATGTATTAAACTTGATATGATTCCTACTAGGCCAGCGGCCAGGTACCAAAAAAGGGTTTTAGGTCGCAATGAATTGAAGAGAGCTGCAGTTTAAATTTACTACAGCTTCATTCCCCATGGCTTTCATCGTAGGATCACTCCTTCAGCCGGTGTTCCTCATGAAATTCGGCCAAAATCTAAATTTGGATTTTTTTGGAAAAAGGATGTAACTAAGAATCTAATAGAGCTACAGTCCTTGGTGTGTGCTTAAATTAAAGTTAATTTAATCTACATTAAAAATGGAAACCAATACTTTTTATCAAAAACGCACCGATTAGGAGATATAGGCCAACAACGGAAATAACTCGGAAAATTTCGAGGTCTTTCGGCCACCAAAAGTTTTCCCATCCGTTTTTTCGGTAGCGATCTTGCATTTTCACTAGTCAGACATGCCCTTGCAACATATCAAAAATGCAGCTCACTTCAATTTATTGTGACCTTCAAGTACCTAGCCACTGGCCTATCTATATAAGCCGTTTGAATGAAATGGATGTTCGCAAATAGCAATAACTTGTTAATCCTCTCAAAAGATGCAAATTTTATAAAAACTTCGAGGCCTAAAAAGCTTTCACGGCGCTGTGTTCAGGCCATCCTCCACAACTTATATTATATATAATTATATAAACATATATATTTTATATTTTGTATGAACATTAGGAGTACCCTAAATCTTACTAATATTATAAATCTGAAAGTTTGTATGTTTGTCTCTCTTTCACGCAAAAAGTACTTTACGGATTTGGATGAAACTTTAAAGTATTATAGGTTATACATCAGAATAACACATACGCTATAGCAAGCGCGGATTTAGGGGGGAAGGCGCACTGGGGCACGTGCCTCCCCTCCCGACAGTTTTTAGGTACTGTGGAGAATCCATTACAGTACATAATTAAAGGCAAATCACACGATAATAGTGGGTAAAATAACAGAAAGAACACGACAAGATATCCTATTAATATTATAAATGCGAATGTTTGTTACTCATTCACGCAAAAACTACCGAGCGGATTTGGATGAAACTTATTGAGTAAAATAGGTTATACATCATAGGCTACAGCAAGGGCAGATTTATGTGGGGAAACGGGGGCATATCCCCCCCCCCCCCCGTTATAGTACATAATTAAAGTCAAATCAGGAACTTAGCATCTTGAAATTGGTAGATAGGTTCTTTGTATAGTTTAAGAAAGAAAAAAGGATAATTCCACCCCAAGGGGTTCCCCTTTAATATAATTGGGGTTCAAAGGTTGTATAGAATCTGTCAGTTTTGAAGTTAGACATCTGAAATTTTGGATGAACGAGTAACTTATATTTAAAAAAATATAATTAAATTATATATTTAAAATGATCTTCAACGAAACTTAATGTGGGAGACCAAATTCCACGCGAGCGAAGCCGCGGGCATAAGCTAGTATACAATAAATAATAAATAAATAGGTTAGTGGGCATTAAGGAAGATAGTAAATGTCGTAGGCAAGGAGGAGGTTGAGACTACAACCTGCTCACAGATCTAGCTGATAAGAACCTGCAGGCTGTCAAATCTAGCTAAAGAGCCTCCTCTTCTTTCTTTATAAGTAGTTTTATAATTTATTATGTACATATGATCAGCACACGATAAATACAATGCTATTCAATCAGATGAAAAATGCAATTTATTTCCTAAACGACTTCTACTATGTCAACCTTTGGAGAAGAGAGGAATATGCCTCTTATAAATTAATGATATAGAATTTCTATTTATCTATACATCCTGAATGACTGAGGGATCAACGCACAGCCTAAACCGCTGATTGTAGAGACTTCTTGCTCTTATTATTATTCTCATTTCGTGTTTTTTGTATGACGTAGGCATCCGGTAAGAAAGAATTTTCCGAAATTCTACCCCTAAGGGTGTGAAAAAGGGGGGCCAATTTTGTATGCTTGCTCACCTGTTCTTACTCCCAAAATCTAAATATTTTCGCTGAACAAAATAAATCAAGTAACATAGTTCACTTCTCGCTGCTGCCGTACGACCAATAACTAAGTAATCCTTTTCAGTAAACTCAATAACATTACCTCATTGGACGAGAACCGGTGTGTTCAACGTGGTATGGCCGTTGGCTAATCATCATTCTCCAAGTTAGTTTGCTTGCTGAATTTTTTGCATAGGTGTCTTTATTAAACACACCTATCCTACCATTCACTTTGTTGTGTATTGTGCGCTGTTCATCTTGCTTAGCTTGCGCCTTAAGCTGACGAGGTCCACACATATCCAGTGGAATAAACCTCAACAGCCAAACGGGCAGCCTTGCGCTGGCAAGAGCCCCGCCACTGCTCGTCCCGACGTCACGGCCCGTCCGGTTCGGCGTATCTAGTTCCGTCACGTCGTTCCCAGCCATGGCCACCGGATCAGTGCCTGTTGAAGAACCTAGTACCTCGATGGAAGTAACTGACGACAACAGAGGAGAGAAGAGGTCAGGAGGACCCACCGAAGAGGAAGTTTTCCAGCCTGTACCTAAGAAATTCAGTTCCAGACCCCCAGTCTACAAGGGACCTACACCCACTAAAGTTGCGAACAAATTTGGTACCTTAACTAATATCAGCGAACCAAGCACATCGGCGACCAACACAGCTACTAAGACGAGGCTCCCTCCTCCGATTGTGATCAGGCCTCCGATCTCGCAGCGAGAGCTCACGGAAAGGATGGACAAACTAAATATCACGAATTATGCCACCAATTCATCTGAAGCAGAACTGAGAGTTTATTTATTTAACTACCAAGATCATAATGCCACCAGAGCCCTACTAAATACGGATGGCACGACGCAGTACCACACCTATGCCCCAAGAGGTACCAAGAGGTCGAAAAAGTTTGTCCTCTACGGTTACGATATCGACGCAGACATGGAAGCCATCACTCAGGACCTCATGATAGGCTTAACAGGGTTCAAATCTGCTAAGAAGTTGATGCGAAAGGACCCCACGGGCACACTACGACCCACCGAGGGCATTTTGGTAATAACTGACCACACAGTCAAAATCGAAGACTTGATGAAGCTAAGGTATGCAGGTCGTGTTAAATTTACCGCATCTGCCTTTAAAGAAGAACGTGGCCCTGTACAATGCTACCAGTGCCAGGAATACGGCCACACCAAGCAATACTGCGGTCGAACATGCCACTGTGCCTGGTGCGGCGAGCACCATCTGCTGAACCAGTGTAAAAATCGCGGAGAAACTGCCACATGCCAGAACTGCAAGGGCCCCCACCCAGCCTTCTCGAAGGAATGCCCAAAGAGACAAGAACTCCTAAGATCGAAAGCGAAGAAGAAGGAAGCCGCCGTAGCAGCCACACCAGCATCAGGAAGGAAGCCTAGCCGCCTAGCCACCAAGGACACAAGCTATTCTCAACTCATTGGAGGAACACCTGCACAGCAGCCGAGCCAATCAGGTAAGGGACCGCTTCCCCACTCCTCTCTTACCCCTCACCACCTTGCTTACCTCCACCCCACACCTGAACCACCTCTAGTGACACAGCTCCCCTCGGTACCATCAGCTTACCAGCTGGCACCAGGACAAGACCTCACCCTCTCCTGCCTCTTCGAGAAGTTCAACTTGATGATGCAGATGATGACACAGATGATGTCTCAGATGATGTCTTTGGTGATGGATACCAGGCGACATGACTGAACATCTAGTCATCAATTATAACATCAGAGGCCTTCTCTCGAAGTTGGCCGAAGTTGAAATCCTCCTACAGCAGCACCGTCCATCGGTGGTGGCGCTGACGGACACCATGCTACCCTCCTCAGCTCGAATAAATTTCCATGGTTACACAGTGTATAGGGAGACCTGTGCAATGGGAACCAAGGCAGGCGTCGCCATCCTCGTCCGAAATGATGTACCATCTAGGAGGGTTTCTAGTCCAGTGTGTTCAACTGCCGGCACTCATATAGTCACTGTTGACGTGCGGTTCAAGACCCGTTTCACGTTCAGCTGCGTCTATAGGAGGCCGAGAGCTGTTCATAAAGCTGTGAGATCGTTGTTGCAACACGCCCAGTCAGTCAGTCGCTATATAGTCCTTGGTGACTTCAATGCCAAACACCCTGCCTGGCTATGTATCAACCATGACCCACTAGGGACGTACATTACCAAGACTGGACTAGTCGCCTACCACCCCGGGGTTCATACCTTCCGGCATGATTCCCTACCCGGATATACCTCAACTCTAGACCTCCTCCTAACCAGGGATCTGCACACCATAACGGGCTGTATAGCGCTCCCATTCGGTCCGTCAGATCATCGGCCGATTGCATATATTTTCGGAGGTAACCCCGCAGCCCCGACTGCTAGCAAGTACCTCTTAAACAAGGCCGACTGGAAAGGATTCAGGGCTAGCATTGAGGAAAATATCCCCGTGATCGATCGCCTGAGTACAGAGGCAGAGGTGGATAGGGCGGTGCAAGTCATCACCACTACCATACTGGACTCAGCAAACCAGCATATCCCGAAGTTTAGTCCGCAACCCAACGCCATCAGGAAACCTCCAAAGCACATTCTTGCCCTCATTGGCCAACGTAATCATCTAAGGAACATTTTCCAGCGCTCTCATGACTATGAGTTAAAACCGGCCATCAATGCGATGACCCGGCTGATAGCCAGCCTCATGCGAGTCTGGAAAACTTCCCTCTGGCACGAACAGTTACTTAGGACTCATGATGACCACCGCCAGTTCTGGCGACTCGTCAAAACCTACGTAACTAAAAAAAGGACAGTGCACCTGACTTCCGGAGACGAACTGATGACGCCGGGGGAACAGGCTGAACGTTTGGCGAAGGCATACGAGGCGAGTGATGCTGCTCGGCTGGTAAATGCTCCACCAATCCCTGAGGGACCACTTCCCTGCCCCAATGAGAAGCCCATTTTTTCCACCTTCAAAGGTCTTGAATCGGTACTACGGCGCACTAAAGGTAAAAAATCCTCTGGGCTAGACAACATCCCTTATGTCATGTTGAAGATGCTCCCTAGAAAAGGTAAAGCCTTCCTATTGAACATCTTCAACACCTGTATGAGAATCTCATACTTTCCTGAAGCATGGAAAAAAGCCGTTGTAGTACCACTACTTAAGCCGGGGAAGTCTGGTAAACTACCTGATCACTACCGGCCGATCAGCTTGCTCTCTCATATGAGTAAAATTTTCGAGAGACTTGTCCACCACCATTTGCTGACCCACTGTAGAGAGGAAAACATTATCCCCCCAGAACAGACTGGTTTCCTTAGAGGTGTTTCCTGTGACCATCACCTGGCAAAGCTCCAAGCGCACACCATAGAGCAGATGAACATGAACAAAGCCACGGCCTTTATATCCCTTGATTGCACTCAGGCCTTTGACAGTGTGTCTCACACACTGTTACTCCGACGCTTGGAAGAGTTTAACTTCCCAGGCTCGTTATGCCGTTTAATCCGAAGCTATCTTAGCCGAAGATCCTTCGTCGTGCGAGTCGGGGAAAGCTACTCGACTTCTAGCAACACCACCTGTGGAGTACCACAAGGGTCTGTACTGGGGCCACTGTTGTTTGTGATATTCATAGCACCCGTGGTCTCGGTTAAGCATGAAGGAGCGGTAGTAGCGGCCTATGCGGACGACATAGGGATTTATGCTTCAAGTGCCAACGCCCGTCATGCCCTTAAAAAGGCACAAAAGGCGTCGGTGTCAATTATTGATGATTTAAAGATGAATGGCATCAGGGTGAATCCGTCCAAGACGGATGCCATCGTGATGTCATTTCAGGAAGGCAAAAAGCGCCTCCCGACGACCTTCACAATTGAAGATGAAGATCGTCGTGTATCTAACTCTATCCTCTACCTTGGCGTCACTCTTGATAGGCATTTTACCTTCTCGAGTCACGTCAGGGGGAGGCTGAAGCTGGCCCGACAAAAGTCCAATAGGCTCTACCACCTCCTCACTTCGCCCCAACTGTCGTTACGGCTTAAATGCCAAATTTATAAGTCGATAATTAGACCAACGCTGCTCCATGGTGCGCCGCTCCTTAAACATATTTACAAAACCACACTAAAAAGTCTACAGCAGTTCCAGAACTCCATCCTTAGGCGTATAGTTAAAGGCACGTCGCTCCAAAGGGCGCGTAATACTAAAATCTATGAGGAGCTGAAACTCCCGTCTATACCGAACTACATTAGCCGGAGGCACATCAAATTTTTTGATGGGCTGAAGGCGTGTAGCAACCCACTCTTTAGAGACATAGTTCCCCCTCCCAGACCTGGGAGGTGGCAAGGCAGTGTCCCCTTGGTCGACGTGCTCTCATTGGCCTAGGGATGGGGTGAGGACTCCCTTGTCCAAGCCTTTCTTCCTTTCTTCCTTCCTCTCCCCCCTTTCTTCTTCCTATCACCTAATCCCTTAAAGCGGTCTCTCCCTGCTTTGAATGTATAGAATCAGCGGCCTTGGCCGGTTTAGAGAACCCGCCTTCAGCGGACTCATTCTATGTATTGCTTAAAATACCTCCGGGTAGAAAAAGTACTATAATTATTTCCGTATATATATATTTATGTATTGTATATATATATATTGTAAATATTTGTTTATATAAATAAATGGAGATTCGAAACAAAAAAAAAAAAAAAACAATAACATTACATGCTAATCCTTTACTGACCCGAACAACAGTAAACGAAAGTAACTTCTGTCCGTCCCGTTTGTTAATCAGTGTCAATGTATGTTCCATGCCAATGTATGTGTGGTGTGCTGATCCTTTTGTGATGAAATTTGATATAGATAACCTCAAGCCTGGGAAGGACATAAGTTAGTTTTTACCAACACATCACACAGGCGAAGTTTATATAAAACTGTAACCTGATTGACTAACAAACCCAGCGGTCAACGCACAACAGAAACAATTGAACTTAGCATCTTGAAATTCGCAGATAGGTTCTTTGTATAGCTTAAATGAGCGCTATTAAAGAAATTTGGACAAATCCGCCCCAAGGGTTTCCCCCTTAATATAATAGGGGTTCAAAGATTGTATGGAATACTTCAGTTTTGAAGTTAGACATCTGAAATTTCGGATGTACGGTTAACTTAAAGTTAAAAAAAAATTAAATTATTTATTTAAAATGATCAGTCACGAAACTTTATATGGCAGACCAAATTCCACGCGAGCGAACCGTAGGCAAAAGCTAGTTAAGTATAAGGTTCTCAAGGTGGCATCCCATTTTATTATTTAAATATTATTGAGATCAGAGGATTTGACTTTTCCTAGAAATGATTGCTTCAACAATGAAGCCAATACAGTAGGGGAGATTGCAATAGTTGCATTATGAACTTATTCATTAAAGAAACTATCTAACTTTCAATACAGATCACATAGATGACATGTATTTACATCTAATTTATAGGTTCTGTGTAATATGTGCTAATATCATTTTAAACTTTATTATAGGGATTACTGCCAACACTTTTTATATGCGACTATTTTTATTTTTTGTTATAATAGTATATTGATAGAGCCTTGTATATATATATATATATATATATATATATATATATATATATATATATATATATATATATATTGGAGGATAGAATCGATCTGCTGAAGGAAGTGGAAGATGTAGAGGTTAGGTGATTCTGGTTCGCCCACACAACTCTACAGACCCGATCCTCAAGTGCTTCAATACTGCCATCTGGAGCTATCCGCAGCTCTTTAGCGGAATAAGAATGCTTATAACCTGCATTATTGTACTGTACTTTAATAATAGCATGTCAAAAGTATATTGTAATCTTTTCAAAATATATTTTTATCCTAATTCTTAGACTAAATTTCCATTTAAAATGTAACATTTTTCAATTCAATAATGCCGCAAACATACATCAATAATTCCATTTTATTATTGAAAAATAACTATATAAATGAAAATAACAGCCTCTCCTGGTGTTACCTTTTTTTTTTTGGATTAATTTATTGTTATTTACAACTGTAATTATATTACATCAAGTAAATTTACTACATTTACAAATATCATGAAAACAAAAACCACTTGTGGATAAACTACCCATCGGTAGCACTCCAATAAAGTTCTGTAGTAGAAGGTCTGGAGGCGATCTTCTTTTCAGACGCCTTGGAGGGTTATTAGGAATAGTAGATATGAGAAGCAAGTTGAGAGACTAGCGGATTCTAGTGTGTATGGAGCTTGTTATGGAAGGATAGGTATCTAGTTTGGGCCAAATCAGCAACATATGGGATATTAGGATCATGATGGATAAGTTGTATATAAGGAAGAAATAGTTGGGGGTGCAGTCAATAAAAACACCTAAATAAGTGTAACTTATTTATTGTGTGCCGACGTTTCGGCCTACAATGTAGGCCAATATAAGTTACACTTATTTAGGTGTTTTTATTGACTGCACCCCCAACTATTTCTTCCTTATATTAGAAGATACAGTCGACCAATTCTTCTCTAAGATGGATAAGTTGGTTTGTGACATAATAAGGGGCAATGAGGATTTTACGAAGGATTTTTGATTGTAAAGATTGGATACGAGATAAATTGGATGGTTTAGTAGAGCCCCAAAGCTCAACTCCATATGTCCAAATAGGTCTGATAACTGTAATGTAAATAAGTCTTTTGTAATTAATTGGGAGCTTAGAACGTTTGTCGAGTAAATGTTGAAGTAGGCGAAAACTTCGAGCAGTTTCTTGTCTTTTCAGGCTTGTATGAGGATTCCCGGATCAAAATTAAACTTAAAATTTAGATTTGCAATGAAAAAAGTAAGAATTGACTTGAAATCGTTGCAAAAGAACAGAACGATTCTATATAAAGTTTTCTTATTTTTTAATAAGCAATTGCAATCGTTAATTGATATGTGTTAACTTTCATTTAGATATTCATTTAAATCCTTAAACAATTATAACATTTCTTACTTATGGCTGATATTATACTATTCTTCAAAAATTAAAAAAAAAAAATTATTTAAATAATTATAAAGAACCATAAATAAAAAAAAAATAAATATATATATATATATATATATATATATATATATATATATATATATAAGTTTTCTGTATTTATATATTCACATATGATCCTGGTCTTTGGCAGTAGTATAACCAATTAGCATACTTCATTCTCTTACCACATCTGTGCTAATTATTGAGGACAGTTCATTATTGTATTTTGTCATTTTCACATCCTCCTACACGATTAGCAAGATATGTACATAACACACAGGAGGTTATTATTGCCGAAGAATGCGGAGCACAAGCGCAAACATATGACGAAGCACAAGCCATATTTGAAGGCACGATAAAAAGAAGAAGCAAAGAGAACTGGTTCTTCGAGGGCGAAGGCGAACCATTCTCTCAACTAGTTCCATCTTCAACTTTCATATCTCAGAGCTTTGTTATGTGTAGCAGCTGTATGATACATTATGATCGATTGTATTAGCAATCGATTTATATTTAATCTATCTATTAACATATTTAATCTTGGGGTCGATGAGTTCATAGGGATCGAAGAAAACATCTAAGAAGATAATGAAGATTTTGTTGAAAATGTTAATTCGTTTCTCCAAATGACACTACATTAATTAGTTCAGTTATATTCCATTAGATTGTGTTCTTAACTCACAAAATGTAAACAAATCAACATAAAAAGGGCATGTTTAGAAGGCGTAGTAACGTTTTGAACAAAATACTCTATCATATTTCCATAATATACCTTCTTAAATTATTGCCAATTGAACCAAAAAATGGGCAAAAAGAAAATTACCAATAAAATGAAATAAAAAAACAGGCAATCATGAGGACCGGAAAAGAAAACTCAAGACATAGAAGACAGTTATTCCAAAGTCTTGAGTTTGGTATTTCTAAATCAGTCATTGTCTAAATTATTTAAATTTCAAATTTGTAAATTAAAATTATTCTGGTTTTCACATATATTGACTCTTCGAACAATAATTATATACAATTTATTTTATTTTATTATAACAATTAATAAATATAATTATAAATAATATAATGACGTAAGTCAACAAGATCCCAATTAAAGCAATATTCAATGGACATTCTTCTCCGTGTATATGTTACGGTAAAAGTAGATATTGCGGCAAATGTACACATTTTCCGGTAAATGTGCACATTTGCCTCCTCGTTTGGGTAATGTGCATTCAACTAACATTTACAATTTCTTTTACATTTACAATAAAAGAAGGGAAATGTACATTGAATTCACAATGACCATGTCGTTTTGGTAAATGTGAGCATACAAAATACGAAATCGCAAGCGCTAGTAATGTGGTGCGCATGCGCACTTGTAGTGGTACGCGAACTACCGTTTATGTATTTATCGTTAAGAGAAATTATAGGAATGCAGTCCCTTACTGGTGGGCAGGGCTTTAAAAGGTGCATCTGTAAAGGATCATGTTCCTCAAAAAAATGCAGTGGAAAAAATGCTGGAATATTATGTAATTCCAAGTTCCACAATAGCAATTCTTGCTCAAATAAATAAAACTTTTTCCATTATGAAATTTCTATATGTTCCTTTATAGTTTTATAAAATTATTTACAGCTATGTTGGCTTATAGATTACAGGATTGGGCCGAAAGTGAAAAACTGATCCCCGAGGGGAGAGTCTCAGTCCAACCCTCTTTATCTTATTTCTGTCGGACATAATTACGTTTTTCCAAAATAATGGTGCCAAAGGAGTCCCTATTGATGATAAAAACGAAGTTAAAATGCTCCTATTAGCCGACGATATAGTACTATTAAATACTTCATGGCATGATACTCATAGAAACCTAGAATTAATGGAATTATATTGTATTCAAAATTCTTTAATTTTAAATCCTGAAAAATCTAAAACATTAGTGTTGCATAAATCCCCCAAAATAAAAAAAACTAAAGCCACTATTTTGGAATGCTAAAATACTGGAATATACAAAATCTTACACCTATTTAGGAGTCCCATTTTCATCCTCCGGAAGGTTCTTTCTGGCATCTGAGTATTTTATTGAAAAATCTAACGTAGCAGCTGCGAAAGTGAGAGACATTCTCCGAAGAGGTAAAAGCGGTGCATGGGAGACAAAAATGACACTCTTCGATTCTATGGTATCCTCAACACTCCTTTATGCTGCAGAAATTTGGAGTTTAAACTATTTTACAAACATCGAAGTAACTCAATTAAAATTCTTAAAATTCCTATATTATATGGCTTTTAGATTCCTATATGGCCGAAATGCACTCCAAATTATAATGTACTTCTAGAAACAGGTTGTAACCCACTTATCGTGATAATCCTAAAGAAAATTGTTAACTTCTGCCTAAAAATAATGTCTATCCCTGATTATAGATTACCCCGTAAATGTTTCGATAGACTTGTGGAGCTAGATAAGAAACAACAGAACTTGACTTTTAACTGGTTTTTACAACTTAAAATGCTAGAGCTACAACCCATCACATTGAAGAATATTTTCCAGATTTTCATAGCCCCAATGTTTTATTAGCTAATAAACATGTTATTCTTGAAAAAGTAACAAATCATTTACTTTCGAAGGATATTGACAGAGTTCTTAACTCAAATTACAATCCAATATACAGAACTATTTGCACCTATACCAACCCTGAACCTGAAAGCTATTTAAAATTCAAGATAAACATAGAAAAATTAAGAACGGTGAGTAAAATAAGAATTTCAAACCCTGAATGCTTGAAAATGCCAGTGGTGCCATGGACCATATTCAATACTTTTAAGCACATAATATTGCATTTTAAATTTTTTTAACACACGGAAACAATTTCTGCAAAAATAAATTGTCCATCAAGAGGATGAATTTTCACTCCCAAATGTACTCACTATGGACGGTGTGGACAAATTAAACAACATTTTTTTTTTATCTTCAGTTTATATGTACAAATTCGGAATCTAGGCTTTAATTGTGGTTTATGGTTTCGGGTACTTCTACAATGTCTTGATTGTAACGTATAGAAAGATAACTGTTACAATAAAGTATTTGCGGGTTAGTACCTAAATACTTTAATTCCATTATATTGCATTTATCTATTTTCTTAGGTATATGCCTTATTTGCGTTATTTATGTCAGGTTACTTGAGCAACCTTGTGTTATTTTATTTTATATATGTGTAATTTAATTCTTTATTATTACTGAAATAAATCACGTTTTAAAAGATCTTACATTTGTTTGGAAGATTGTTATTCTGTTGTTATAATTGATACTATTCTGTTCTGACTTAAAATTTTGTTTATTTATTTATTTATAACTGTAAATAAAAATAACTGTAATAAAGTGACGATATGCTAATTACTAATTACCAACAAAATTAACACTAAGTGGGCCAGACTCAATGGCTACAATGTTATACATTAAAGCCAATAAAGAATTTATTATTATTATGATTATTAGTTTTAAAAAATTTAACTGTTATAATAAAGAAAAGTATGTCTTTATTATTATTTGTTCGATTCCCATCGTATTGGTCCTCAAAAACTAGGACGAAAATTGTATTTATGAATATTGGGATCATAACATACGACAGATTATATAATATGCAAAGAAGAAAAGTATGTTTTGTTTGTCATTTACATTTTTTAATTAAAATAATTTTTGTTATTAAAGACTTTTGTATTATGTGTATTTTTTTTACTGCAACAAAATTTTTAATTTATTTGTATTCCAACTTTTCTTAACACATGAAGGTAAGAGTATACATTTACCAAAACGTGAAGGCAAGAGTACACATTTGCCGGGAAATGTACGTAAACATTATTTTCAGTTCACGTATTCCTAAATTTTTGGGAAATGTACAAATTTTATGGTAAAAGTGTACATTTCCCAAGAATGTACATTTACCGTAACATATACATCGCTAAATTACGAGAACAGAGGGATATAGGATCGGTGAAAAGAAAGGATTTGTCTGGCCGTGTTATGGGCCAGGGTAGCTCAGTTGGTTAGAGCACCGCGGTAGAATCGTGGACAACCCGGGTTAAAATCCCGGACAGGGCATATCGTTTCTCTTCAAAATAAGAATATTATAAAATAAGAAAGATATTCCACTTTGAGAATAGTGCTGCTTGTGATCCTACCGAAATGTTCCTACCCACTTTTGTACAAATATAATGTAAAAATAAAGGCTATGGGGGTTTCAGGGAGATAAAGCAAATTGATAAAGGTTTGTAACATTTGTTTAACAAGAGAAAAATAAAAAAAATGTTGTTTTGCTATACTAGGTACATATAACAACTATTAATATAGAATCATCCTATTGCATCCTGTGTCAAACATTGCTTATCAATACATCATCCTATTGCATCCTGTGTCAAACATTGCTTATCAATACATCATCCTATTGCATCCTGTGTCAAACATTGCTTATCAATACATAGTCGTGCTGATAGATATACCTACTTTTTTAACTTTTCTGTTTAAAAAAAATAAATAAATTCACCAGCCTATAAGATTGGACATTTATACGACCCCACTACAATAAGTGGCTAAGTCGAATTTGGTCCAGTGAGAGCTTTGTTTAGGCGAGCAGAATCCTGTCATTCTCGTATTTTTAGCTTGAATTGGATTTGTAATATAAGCAATAACTCCTTTTCAAGCCATTGCCCGGCTTGGCGCCTCATTCCTTTACTATAATGTTGAGATGGCAAACCTAATCGATACTAGTCAAACTCTTCCTTTATGAAAAAATATTGGAGGTTGTACGGGAACAGATGACTATTCACACATCCTCATGAAAAAATTCCATCTATAAATACAACACTTGGCCTAAAAACCGAAAGTTCTTGTTAAAAAAAAAAGAAGTAAACAACAGATGTTTCATACAGCGTCTTCAGATCGTGAAGATGGCTCATGATCGTTACGAAATTTCTTACGAAACATCAAGTGACCGATTGAGCAACTGTTTTTAATATTTTTTTGCTTTCATATGTATGATCTCACAACTGCGTCTAAACACAACCGCATTTTTGGAGTAGAGCAATTGAAAGTTGTTTAAAGATTTATATCAGTCGTTGAAAGGAAAAATAATGTAATTTAATAAATTACAAGAAATGTATGGTTTTACTCTAAGTCTGTTGTGATAAGTTCCCATGTCCTAACTCAATGCGGAAATACCAATTGAATATTCGTTTGAAATTTGTAATTATGAAGTACTAATTTGAAATTGTTTAAATAAAGCGAATAAGAAAAACACCTATATGTCGGCGAAATATTCAAATAAAGATTAGGCTACATTTTTCGTTTATAATATATATTATTACATTAAAAGAAATATTTCGATAGTGTCAACACACAACACGTGTCATCCACATCAAAATATGAGAGTCGCAAACTTATAACTTCATTTTAAAAATAATTTATTTTTATTGATTGTTATTTTGACGATAATTATGTTTAAATATTTTTGTTTTGAAGAGAAAAAAATTGTCCTGGCCGGGATTCGAACACGGGTCGTCTGCAACTCCGGTGTAGTGCCCTAAACCACTGTGCTATTAGGGGTCGTATCCAAGTCAGACAAATCCGTTCTCTTCACCGATCCTATATCCCCGTGTTCTCGCAATTTTCGTATACACGGGGAAGAATGTTCATTGAACATTACTTTACTTGGATACCAGATCCGGGTTCGAATACCAGCCAGGATAAATCTTTTCTCTTCAAAGCAAAATATTTCAAAATAATCACCATCAAAACAGCAATAATTAAAAATAAATTATAAATAATATATTGACGCAAGTCAACAAGATCCTAATTAAAGTAATGTTCAATGAACATTCTTCCCCGTGTATACATCTCAAAAATTGCGAGAACACGGGGATATAGGATCGGTACGACCCCTGGTAGCTCAGTGGTTTAGAGCACTGCGACGGAGATGCAGATGACCCGGGTTCGAATCCCGGCCAGGACAAATTTTTTCTCTTCAAAACAAAAATATTTAAAATTAATTTTAAATAATTTCCTTTGATATTTACATCCCTAAACGAATACCGTTAAGATCGCTGGCTTGAACATAGCCAATCCAAAGTAAAGGCTATAGTTCATTTTTATATTTATAAGCATTGTTTTTAATTTTTCAAATTTATTAATCCAATCAAATATTTTTATATTACATCCCATACTTATATCTTCAAATTGTTTACATTTCTAACTATCACTCTACGAGTACCTACTCATTTCATACATTTTACTTATGTAACCTCTAGAAGTCTATTATCATGCAATTTATACCTGTAATTGAACTATTTTTTTTCTAAATCCTTCATATTCCACCCCTTTTTTTATATTTTAATCTTTTCATTTTGTATCTTTCTGTTTACCTCCTCATTTTTCTTTTCCTTTATATTATGTTTACATTCTTACCCTTTCTGTGCATTTATTTTCTGTATTTTGTATTCGTTATCTGTTCATTATCATTATTTTTATTTTATCTGCCACTACTTTAATTTTATTATATTCTGTCACTATTTTAATATTTGTTATTTTAAATTATCATATCTGTCACTATTTTAATTTTCTACATTACATGTCACTATTCTTGTTACTGCAACGTTTTTTTATATATTTTTTGTTCTGTTTGTTTCTCTCTCATAGCCCTGAAGATGGCCTACATTGTAGGTCAAAACGTCGGCACTAATTAAATATAAGTCTGGTACTTATTTGGTGTTTTTTTGACTGCACCCCCCAACTATCTCCGTTCTCCATATTCATTTTTATGTGAAAGAAAATAGGTCGGGTGGAGGTAAAAGAAATTCTCTTAAGTAGAAGAGAAGAGAGTCTGTTTATTGGAGAGCCAACGTTTCGACCCACATTGCAGATCTTCTTCAGGGCTAAATATGCAAAACACGGACAATTAAAATTACATCTGGTAAATATTAAAGTTAAAATAGAAAAGCATCAAGGTATCTGTGTGGTAGAAAATAAACCTGAGATGTATCGGGGATAAATGTAGAGTATTGATAACTGAGATAAAGAAATTAATACAAAAAGTAATACAAATTAAAGCATAAGGTAATAAAGATACAAATTAAAATTTCAATTCGTAAATATTATTATTATTTAATTTTCATTTGCACCTGCGCAATTGCGCATCCAGAAAATTTGATTGAAGAGTCTTTCTCCTTCGCTTTTCTCTATGATCATCCAGTTATTTTGGAAAAATATATATATATCAATTGTTGAGTAGGTCTCTTGGCCAATGTATTTTTAATCTTTTTTTATCAAGTCCAGGTAACAGGGAGTAGGAAAGCGGAAGAACGAGTGGATTTGGGTGATATTGTGTCGATGAGTGGAATGTTATGTATTTGTTATGAATATATGATTGTATAGTGGGAATGTTCATGTCGTTGTGTATAGTGTGATTCGAAATATACCATGGTGCATTAATAATTTTTTTGAGGATTTTGGATTGTGTTGTTTGTATCTTGTATATGTGAACTTTTTTTGCTGAGCCCCAAAGTTCTGCTCCATATGCCCAAATAGGTTTTAGTATACTATTATAGATAAGTCGTTTGTTCCTCAAGTCAAGTGAAGATCTGTAGTCCAGAAAATGTGATAGTTGTTTGTAGCGTCTAGTCAGTTCTTCTCTTTGTAATTTTGTATGTAAGTATTTTGTCCAAGTATGGTCCGAGATAACTTATATAACTTTTGGAAGGTACTTCGTCCTTGTCCATTTTGACTGCTGGACACGAAGCTTTGCGGAGAGAGTGTTTGGATATATTATTAAATAACAGTTAATAATATTACACACTTTATTACACATTTGCACATAAACACAATAGTATAACTGTAACTGTACAGGAGGTAACTCACAGGTTATGTTGTTGGTTACCAACCTAACATCCCTCTCCTTAAGTTCTAAATACAAAACAAAATACATTTACACTTAAGTTTTAAATACAAAACAAAATACATTTACAATTTTATACAAATACAATACAATACATATTTGTAAATAAAGTTTGGTGAAAGAAAAAATATGGAGCAAGAACTTACAAAAACAAACAAAATATGAAAACCAAAACAAAATACAGAGCAAGAATTTAAAAATACAAACCTTACAAATCCATTCTTTCTGGTTGTTTAATTACTCTACCTGACCTAGTTGTAAGATTCCTACTTTGAAGGAGCTGGGAAGGTGAATATTTTAGCCCTGCGACTGGAGAATTTCTATAGTTGAGTAAATATAAGTCCAAGTCAGAATTTTCATGATGACATTTTTTCAACATAGATTTTACTAACCCTACTGCTTTTTCTGCAAGACCATTACCTTTAGGGTAATGGGGACTTGAGGTCGTTATAACGAAATTCCATTGGTCTGAAAATTTTTTAAATTCAAAAGAGCTAAATGGATTGTTGTCGGCGACTATGATTTTGGGGATTCCATAAGAGGCAAAAATTGGCTTTAGACATTCTATTAGTGATGATGAAGTTTTGTCTTTGAGTTTCTTTAACTCAACCCATCTAGAATAGTAGTCCACTATGATTAAATAGTGCATATTTCGAAACTCAAGAATATCCATACCAATTTTATAGAATGGGATAGGTGGGATCTCATGAGGGAGCAGAGGTTCTCTAATATTGGACCTTTGGAATCTTTGACAAACAGTGCAAGAATTTACAAGGTTTGTAACATCAGACAAAATGCCAGGCCAGTAAAAGAATTGTTTTACCTTTTCTTTGATCTTGTTAAGGCCAAGATGCGTTTCATGCAGTAAATTCAAAATTGTCTTTCTATGCGATGGGGGAACAATTAACCTTTCATCATAATAAATTAGGCCATTTTCTACCGTGATATTGTTTCTTATATTAAAATAGTGAGCTAGTTCTCCACTACATTTTAGAGATTTTGGCCAACCACTATTATAGTACCCAATAATTTGGTTTAAAGTTTCATCTGAATTTGTTTCAGATTTTAAATTCATAAGTTGTGGGTCAGAGCAATCAAATAAAACACCCACGGTGTGTACAACATCTTTCATTGACACATCATCTGTAACATTTCCTACAATAATATTCCTTGACAATAAGTCAGCAATAACCATTGACTTCCCTGGGAGATACTTCAGTTCAAACTTATATGGTAAAATTTTTAATCTAAGCCGTCTGAGTCGATTATTTTTTATTTTATTCAGATCTTTCTGAATAATAAATGTTAGAGGAGCATGATCCGTGTAAACAATCACATTAGGGTTGCCATAAACAAAGTTGTGGAGTTTTGAAAATGCCAATGTTATGGCAAGGAGTTCTTTTTCAATTTGTGCGTATTCTTGTTCACAAGGGGTTAGAGCTCTGCTAGCATTCAAAACAGGCTTTCCGCCTTGTATCAACGAGCAACCAACAGCATAATTACTAGAATCAGCTTGTATCTCAACGGTCTTAAGAGGGTCAAAAGAAGCAAGTAATGTTATATTTGAGATAGCAGTTTTTAATTGATCAAAATTTTCATCATGAGATTTTGTCCAAAGCCAAACGGAATCCTTCTTAAGCAAAGATGTGAATGGGGCTATTAAATCAGATAGATTAGGTATGAAATTTCTTAAAAAATTAACCATACCCAAAATTTTTTGAAGGTCTTTAACATTTTTTGGTGGCTCCAAGTTTATTATTGACTTAATTCTTTGTGGGTCAGGTTTATGATCAAGCTTATTAAATAAAAATCCCAGATATTTAACCTCGTTAACAAAATATTGGATTTTCTCAGAGTTGAATTTAATGTTGTACTTTCTAGCAACAGAAACAACTTCTCCAACTGTTTGTTTTCCTAAGTTCCTCCTCAGAGTTAGCACAACACAAAATGTCATCAAAATAAACTATGACATTCTTTATATGACCAAAATACTAATATGTTAATTTTTGAAAGAATTCTGGCAAAACTGACAAACCAAAAGGGGCTCTTAGATATTTAAAAACACCAAATGGTGTACTAAAACAACATAGCTTACTTGATTCCTCATCTAGTTTAATTTGATGAAATCCATTTTTTAAATCGAAAAGACAGAAGTGACTTTTGTTGGAAAGTTTTAAACTTATTTCCTCTAAGGTAGGAATCTCGTAGTAGTCTCTAACCAAACACGTATTTAAGTGTTGAGGGTCAATACACAATCTTAGTGAAGAGTCAGGTTTTTCAACAATTACAAGATTATTTATCCACTCACAAGGCTCGTCCACTCGCTCTATTATGTTTGCATGCAATAAATCATTTAAGCAAGTTTTTAATTTATTCATTATTTTAAAAGGAACTCTACGAGCAGGGTTTGCCTTGGGAGTAGCATCACTACTGAGTTTTAGCTTACATATGTCTGGGAAACATCCTAGTCCACTGAAGACATCCTGATTCTGTTTGATAAAATCATCAACTGGGAGAGTAACCTGATCTATCCGACGAAGAAGTCCAAGTTCAACACAGGAACGTAGTCCTAGAAGTGGTGTTCTGTCATCATCTACGACCATGAATGAAGAGTTTATTTTCACACTGCCTTTTTGAAGTTCGAGATTAACACAGCCGATGGGTCGAACAACAAATCCACCAAAGGATTCAAGAAGTACATCAGTTTTTCTTATATTTAAATCAGCACTAAGTTTCTGTAGAGCAGTAGTAGTTATAACATTCACTTGGGATCCAGTATCGAGTTTAAATTCAATAGTTTGATTATTAATTTTAAGCAAAGCCAGCCATTCATCTTTTCCATGTGTTATAGCATCACAGGCACACAGGTTTAAAGAATCTAACTTAAAAACATCATTACTCAACTCTACTAGTTCATGAAATTGTTGAATCCGATTATTACGCTTATTTCCAGTGCATTTCTTTGCAAAATGATTGTACTTTTTACAGGAGGAACACTGTTTACCAAATGCTGGGCATCGCCCTTTAGCATGCTTGAACCCACAGCGATCACAAGCATATAAACTATCCTGAGGGTCCTGGTGCTCTGGTGGTCTTTTCATTTGTGGCTTCCGATTTACTTCAAGGATCTCTGTTGGATTATCAATCGTTGCTTTCACTGAGTGTGCTTTTAAAACTTTCATATTTAACTCTGCCATCTCGACTGTTTTGCAAAAACTAACTGTTTTTTCCAATGAAGGGTCCTCTCTTAAAAGTCCTTCTTGAGTACTTTTGTCATAAAGTCCCAGAATTATTTGGGATTTTAACAATTTATCTTCCTGTTCACCGAATTCACAAGGTGCTACTGGTGATTTTAGATCCGTAAAATACCGTTCAAATGGCTCGTTTGCTGCCTGGTTCCTACTAAAAAACTTATAAATCACCATTGTCTCATTTTTTCGTGGGGTACAATGCTTTTCTAGGACGTCTAAAACAGAATTCACTGTTTCTACAGCTGGTTTTAGCGTCGTGATTGTGGAGTACAGTTTTAATCCTTCCGATCCCAATAAGTTCTTTAATCTTGCTACTTGGACTTCTCGCGGTTTCTTCCCTGTCTCTGTAGCTACAAAATAAACTTCTACTTCAGTCCGGAATCTTTTAAAGCTCTCGGAGAGGTTATCAACAGTCACGTTGAATTCTGAAGGTTTGTTGAATTCCATTTAAATCACGTTTTAAAGTTCAAACTAAAACGGTCTCGACTGCGCCATGTTTGGATATATTATTAAATAACAGTTAATAATATTACACACTTTATTACACATTTGCACATAAACACAATAGTATAACTGTAACTGTACAGGAGGTAACTCACAGGTTATGTTGTTGGTTACCAACCTAACAGAGAGAAGCTTACATGGCTCGATTTTGAGGCGTTTATTTTGATTTGCCATTTATAGAACCACTTTTCTAAATCAAATAAATCATTTTGAAGAGCTATAGATGCTAGGTTTGGGTCTCTGTGAGAAGAAATAATGGCTGTATCGTCTGCGAAGGTATAGATGTTGGTGCAAGAGTGATCGGCAATATCAGAGGTGTATACAGAATAGAGAATGGGGCTTAAAACCCTGCCTTGCGGTACACCCCTGTATTGAGGGATGAAGGAGGAAATCAAAGAGTCAACGGAAGTACAGAAGAATCTTTCTTGGAAATAAGATTGAAGAATTAAAAAGTAAGTAGCAGTTATATTAATTAATTATTAGTTGTATATAATTAATTATTAGTTATATTAATTTCTATTATTACCATATGCGCCGTTCAATCCAGAACAAAAGACGTGGCAAGCTGAGCAAGGGCATCGTTTTGCTGCATGACAATGCCCGTCCACAAGTAGCTAATCAGACCAAAGATCTCATCACATCTTTTTTAGAGAGAAGAAAACACTTTATTGAAGCATTACAATCTGCCTCTTGTGGGCAATGAGTAATGGTGCTATGTAGCTTACAATCATTCCATAAAAAATCAATGATATAAACAAAATAGATGTATAAATAAATATATGCAATCGCACGCACCGTTCTTATGACTGTCATCGGATGGATTTAGAAGATTCTATAGTATAGGGGACCACATGCACCGATATCTCGGTCTGCCGGGAATCAGTAGAGGGTGCCTAGGCCATTACTTAGACACCTCTAGGACCAACTCAGGGCCCTGCTGTAACGGTACGAGCGCCCTCCCCCTTGTCCGGTCAGTGACAGATGGAAAAATATGTACAAAAATAAAGTAAAAAAAAATATATATATATATATATATAATGAAAAAATATAATAATAATAAATAAAACATAAAAGAAATATACTGTACACATTCATACTCTATTTTCAATTTGCCTGGGGTCCCCGAACTGAGCTTCTTCCTCATGAATGAGGGCAAAGCAGGAGTCCGGGAGGCCCCAGCCCCCTTTACCAGCCACGTCACTGGCATTAAACGCCAATGGAAGCTGGTTAAGGGCGCTTCACACACACAAAGGTCGTGAGTGGAGAATCTGGCCAGTGCCAGTACTCCAAATAACATTATTATATCAGGTCTCGAGGCCATTGCCGGTTTAGACGGCGTGGTGGATATAAATTTAGTAGGGATGAGGTCGAGGACGAAAGGAATGTTGAGATCATTATGGTGGGTTTTGTTGGAGACATAATAGGGAGCATTGACAATAGTTCTCAGGACTTTGATTAATAGGATTGAATGCGTCTGATATTCGATTTTTTTCGCGGTCCCCCACAGTTCCAGTCCATAGGTCCAAATAGGTTTGAGGATGGTCTTGTATATTAGTAGTTTATTGTCTATTATAAGATGGGAGGTCCTACATAGTAATCTGTATAGTTGGCTGAATCGTCTGTTAAGTTATTGTCTTTTGAGTCTGGTATGAGGATTCCATGTAAGTCTTCTGTCTAGGAGAAAGCCTTACTGTGTCGGAAATAGGTAGGACGGTTTCATTGAATTGGACAGAAGGACGTGTTACCCGGCGAAGTGTAAAACTCACGTGTTTGCATTTTTCCTCGTTGACTTTGATCTGCCATTGGTTACACCGAATTTCAATGAGTGATAGGTGCCTTTGGAGGTTCGAGGAAGCCATTTCGGGATCTGGATGAGATGATAGGATGGCTGTGTCGTCTGCGAACGTTGCAAGGAAGGTTTCAGGAGTAGTTGGGATATCAGCGGTGTACAATATGTATAGGATAGGACCCAAGGCGCTGCCATGGGGGACTCCAGCTTGAATTGGGTAAAGATTGGAGTATTCGTTACCACAGCGTACTTGGAAGTAGCGATCAGAGAGGTAGGATCGAAGGACTAGGAATAAGGATTGAGGTAACTGGGTTTTGAGCTTGAACAGCAAACCGGCATGCCATACCCGGTCGAAAGCTTGTGCTACGTCCAGAAATGCGCCTGTGCAGTATTGTTTGTTTCAAGAGCAGAGGATATGTGATCGACAACTCGGAGACTCTGCTGGACCGTCGAGTGCCTGGGACGGAATCCAAACTTATGTGAAGGAATATCATTGGATTCTATTATGGATAGGATTCGTTTCAGGAGGATTTTTTCGAAAATTTTGGAAAGAATAGGAAGCAGACTGATGGGTCGGTATGAAGAAGTGGCATTGGGTGGCTTGCCAGGTTTAGGGAATAGGATGATGACGGAGTGTTTCCAAAGCAAAGGGAAGTGAGTTGTACGAAGGATACAGTTATACAGGTAGGTAAGGAAAATAATCCCTTTTTGAGGAAATGTTGAAGGATCTGGGTGGTTAGAAGGTCATGTCCAGGAGATTTGAGGACTTTTAACTTTTGTAAGAGGAATTTGACCTCAGAGGAATTTACCGCTTTAGGAGGTAAGGATAGAGGGATGGGTCAAGAGAGGAATTCATTAATATTGGAAATCACATCTTTTAAATGAGAAACTCTAGATCATCCTCCGTACAGCCCTGATCTGGCGCCCAGTGATTACCATCTGTTTCTGCACTTGAAAATTACCTGGGCGGCCAGCGTCTTCAAGACGATGACGAAGTCAAAACAGTTGTGATGCAGTGGTTAACAAGTCAGGCGGCAGACTTCTATGAGGAGGGTATTCATAAACTGGTACAACATTATGACAAGTGCCTCAATAATGAAGGAAATTATGTAGAAAAGTAGATTAAGGTACAGGCTTTAATGTAAAAATAAAATTATTGAGACATCTTTGCATGTATTTTTTTAATTTCAAAACGGTACTTATAAAACACGCCTCGTATTTACCATATGCAATTTTAATCATCTGTATTTTGCATATTTAGCCCGGAAGGAGACCTGCAATGTGGGTCGAAACATTGGCTCTTAGGTCTTTTTCGTTTAATCCCCGCATCTATTTATATATTTTTTTTTTTTTTTTTACTTTATTGAGTTGTACAACTGTAATACATACATCTAGTACAATTGCTATAAGAGTAAATAATACATGATAGTACATGTAGAGATACTACCCACTGGCAGCACTCTAATAAAGTTCTATAATAGAAGGTCCCGAGGCCATCTTCTCTTCAGACGCCTAGGAGGATTGTCCGGGATGGAATTGGATGCAAGGATGGAAACTAGTGGGTTTGGATGGGTTTGAAGTTTATTGTGGAATGATAGGTATCTGGAATGGGCTAAATCGGTAACATATGGAACGTTAAGGTCATTATGGATGGTTTTATTTGTGACAAAATAAGGAGCGTTTAGGATTTTGCAAAGGATTTTGGATTGCAAGGATTGGATACGAGAGGAATTCGATGGTTTGGTGGAGCCCCATAGTTCAATTCCATAAGTCCATATAGGCCTTATAACAGTCACATAAATAAGTCTTTTGTAATTGATCTGAAGCTTTGAGCGCTTATCTAGTATGTGTTGAACTAGTCGGAAACGTCTAGCTGTTTCTTGTCTTTTCAGTCTTGTGTGAGGGTTCCAAGTAAGACGCTTGTCTAAGTTGAGTCCCAGGTAGCGAATCTGTTCAACAGGGATAAGTGGAGTACTATTAAAGAATACAGTAGGACAGGAAGTCAAGGGTTTTCGACGAAGGGTAAAGGTAATTTGATGGGACTTGCTGGGATTGATTTTAATTCTCCAATTCCGACACCATTCTTCGAGGCTTGATAGGTGTAATTGAAGGGATTGGGATGCAATATATGGGTCGTTATTGACTGATAACACACATGTGTCATCAGCATACGTGGAGATAAAGGTGTTAGGATGGGTTGGAATGTCAGCTGTATATACTGTGTAAAGGATAGGACCGAGGATGCTACCTTGAGGAACGCCAGCAGACTGGGAACTATTTATATATTAAAAATAAAACATATGTTATGAAAAAAAAAATAGCCAAATTTAATAACAGTTATTCTAAAGACCAAAATGTAGGTATGTTGATTTATGGTTGACCTCAAAAATAGTTCGGTCTTTATACCTCTGCCTCCAGATAAATTCACAGAAATACGTGTCCCGGATCTTTTAGTTCCTGCCTCTTCCTTATTTCTTCTAATGGCTGCAGCCCATAGTGACTCAATTGACTGCGTGTGCGCTCCATTTGACGGATCCACAAAATGTTCTTGGTGGTTGACTCATAATACTCGAAAAAGGCCCATTGGTTCCAAAATTCCATTAAATACGACTTAGGAATTCATTTATGCTTGGACCAAAAAATATACATCAACCTAATTTTGCAAAGAAGAATTAAGTATCATTTTGGTCTTTAGAGTAACTGGTTTTTAAATGTAGTTTTTTTTTATAACATGTGTTTCATTTTTAACCATAAATTAGAAATTTGGGGATTGAACGAAAAATACCCTGGGTCTTTAATAAAGTGTTCTTCCTACGAAAGAGAAATTTTTGTCCTCCACCCGGAATATTTCCCTCCTATACAGGTTATTTCGGGATTAAATGACCAAACTGAAAATTTGAACTAAGGACCTCAAAACAAGAAAAAAATTTCCTATGAAGATATGTCCGCAAACACTTTGTTTAGGAGATATTCACATCTAAAGATTACATTGTTACGAATTATTTAGGCATAGTAAATAAATAAAACTTATTTTATTTGTTCCAACTACTTTATTTATTAAATGTAAACCATTAACATTCATATTAAATGTTCAAAGTGATTTCCTTGAGCATTCAGACAGGCTCTGCATCTTTTTTCAACAGCAGCAGTGACCAAACTGAAAATATGAACTAAGGACCTATAAACAAGACAAAAAGATTTCCTACGAATGTATGTTTGCAAACACTTTGTTTAGGAGATAAATTGTTGTTTAGGAGATAGAATACTAATATGACCTTGCCTCCCTAACTGTACATAAGCTATGGACTTTAGGATTAATACTGTTTGGAATAGAACTATCAATAACATTTATCAGTTTGTTTGAGGCTTTCGCAGAGTACTCATTATGCCTTCCATTTATACTAATGCTGAATATGCCGATATGGTGTTTGTGTACGGTTTTTGCAATGATAATGTTGTCCGTCCTGAATAATTCATGGGATTTCCAAATAGAAGATTGCCTAGTAAGTCTACCTTTAACTCTACGTTTCAACGTCTTAGAGAAACTGGTACATTTGCTGTCGTACCACATGCTGATGGTATTTAGCCCAATTACGAAATGAAGAAAGGAGTGCGACTGTATTACAATATTTTGATGATAATCCATCTGCCAGTGTAAGAAGAGCTGGAGCAGAATTAAATGTTACGCCAACTACAGTATGGAGAACTCTCATTGCAGATGGACGTCACCCATATCATTATCAACGGGTAAAAAATTTATAACCGCAAGATTTCCGGCAAAGAAGAAATTTTTCAGATTGGTATTTAAATCAAGCTGATTGATCACAATCCACACTTTTCAGGAGAAATGTATGGACAGATGAAACTACCTTCACAAGAAGAGGTATCTCCAATCAGAAAAATAATCATCTCTGGTTGCATGAAAATCCCCATGCGATTCGTCAGCATCATTTTCAACACGAGTTTCAGTGCAATGTGTGGTTCGGGATGATAGATAATATTTTAATAGGCCCGCATTTCTTATCACCATTTTTGGAATTTCTTAATAATGATTACAACGATTTAGTTAAAGATATTTCAGTGGCTTGGCCTGCTCGCTCTCCAGACCACTGGATTTTTTTGTTTGAGTTGACATTAAACAAAAATTCTATGCAAGGCCAGTGAATGACGTTAATATTCGTAACAATGAAATCTGTAGATGTGAATATCTTTTAAACAAAGCGTTTGCGGACATACCTTCATAGGAAATGTTTTTCTTGTTTTGAGGTCCTTAGTTCATAAATATCGTAAATTTTATGTTTGGCCATTTAACTCTGAAGCCAATATTATATATACATATATTATTATATTTTCATATAAGGTCAACTATTATTATTCAAGAAAATATAAATTTTTATGTTCTTTGTTAAATGAACCCACAGTTCATTTTTAAACCTTCTTTAGACATATCAAATATCAGTTAGATATAAAAAGTGAGGTCTAAATAATCGATATATTTAAAACATGTATCAACGTGCCTGTAAATGCGGATTAACAATTCATAATGGTTAATTTTAAGTAAGTGCGACATGACCAGTTCTGTTATTATAGTGAGCCCTGCTATTTTGGCTTTATTATTAATATCGGCCTGAGCGAGAGTCGACCCGACGACCCCCGTGGTGCGTGCCTCGCTCCGCCGGAACCAATCGCTATTCTCTGCCGTACTTTTTATATAATTCTCTCTCACCCTATTGTCCTTGTAATTATTATTTTTTTTTTTTTTTTTGGAGCCTTTTCGTGAAGGGGTTCTTTAGAGGCTTGCCTGGTCATTAATGATTCCTAAAGGCTAAGGATCGATTTTCTTTTGGAGTATCTAAGAAAAGGACTAGAAAACACTGCTATGTGTTCACTTTATTCATTGCACCCACTCAAAATTTTATTATAAATTTATTATTTCATATTAAGTAAAATTTATGAAAATTCTTATTTGTTTATTGCTAATTGTTACAGTGGGAAGGTCCACGCGGAAGGTCAAGGGAGAAAGTATACAAGTGGTTTGTACATGGAAAGAATTTATTAATACATTAAGCTAATATTAAAGAATGAGTCTTTTTCGTTTAATGCCCGCATTTCAATTTAGAGTTATAAATAAAACACATGTTATGAAAAAATAACAACATTTAATAACAGTTACTTTAAAGGCTAAAATGATACTTAATTCTTCTTTACAAAGTAAGGAGATTGTTTATTTTTTGGTCCAAGCATAAATGAATTTCAAAGTCGTATTTAATGGAAGTTTAGAGCCAGTAAACCACGTACCTTCTCTAATGCCACTTTCCATTCGGCAGCTGACCTTGTGACATCTCCTTCTGTAACCATTCGTTCTCTCGTAACACCTAATTTTGTGACCATCACGGCATCGCCTTTTCTAATTAATTAGGCCCATTTCCGGGAGAATATTAATTGTATAATTCAAATCTCTAAATTCTTCATATATCTTAATATACACTTTATCGAAATTTTATTAGAATCTGCCACTTGTAGGCACTAAGTTACAGTGTTAAGTAGCTATACAATCATAAACAAAGCAATTATACAAATGGTTATGGAGATGTCACAAGGTCAGTGCACCTTATACTCTTGCAAGGAAACATGGGCCTTCACGATGTGGCCATATGACAGCCTAGAGGGGATGTGTCCTAATTCACATTGCTACGGACCGTGGTTCCTCTGGTAGAGCGACAGGCAGGACATAGTTCCAAAACCTTTGGGGCAGGATTCACTAGTGTCCTTCTCACCGGCTTCAAACTTTTTCAAGAACAGTGACAAAATTGTGATGATCCAAGGATTATGGCTGATCGGGGTCAGCAAGCGCACAAGGACCTTTACTTCCTAACTCAAATCTCTGGGAAAACCACAAGGCGATTTCTAGGAGCGAGTTAACGCGTATCAAAAAGTGCGTCTGCTAACAAGGCCAAAAGTCGTGTGTTCGAATGCTGTTTCAAGAATTCCTCAAAAAATCTCAAGGTGTATCAGTTTACGGAGAGTACTCACAACGACCGGAAGTAGGAATGGCGACTCTTCTCCGCGTAGATCTATCGTTGGGTGTACGGAAAACCTATCTATGCTATAAAACCATGCAATTTTAAACCAAATGTCAGGATATGATTTCGTTTATTATATTTTGTATGATTAATTTGTGAATAAGGTAACTTATTTTATTGAAGCTTGTCTACTTTTTAAACCACTCAAATCTCAGACCTATTTAGTTTACGATTGTTTCTTTTTGTTATACCATTGATGCCTATAACAGAACAGGAGCCATACTGCTAATTGATAGCTCCTTAGCTAATACCAAAATTACTTATGACTTATTATTTTTGTTTGACATTAATCTATACAACAGCCATTAATTATTCATGACTAGAAGAGAAAAATGAAGAAAAGGTTTGACGCTTGGACGGAAGATGTATTATGCACCGACCCCTACACACACTATGCGGTCCGGCTCAAGACACGAAATGTGGCAGGCCAAGAGGCATATCGCATTTGCATTTCAATAGTCAATGGACCACCAAATTTCCAAGGAATACAAATCGCTCCGCGGTCAGTTTTGGCTAGCCCTATCTACCTGTGCAGAGGAAGGGGGTGAGCAGGAGGCGATGCACGTGACAATGTCACACGTTATACGTGACACTACGACCAGGCGGTGTCACAACTTGCGTCACGTTTATCAGACCAACCAGATTAAGAATAATATCGTAAATGAGTAAAATTATACAAAATATTTTTAAATAAATGCTTTCTATGAATGTCTACAGGAGGTAGTATACTTGCTGCTTTCCATGACTTAGAGAGATTATTGTGTTGGATAATGGACACATCAGATGGTTGTTATAATGGAGTGGAAGGTGCCAGTAGTCATAGCTCCATGTTCCACCGTTGTCTATGCATGTCACGGAATGATATATCACTTATAGACTTGTTTCTGTATGACATTGCTATGTTATAATATTTTTATAAATTAAATACAAATATTTGAAAATAAAATTCGATATTAAACAAATAAAAAAAAGTTAGTGTAAATTTACTCTATTGGCCTTGCTTAAATATACCAGGTTTGACCGAGCTTTTCATGATATTGATGTTATTAAAACATGAAATCTGGTTTATAGACAGCTATCAATGGAAGTGTTTATAATATACATAATCATGTTATAATAAGATAATAGTGGCTTTTGTTTTCCACACTCTACTGCAACACGTGATCTGATCTGGGATTCACTACATGGTGGAGACTGTCCTGTTTCATGAGCAACGGCTCTGCATGGAGGTGACTTGCCCTAGATTTTTCCCCCTTATATTGGGTACCCTATTTTTATAACATTTTATAGGGGCTGGGTGAGCACCAAGAGGGTCCTAGATACTGTATGATCCATCTCCGGCAGCAAACAGACTAAATAAAAGTCTGGCCTGCAGCGGGATTTAAACCCGGATTTCCGGGGTGGCAACTCAGTGCACTACCACCCGCTCTTGAAGTCTATAAAAAAGTTTTGTCAGCAATTAATTTCTATTAAATTCAAATGTTTTTATTTTATTACAAGGCAATATAATTAAAAACACAAAAATAGTGTATGTTATACAAACACGAATACACGGAAACAGCACTAGCGCTTGAGCAGAGTTGAACCACAGCTGATCATACTACCTTGAACCCTTAACATGTTTGACTTGCATAGGCTTGCCAAACATGATTAATAACAGTGTGATTATATTAAAGAGGAAGAAAATGGTCCCGGGAGATGGTCAAGAAAATTCTCTTATATAGGAAGAACTGTTTATTGGCTTAACGATAAAAAAAAAAAATTCTCAACTAAGAAAATTCTCTTATATAGGAAGAACTGTTTATTGGCTTACCGGTAAAAAAGAAAATTCTCTTGCATTTGGAACCATTTTCTTCAATATTATTCATCACGTAATTAAATTAAATGCAGTTAATGTTTCACGCTTTAATAGGGCTAGATTTATTTGGGCGACCCAGTTCAACGAACGCGATAAATTAAGACAATATGTGTTTCATAACACTGAGATTGAGAGCGCGGCGGAGGCCAATCTGTGCCAATTGACACTCGTTAACCTCTTGTTCTTGTAGAGGATTGTTGAAGTTTGTTGAGGCTGGCCAAGCGGCTCGATCCTGGCTCTATTCAGTTATGACGACTCCTTTTGAGGTGATATCTGGATCAAAAATCACTTTACCATCACTGTGAAGTGCTGTTCGATTCCCAAGTGAAAATCATCTACATAGTATTTCCGGCCAGGTACCAAAAAAGGGCTATAGGTCGCAATAAATTGAAGTGAACTACATTTTTGATATGTAGGGCATTTCTGACTAGTGGAAATTCAAGTTTGCAACTGAAAAAACGGATGGGAAAACTTTTGGTGGGTGAAAAACCTGGAAATTTTGGGAGTTATTTCAGTGTTTGGCTTATACCTCCTAATTGGTGCGTTTTGATAAAAAACATTTTTAATGCAGATTAAATTTTCTATGATTTGAGCCCAACCGCAGCTCTGTAGTTCTAATAAATTCTTAGTTACGTCCCTTTGAAAATTGGTCATTCTTGCCAAAAAATCCAAATTTTATGTTTTGGCCGACTTTCGTGAGGAACACCGACCGAAGGAGTGATCCTACGATGAAAGACATGAGAAAAGAAACTGTGGTAAATTTAATTGGCTTCAATTTAAGCACCGATCGAGGCCTATAGATCTAATAGATTCTGAGTTACGCCCCTTGGTCATTTTTTCCAAGTAGTCCAAATATAGGCCAGCGGCCAGGAGTTTGAGGGTCGCAAAAATTAAAGAGAGTTGCATTTTTGATATGTTGTAAGAGCATATCTGAGTAGTGTAAATCCAAGTTTGCATACCGAAAAAACGGATGTAAAACCGTTTGGTGGCCGAAAAATCTCGGGGACACTGGGTGGCTCTCCCCCTACATAGTAGTGCCCACTAGTATGTACTAACATTATTTTTTTTATAGTTAATTTACAAATAAATATTTATACTTTACAATAAACAGGCTGTTTTAGATAGATTCGTGGCGTACGAGATCATTTTCTTAAAACACCCTCTTTCCCCGATTTTCCTTTTTTTTTATTAACAAGAGGATTATAACACCTACAGGCCTCGCCATGTGCTTAAATTAGAGCTAATTAAATTTGCTACAACTTCATTGCCAATGACTTTCATCGTAGGATCACTCCTTCCGCCGGTGTTCTTCAGGAAAGTTGACTAAAACTTAAAATTTGGGCGTTTTGGAAAAAATTACTAATTTTCAAAGGGGCGTTTCAGAATCTGTTACACCTACAGAGCTGAGGTTGGGCTCAAATTATAGAAAATTTAATCTGCATTAAAAATGGTTTAATATTTTTTTCAAACACGCACCAATTAGGAGATATAGCCCAAAAACCGAAATAACTCCGAACATTTCGAGGTTTTTCGTTCACCAAAAGTTTTCCCATCCGTTTTTTCGGTAGCAAACTTGGATTTCTACTAATCAGATATGTCACTTACAACATATCAAAACTGCAGCTCTCTTCAATTTGTTGCGACCTTCAAACACCTGGCCGCTGGCCTATTAACCAGAACTCTACAAATACCCTTAGCTTGGGGAAAAACCTTGTGGTTGAGTATGATGACAGCCAAATCACAACCTATCACAACCAGAGCCTTAGAAATACTACTACCTCTACCATGGAGTGAAGCCAGTATCTTTTTTTTTTTTTTAGAGGTGTATCCAATACGATTGTTTTTTATTCGCCTAACAGACAATTGAGTAGAGGATTTTACGATGTAAAAGACGGAGGAACCGATGAATGTAGCATTTAATATTAATACAGATTTCTAAGATCATATTAAAACTCACTTTTAAATTAAGTTTTAAAGATACTTTCATTCATTCTCTTAGTTTTACATTTCAACAAATGGAAATAATAAAGTCTTGTTATGGCCGTTAGGAACCGGAGTGGCTCAGTGGTAGAGCACTGAGTAGCCATGCCGGAAATCCTGGTTCGAATCCCGCTTCTGGCAAGACTTTTATTTAGTCGGAGATATGTCATATGTCGGAGATGGATCATATGGGATCTAGGACCCTCCTGGGGCTCACCCAGCCTCTATAAAATATTATAAAAATAGGTGATCCAAAATAAGGGGGAAAACCTGGCGGTTGAGCTTGACCTAGGACAAGTCACCTCCTTGCAGAACCGTTGTCCATGAAACAGTACGGTCTCTACCATGTACTGAACTCCAGACTCTTTCACGGATCGTAGTAGTTACAAGTTTTTGGTTATGGCCTCTATTTTCGCCAAACCACTCAAGTGAAATAAAAATGGTGCTGTTATATAAAAAGTAAACTGCTCACGAGATGTAGGTGATGACAAGAAAAGTGGCCTATATTTAAGCATGTTCCAAGGCCACTCCAATCTTTACCATTTTAAGTTTTTGATTTTTATATGATTGAAGCCATAGAAAGAAGTAATACAAAAAAAAAAAAAGTACAAAAGCTCCTTCCCCACCAATTGTAGTGAAGACATGCAGTTTACCACACCAAGGACTTCAATTGTAGTGAAGGCATGCGGTTTACCACACCCAGGACTTCAATTGTAGTGAAGACATGCGGTTTACCACACCAAGGACTTCAATTGTAGTGAAGACATGCGGTTTACCACACCAAGTACTTCATTTGTAGTGAAGACATGCGGCTTACCAAACCAAGGACTGGCCTCTGTCCGTGGTTTACCAGACCAAGGACTGGCCTCTGACCGTCGTTTAAAAATATAAATAATTTATATCCTTATTTTAATATGACGACTTTTATAATTTGAGGGAATGTTTCCTTTCAGGCCTATTGATTTATGGACTGGAAGAAACCCCTACATCACCATAATCCCGGCCGCAATCAGCCACCTAGAAGAAGGTCCGCAAGTTTTTTGCAGTCGGTAGATAGGCATTCACCACGAGGGTTGCGCTAAAAAAAAAACCTGCCTGTAGTTGTGAGGAGGGTGAGGTTGCCTGCAAAGAAGAGATATTTCACAGTTAACTTCCTTAATATATAAATCCATTCAGGGGGATTATAATGGCAGTATTGGCGTGAAGTACGCGTAATGTCTAATATAACATAGAGTACGCGTAATGTCTAATATAACATAAGATCATAAGTACACGTAATGTGTAATATAACATAATATGGGAAAATGCGTAATCGTCCTATAAAGTAGCTGCCTTTTGTTGGACATGGACAGTAAACGCTGACGAACATGAAATCAGCCATGAAAGTAATCTAAGACAAAAGTATTATAAGTTATATTTTTTTATGTTAGTGGGACATGCTCATACTTTACTTCAAAATATAATATTTGTCATTAACCAATTTCCGAATTCTGAGCCGTTTTCCTGAGATTCACCCTGAAAAAAGATAATGGTAGGGATGGCATTTCTCTGCAGTATTAAAAGTCCTTGTGGAAAGAATTATATGGAGGAGACAATGATCCTGGAGGAGATCAGATTGAATACTCACAAAGTAAAAACTATTTATTGAAAACCAATATTTTAATCGATATTGCAGATCAATATCAGGAATGAAATTTACAAGTGCAGGAAAGACTAAAAGTGATTGAGAAAAAGTTAAGATGGAAAGTATAAACAAGGCTTTCGATGTCGCAATAAATAATTTCTTACTTGAACCATTTATTCCTTCAGAAAGTTGACATTATATATCTGAGGAAGAAAATGGTCCGGGTAGAGGTCAAGAAAATGTTCCGGGTAGAGGTCAAGAAAATGGTCTGGGTAGAGGTCAAGAAGATGGTCTGGATAGAGGTCAAGAAAATGGTCTGGGTAGAGGTCAAGAAAATGGTCTGGGTAGAGGTCAAGAAAAAAATAAATATAAAACCCGGAATCCATTTTCTTCCTCACAAATAGTAATCTAATATATATTATAAAATGCTTTGTTCTTACGTGAAGACACAGTTTTCTCTATCACCACCAATCCCAATAAACTTCCCTTTGGGGTGGTAAATACCCCTTGGTCTCTATGTGGTAAGGGAGTTTGGTCGCGGTGGGAGGATTTATGGGGGGGGGACACGGAGCAAGGGCCCCCCAACAGTTTTTTAGGTACTGTGGAGAATTCATTATAGTACATAATTAAAGGCAAATCGCATGATAATAGTTGTTAAAATAACATATGTGAAACTATTGTTTTGATATGCTACTAATATTATAAATGCGAAAGTTCGTATGTTTGTCTCTCTTTTACGCAAAAACTACTGAACGGATTTGGATGAAACTTTACAGTGATATAGGTTATACATAAGAATACCACATAGGCTACAGTAAGGGTAGATTTATGGGGGGGGGTCACGGGGACAAGGGCTCCCTCGACAGTTTTTTCAGTACTGTGGAGAATCCATTATAGTACATAATTAAAGGCAAATCACATGATGATAGTTGTTAAAATAACAGAAAGAACATGAGTGAACCTATTGTTTTGATATCCTACTATCCTACTAATATTATATATGCGAAAGATTTAGGGGGGCACGGCGACACGTGCCAATTTTTTTTTTGTGTTCTGTGGAGGATCCATTATGGTACATAATTAAAGAAAAATCAGGAACATAGCATCTTGAAATTTGCAGATAGGCTCTTAGTATAATTCAAGAATGAAATTTGGATAAATCCACCTCCCAAGGGTTTCCCCCTTAATACAATAAGAGTTAGAAGATTGTATGGAATCCGTCAGTTTTGAAGTGGGAAAAAAGCTATTATTATACATGTTATTGATCTGAGATTCTATTCCAAATTCCATTGTGTATTCGTTTATTTCGGATCACACCATACAGAACGATATTGAACTTCACGATATAAAATCATATACAAAAAGTGAAGTGGAGATGAAGACAAAGATGACAGTGTATGAACAAGCCTTTATCCCTATGTTGACCTATGGTGCTTAAAGCTGGCCTAGTATCAAGAAATTTGAGAGCCGCATACAAGCCACCGAGATGAAATTCCAGAGAATAGCTCTCAATAAGACGAGATTTGATTTGAGAGGAATCAAAGGATAAGAGAGGAGACAGGGCAGGGACCTTTCATAGAAGGGAAGGACAAAGAAGAAGAAGACCAACAATTACACAACAGCCCACTTGTTCTTCCTCTTTCTTACTTCCTACAACTGGGGCTTGATAGGAAAAGATGTCTGTTTAGACAATCGCCAAGTGACCAAATGTTATTCCAGTAACAAAGAAAGTAGAAAAAGAAACATGATGGATTTGATTGATACTTATTTTGTGTCATGTTTGCATGTTTGTCATGTTTGCACCCATGACCAATTCAATCCATCATTTGAATTATTCAGTCAACTATTTTCAACTCAAACAAGAAAAAGAAAGACTTTGATCAAATTGCTGTATGCGCAATTGCAAATGAAAATTAAAGAATAAATAAATTGAGATACTGAACAGTATGGTTGAGGATGGTATAGACCTGCCACAGAGGAATGTAAAGGGATAATGTTGGCATTTAGTGATCTTACCTCTTAGAACTATCATCGCAGACATAAAGAGACATGCAAACGAAGGAACACAAAAGAAGATGAGAAGTGATAAAGTGAACGAGTTGGAGAAGCTGCTGCTACGCCCGAGCTTGCTCTCAATGTCAACAATGATCTTGCCTTTTTCTGTCTCGATGCAAAGTCAACAATCTTCAAGAGGTTGCTCTACCTCAACGGCAACACTGATACTCTCCCGTTGGCCTTATCCAAATAAGTGATATTCCCGAGCAATTCCTTTTTGGCACCTTTTGGAGATAAGTAAATTAGTCTATGGATATATATAAATCTATGGAAACATTTTCAATAAATAAATACACCAAATCTTCTTTGACTTGCTGAATCGCACGAAACTGCTTCTACTCTTAATTCGGGGGTTATGATAGGTCCATTGGAAGCTACTATCGTATAATAATAAATAGATAGAATGAGATTGTCTTTTACTTGCTTTCTGAAAGTTTTACTTTCGTTGTCAGCTCAGATGTATTTTATATATTTCAGTAAATCTTAGCTATTGATTATTTCTTACATTATTATTCAAGCTCGTTATAAGTATTATTCAAACTCATAATACCTAAAACCATAAAGAAAACAAGATCGAGTAAAATTTTGGCCTATGAACTTTTATGTGTTAGGTTAAAGAGAATCGTTTTGAAAATAGATGTGGTATCTATGTCTTTCTCCTTCTTTTGCATTTCAGTCTTCATTGAATAGCAACCTACGATATGACAAAACTACTTGGAGGGCAGTTATGATAACGACTTTGCCAATAGCATACGGTCAATAGGTAACAATACTTATTAAGTAAATATTTTTATTTTGTAGAGAAAATATTTGTCCTAGCCGGGATTCGAACCCGGGTCTCCCGCATCTCTATTGCGGCACTCTCCCAACTGAGCTACCAGGCTCGTAACCAGACCAGACAAATCCATTCTCTTAACTGGATCTGGTTAAGAGCCTGGCTCAGTTGGGAGAGTGCCGCACTAGAGATGCGGGAGACCCGGGTTCGAATCCCGGCTAGGACAAATCATTTCTCTTCAAAATGAAAATATTTAAATAATCACCATCAAATAAAAATAAATAAAAAGTACTGATTAATGAATGTATATTAAAGTTGACGAATTATAATTAAATTTAAGAGTGACATTCAATGGAGAATCGGTGAGACAAAAGAATAAAATTAGAAGCAAGGTTAACTCTTAATTTAACTTGGAAAAATTCAATAACAGTCCTTAATAATCTCATCATCAAATCCACATAACTTTTTAATTTCTTCTCTCCGCCAGTAACACAACAGAACAGCTGGGCACAAGTTACGCATGGGTTTGCAACTGTAATATAAATAAATAAAAACTGTACAACAATGAACTGAAAAATAAATGTTAATTAATAAACGTTTTTGGAATAAATGCAGAATGAAATATAATGAATGAAGTGATTGGGGCAGTGGCAAACCCCTCTCACACAAACATCTTCCATCCATTGCAATGGATGGAAACGGAACAATGCACTGGTGCGTTTGGAACCTTCTCTATCACTATCGTAATCACCGCTCTCATCGTTATGACCGCTCGTTATCAATCGTTAACACCGCTCTCTATCACTATCGTTATCACCGCTCTCTATCACTATCGTTATTACCCCTCTCTATCACTATCGTTATCACCGCTCTCACATATCAACTTCAACGGAATTAGAGAAATGAAAATAGTAAGACAACTTTGATCATATGAGTAAGTTTTTTGTAGAATATTAAATTAATTTATTCCGTATTATTTTTATAAAGGACCTTGTAATTTACTTTATTAGCTTTATCCTTGAATTTACTCAGGACACAGGCCATATTATATTCACCGAGCAATAAAATGATCAGGCCTGGCTCTCTCCCTAATCCACCTGACTGCCCACGAAGGCTGTATCCTCGTCAATATTTTCCTTCATCTTTAGAAGGGCGGTTACTTTGGGTCCTCAGGTAATCGAGAGGTCTTCCAGTCAACGATCATCAGAGGGAGTTTTAGAGGACGTGCTCAGGAATATTTTCAGCAACAAGGATTGTTTGTGGAGTGTTTTCCTCTGGATGAGGAAAAAATATAACACATCATGGTCCATGGCGTTAAGGCTCCTGATGGAAATATATGTTTTTTTCAGGATTTTCAGCTTTATGTCACTGAAAAAAATAGTGAATACGCGTGTTATACCAGATATTGTAATAGAATTATGGATTTGCTTTTATACAAACAAGTACACTATGGTTTTGAAAAGTATATAATAGAAACAAAGCGCATGCGATTAATTTAAGTTAATGATGCAGTTTAAATTAAATCCTAAAATCTCAGTTCATTATAAAGTGTAAGTAATGGAAGAAAGATTTCTTTATAAAAGTAATAGGTTGCTCATCCTTATTAGATCATAATTTTGCTATATACTTCATTACATTTATTTATTATATATTTTGTTTTGTATTTCTAATTGGCCGAGTAGTGAGCATATTGAATTCTATACCCGGCACCATTTTTAAACTTAAAGAAAGAGTGATAACTAAAGCCTCATACGGGACTGTCCCTTTTCTTGATCTCCTCTCCCATTGTCCTCAAGCCATCATCAGCCAGTTTGAGAGTTTTTTCTCTAATAAATATATTGAGGATGTCTGAAAGAAATCAGATGCATGTGACTAGTGCCGAAGACGATTTTGATAACTTTGGTCAATATATATAAAAAAAAAAAAAAATATATTGTTACGGGCTACTGGGTATTAAAATGAATTAAACAATTCCTTAATTAAAGATACTAACATTTATTAACAAAATGATAAAAAGGATACAATTAAACTATTAACAATTAAATTATTAAACTAATATAAATTTATAATGACAATATTCTAAATATTATAATCTAGGCCTAATTCCTATTTAATTATTAAAATAATATTAGATATTACTAATTATAGATAGCTTAACTAGTTACAATAGTTTCTATGAATATATTACACTACAATTTATAACTAATAATTAAAACTTACAGTTCACTAGTCCACCGACCGTAAGATTCTCCAAGTATCACAAACTGACGCACAGTAACAAACAGAAACAGTTTATTACACTCGCGAGACTATCACAGTTCACTGATACACTTATTACACGGGCCGGTTCAACACTGACTAGTCTATCACACTGACACTCACTTATTACACTTATCACTGATCTTCACTGGTCTACTCTCAGGCTAAGACTGACTGCCTCGAGTTCAGGGGAAGTATTTAAAGAGGCTAGGCCGAACATTCTAGAACACGAAAGGGCCAGACAATTCCGGAATCTTCTTAATCCTTTTCCGACAAAAGAAGACGATCTAGAACAGTCCTAATCCTATTTAAACGTCTCCCGCTGACGGATTTAAGCCGCTAATCCTCTGGCTTCCGTCTTCCTGCCGGCGCCCGTAACACTGCCTCCTCCTTAAAAGTGCTCTGCCCCAGAGCAAGTCCGGAGAAATCGGGCAGTTATGAGCTTCTGCTGATGGAGACGCACTTTCTTTCCAGGGGTTGAACGTGCACACTAATATGGCAACTCCAGAGGTGGCGAATGTCTGTTCGATCATGTCCCTGAAAATCTTCCAATCCAAGCCGTCGTATCCACAGCCCAACTTCGGAATAGCGAGCTTAGTGACACGCAGTCTCAGAAGCTTACTCCGAAGGTCGTCGAGGCTTCGCCGCAGTGCGTCATATGTTGGCTTCTGATCAGTGGCCCGCTTGGTAACCAAGTAAAACAGATGTCGTCCCTCGTGCGGCAGGTGGAGTGCCTTCCCGACACTTGGTTCTTGGCGTTCCAGCTCCTCAGTCCCGCCGAACTTCTTCCTGAAGACCGTTGCAATCCCTCGAGAAGTCCTCAGATCTTCGGCAACGCAATGGGCCAGAGAATACTCCACTGGTAACGAGAAGATATCCCTGTAGATTACCTGAGTTACTCCACGGGTCCCTGGTACTTTAGTATGAGCAACTGAGTTATTTGTCTTGACGTTATTTAGGTACCTGACCTGCTGGTCTTCTTTCGGGCCGTGGTCTCCTTTGTACGGGGCCAGTCTATTGAAATGGACTACCTTGGGTTTTCCTTTAGGCTGCTTCCTGATCCTATATATGACGTCATTGATCCTCTTGACGATCTCAAACGGGCCGTCCCAGGAATTCTGAAGTTTAGGTGAGTAGCCTCGCCTTCTTCGAGGATCATGTAGCCAGACCAAGTCTCCAGGTTGGTAGCCACCCTTCTCAGCCCTGATGTCGTAACGCTCCTTCATTCTGTCACTGGCTCCCTGGATGTTTGTGCGAACCTTCTCGTGGATATTATCCAGTCGCTTCCTGAGATCCGAGACGTACTCCTCTCCGGCAATTTCCTCATCAGGCTTGAAACCGAATTTCAGATCACAAGGCAACCGTAGTTCTCTGCCGAATACCACATTTGCGGGAGTCTGCCCCGTTGCCTCACTGACTGAACTGCGGTAGGCCAGCAGGAACAGGTGAAGATACTGGTCCCAGTCTCGCTGATGGTCGGAGACCACTTTGGACAAATATCGACCCATAGTCCTGTTCATGCGCTCCACCATGCCATCGGATTGAGGGTGAAGAGGTGTCGTCCTGGTCTTCCGTATTCCCAGTGCTTCGCACATCCCGGAGAAGACTGCTGACTCGAAGTTTCGTCCCTGGTCAGAGTGAAGTTCCATGGGTACTCCAAATCTACTGACGAGCTGCTTCACCAGTACGTCCGCAACCGTGACTGCCTCCTGATTCGGAAGGGCGTAAGCTTCCACCCACTTGGAAAAGTAGTCCATGGCCACGAGAATATACCGGTTACCTTCATCCGTCACAGGGAAAGGGCCAGCGATGTCAATTGCTATTCTCTCAAACGGTGCTCCCACGTTGTACTTCCTCATTGGGGCCTTCTTTCTTCTTATGGGCCCGTTAGAAGCCGCACAAATCGCACAACACCAGCACCAGTCCAACACATCGTCCTTGAGGTTCGCCCAGTAAAAGCGTTCACGTACCTTTTCCAATGTACGGTGAGCTCCAAGGTGCCCGCCAGATACTCCGTCATGAAGTACCCTGAGTACTTCGGGCACTTTACTCTTTGGGACGATGAGCTGTAGTCTGCGCTGATCTCCTTCCGTGTTCTCCAATGCCCGCTTCAGCAGCCCGTTGTCCACTAGAATGGAGTCCCATTGGGCCCAGTAAGTCTTTACATTCTTCGACATTGGAGCAACATCCTGCCAGGTTGGTCTTCCTTGCCCTGATAGTTTCCACTGCTTCATTTGTTTCAAGTCCGGGTCCCTGTCCTGCTCCTTTGACACCTCTGCATCCTGCCAACTGTCCATGACCACCGTTGTCCTCAACACTGCTGCCTGCTTCTCTTCTTGTCGAGAACAATGCCCGCAGTCTTCGCCACAAGGCCTCCTTGAGAGCGCATCCGCATTTCTGTGACTCGTTCCAGCACGATGAGCAGATTCAAAGTCATATTCTTGAAGGCGCTCTATCCACCTCGCCACTTGTCCTTCTGGTGACTTGAATCGTAGCAGCCACATTAGAGCCGCGTGGTCCGTTCTCAGGAGGAATCTTCTGCCGTATAGATACTTGTGAAAATGCTCTATAGATTTCACCACTGCCAGAAGCTCCTTCCTCGTGACACAGTAGTTGCGTTCCGGAGCTGAGAGCGCTTTACTGAAATATCCAATAACCCTTTCTTCTCCATCTTGGAGCTGAGAGAGGACGCTTCCAATAGCGGTGTTGCTGGCGTCTGTGTCAAGTATAAACTTGCCCTCGGGACGTGGATAGCTCAGAATAGGAGCACTACTCAACTTGCTCTTCAACTCCTCGAAGGATGCCTGACATTCGTGATCCCAAAGGAAAGTCCGTTTTTCCTCGGTGAGCCTGGTAAGAGGTTTTGAAATGTTTGCAAATCCTTTCACGTACCTCCTGTAGTAGGTGCAGAGGCCGAGAAAACTTCTTACTTGGTGCTTATCTCGAGGTACTGGCCAGTCGGTGATCGCTGCAATCTTCTCTGTGTCAACGGCAACTCCATTGTCCGACACAACATGCCCCAGGTAGTTGACTTGCCTTCGAAAGAGATGACACTTCTTGGGGTTCAGTTTAAGGTTCGCTGCACGCAGTCGTTCGAAGACCTTCTGCAGATTGTTCAGATGGTGAGCGAAGGACTTTCCCAGCACAATGATGTCATCTAGGTACACCAGGCAAATTTCCCAAGAGAGACCTCTTAACACGCTTTCCATCAGCCTCTCAAATGTTGCAGGAGCATTGCAAAGCCCGAATGGCATTACCGTAAATTGCCAGAGTCCAGTCCCAATCGAGAACGCTGTCTTCTCTTTATCTTCAGGTTTCAATCCAACCTGCCAATATCCACTGCGGAGATCCAAGGTAGAGAAAAGTTCACACCCCTCCAGGGTGTCCAGCGTATCATCAATCCTGGGGAGCGGATAACTGTCTTTCTTGGTGACGTTGTTCAGAAGGCGGTAGTCTACGCAGAATCTCGTTGTGCCGTCCTTCTTCTTCACCAATACAACAGGAGACATCCAGGGGCTACTCGAAGGCTCAATGACACCATCAGTCGCCATCTCCTTGATGATCTTCTCGGCGTCCTCCCGTTTGGCTAACGGCAGCCTCCGCGGGACCTGTCGGATGGGCTTAGCATCCCCGGTGTCAATCCTGTGCTGGACGATATCCGTTCTACCCCGTGGCCCTGAGCTGATCTCGAAAACGTCCTGCCAACGGGTAATCATCTTCTTCACCTCCTCACTCTCTTCAGGTGAAAGGTCGCGACATGATTCGTCCACAAATCCTTTTAATTCTTCCGGCAGTCCTCGCAGCTCGGTGGGATGACGTTGCAGCTGACGAACCACTGAGGTAGCGGTTGTACATTCTCCGACCGGTGTTCCTTTGTTCAGCGTTACTGGGAAGCTGTTCAGGTTCATTAGCCGAATTGGAGTGGTACGTCCGACCTTGATGAGAGACCTAGCCACCAGTACGCCGCGTCCGATATCCTGTTCTTCTTGTTTTCCAGGTTCAAGAAGCACACATTGACCCTCAGGTAGATGTCCTTCGACCGTCCCATGTGTTATGATTTGGCTCCGAGAAGGTAAAGTGGTGTCTTCTAGTAAGCGCACTCGTGCGTAGATATCCTTTCCCTGCCGGAGGATGACTTCTTCGTCTCCCAGTGTCATAACACCTCTCGCCATATCCAGCTTGATCCTGTATGCGATCATCAAGTCCGTGCCCAATATGACATCTTCATCAATATCTGCCACGAGAGCGCGGTGCTTCAGATGTTGACCCCCGATGATGAAGTAGGCAACTGTCTCCCCGTAGACCTTGGCTGGCTCTCCTGTGGCAGTCCGTAATGTCCAAATCGTTGGCAACATCTTCTCAGCAGGAACTGTCTTTGAGCTCAAGATTGTCTTGGTTGCGCCGGTATCCAGTAGCAGACTTCGCACCTGCCCGTTCACCTTCCCATCAACGTAGAAGCTGTTCGTTCTGCTCCCTAATGAAGCAACTCTACTGGTCTTCCTGGGGCCTCTGACGTAACGGGCTGATAGTTGTTCCTCCCCATCAACCCTACTTCGTTCCTGTGGCTTTTCTTGCTTCTTGGATGGACACTTGCTTCTAGGATGTCCAATTTGGCAGCAGCTCCAACAGCGTATCTCCTTCTTACGGGTCCTTAGAGCCTCCAAGACCTTTGTCAGAATATCTTCGACGCTAGGGATCTTATTAGGCTCCGCTTCTGCTGCTCGAACTCGTGCATGGCCCCGTACTGACTGCCTGACAGACTCGAACTGCATGGCCTGAGATAATGCGTCTCCTAATGTTTTTGGCCGGGCGAGCTTCACTGCTTGTTGCGTCTCGGGGTCCCGAAGTCCATCCAGGAATTTTTCGACAGCCAGGCTCTCGTAGACATCATCGGTGACCGATGGGTAAGCATTCCTCACCAGCCGTGCAATGTCTGCTTCAAATTCCTGTAGCGTTTCGTTGGTCTTATGGATCCTGCTTCTCAGCTGTGAGCGATATAGCTGGTCCATGTGGCGGTGGCCGAAACGCATCTCCAGTCTTCTAACCAGTTCCCCGTAGTTAGACCGCTCTGTCATGGGCATCCCTTGCAGTACTCCCAAGGCGTCTCCACGCAAGGCCAGGCACAACGCTGAAGCTTGGGTCTCTTTCGACCACCCGTGGATCGACGCCGCAGTCTCGAAGAGAGTCATGTAGTCCTCCCACGGCGTCTTTCCGTCGAATACTGGAATAGTGTTGTGATTTGGTGGCGTTCCAGCGTTGGCGGGCATAATGGTCCTATGAAAGCTGCCATCGGTGGAACGGTCGGTGGCGATCGTTGGTGGGTTGCTCATACGTCCCTCGAGAGCCTCGACTCTTAGCCTAAGTTCGTCTTTAATTGAATTCAGTTCTTCCCCTAACCTAGATTCTACATTAGCCACTTTATTATTTACATCGGCTAACTTATTCTCAACATTTTCCATTAACTTAGTCTCTAATGTACCTAACTTAGACTCTAATGTATCCAATAAATCACTTTTTACAGTACCTAGCTCATTTTTAACAGTGCTTAATTCATTACCTAACTTATTTTCTACATTGCTTAACTCATTTTTGACAGTACCTAATTCATTACCTAACCTGTTTTCTACATTGCTTAACTCGTTTTTAACAGTATCTAATTCAATTTTAAAAGTTGCAGATAATTTGCTTAAATCGGTTTCAAACAGAACGTCATCTGGATTTTCCCCTAAATCTACAAAAAATTGACGCAACCTTTGTTGCAGTACACTTTTAGTTCCGTTAGAATCAAGATCACGTTCTTCTAACTCCCGTTTCAAATCCGCAACTTTTAAATCAATTAATTTAACACTTTTAGAACCGCCATTTTACATACAGTAGCCCAATAATTACAAAATACAAGACAAAATGCAAAATAATAGCAAATACACAATAATCCCACTTCTGACACCAATTTGTTACGGGCTACTGGGTATTAAAATGAATTAAACAATTCCTTAATTAAAGATACTAATATTTATTAACAAAATGATAAAAAGGATACAATTAAACTATTAACAATTAAATTATTAAACTAATATAAATTTATAATGACAATATTCTAAATATTATAATCTAGGCCTAATTCCTATTTATTTATTACAATAATATTAGATATTACTAATTATAGATAGCTTAACTAGTTACAATAGTTTCTATGAATATATTACACTACAATTTATAACTAATAATTAAAACTTACAGTTCACTAGTCCACCGACCGTAAGATTCTCCAAGTATCACAAACTGACGCACAGTAACAAACAGAAACAGTTTATTACACTCGCGAGACTATCACAGTTCACTGATACACTTATTACACGGGCCGGTTCAACACTGACTAGTCTATCACACTGACACTCACTTATTACACTTATCATTGATCTTCACTGGTCTACTCTCAGGCTAAGACTGACTGCCTCGAGTTGAGGGGAAGTATTTAAAGAGGCTAGGCCGAACATTCTAGAACACGAAAGGGCCAGACAATTCCGGAATCTTCTTAATCCTTTTCCGACAAAAGAAGACGATCTAGAACAGTCCTAATCCTATTTAAACGTCTCCCGCTGACGGATTTAAGCCGCTAATCCTCTGGCTTCCGTCTTCCTGCCGGCGCCCGTAACAATATTCTTATTTAAAATCATCACCAACTTTATTAAAGCGATTTTGCTCCTCTGAGAAATATAAACATAATAAAAGAAATGTGTTGCATGTAATTTAACAATTATTTTCAGTGGAATTTTGCTTCAATAAAGCTGGCCAAGTGGTGATTGCTTTAAATATATTCTAATTAATCTATGATTATAGTGGACACTAATTGTATCAAGTTACACAATTTTAGATAAAGAACATTAAAAGTTATTATTTTTCTGATAGTTAATCTGCTAAATATAATCTGAAATATATAAGCCCATGTCCCGTTTTGAGTTAAAAAATAAGTGATCAGTTTAGTAATAACCAGCTTCAAAGATCATCCCGGAGTAATCTATTGGTCAAGTGGCAACTCTTAAGAATATCGGGTCAGGAGAATCGCAGAGTATGGCGTTGTGTGGAACACCGCATTTTTTATTCAAGATGTTTAGATTTTGTGTATTATGTGATATAAAACATGTTAATCTTACTAATATTATAAATGTGAAAGTTTGTATGTTTGTCTCTCTTTCACGCAAAAACTACTGAACGGATTTGGAAGAAACTTTACAGTAATATAGGTTATACATCAGAATAACACATGGGCTATAGCAAGCGCGGATTTATGGGAGGGTGCACGGGGGCACGTGCCCCTCCCCACCCCCGACAATTTTAGAGGTACTGTGGAGAATCCATTATAGTACATAATTAAAGGCAAATCAGGAATTTAGCATCTTGAAATTTGCAGATAGGTCCTTTGTATGATTTAAGAAAGAAGCTTTGATAATTCCACCCTTATTATAATAAGGGTTCAAAGGTTGTATGGAATCCGTCAGTTTTGAAGTTAGACGTCTGAAATTTTGTACGATTAACCTATAGTGAAAAAAATTAAATTATTTAAATAATTAAATTATTTATTATTTTAAATTATTGTTAAAAAGCACTGTCAAGAAACTTTATGCGGTAGTCCAAATTCTATGCGAGCGAAGCCGCGGCCAAAAGCTAGTATTTTATAAATTAGTTAACAAACTAATTTGTTTTTTCTTAGACAATTTTAAATAAACCAAAAATATAGATTTCTAGATATAAATTTTTGAAGGCCTTATATTTCCACTATTCGCTCCTTAAAGTTAGATTTTATCTTCTTCTTAAGGTGGCATATTCATTTTCTTGAATGTTAGCGACTATCCTAGCAGTCTCATTTTGAGGCCACTCATCTTTTATTGTTTACCTACTGATCCTCTATTGTTAATATTATGATATATGGAGGGTGTAGGTGCAAAACTCACATTCTCCACTTTTCATAATAGGCCAACGGCTAGGTACTTTAAGATCGCAATAAATTGAAGAGAGCTGCATTTTTGATATGTTGTAAGGGCATGTCTGACTAGTGGAAATCCAAGTTTCCTACCTAAAAAACGGATGGGAAAACTTTTGGTGAACGAAAAACCTCGAAATTTTCAGAGTTATTTCTGTTTGTGGCCTATATCTTCTATTCGGTGCGTTTTTAAAAAAAACAACAACATTTTTAAAATAGATTAAATCTTATATAATTTGAGCCCAACCGCAGCTCTGTAACTTTAATATATTCCGAATTATGTCCCTTTGAAAATTGGTCATTTTTTCCAAAAAATCCAAATTTAAGTTTTGGCCGACTTTCGTGAAGAACACCGGCTGAAGTAGTGATCTTACGATGAAAGTCGTGGGAAATGAAGCTGTAGTAAATATAATTAGCTTTAATTTAAGCTCAGACCGAGGCCTGTTGGTCTAACCTGATTCTGAGTTACGCCCCTTTGAAAATTGGTTATTTTTTATAACATTTATTTATTTCATTTATAACAGTTAGACTGACTACTGATCTTCTGTTGCTAGGCAACTGATCTGTTATTGTTATGCTACTGATCCTCTGTTGCTAGGCAACCGTTCGTTTATTGTTAAGTTACGGATAACTTATTGCCAGGAAATGTCTACCCCATAGTCAGGAGGCTCAAATATTTCGGGTTGCCATTGAGGAATAATCGCATCCTACTGGATGTTGACTGGCAGAATATTGACTGCGCCCCAAACCTTCGGGCCGTTTTATTACTTAGTAATGGCCTCAACAATTGGTGACATATTACTTATTGGATAGTCCGCAACTGACAATAGGCGCCCTCTGATTTAGCCAATTAGGCAGTTCAATTAAAATAAATCTCTTCTCAGCGCTCGTGTGCTCTGATTTTGCTCCACCTAAAACTTACACCCCTCTCCTTCAATCCTAGAATGGCCTGGTTCGAATACATGCTATCTTCAATCATGTTTCCGGATTTCCGGGATTGAGCTGTTTCATCTCTTCTGTTAATTAGATATTCCTTTTAGGAAATTTTAGAAAATTCCCATGTTCATTCGCTGACGCACGAGAAAATAAGTTTTGGTAAAGGTTTAGGTATAAAATAAAACATGCTGTTTTGAAATTATGGTAGGTTGATTTAGCAATGGTACTATTGAAATCGGAAGGGTTGAGGCAACAGCTGCTGGCTTCACCCAAACTGCGTCACTGGTATTTTTTTGGTTGGCATGGTGATTTACGTCCGGGACTGGAGCTTCTCACGCCAGCAGTCCCTTGGGAACTCGTCTGCTAAAAAAGATCGTCGTCACGAATGTTTTTTTATTTTATTCTTAGCAGAAATATTTTGCCTCGATCTCTATTTCTTAAATTAATTTCTGAAAAGTTCAATAGAGAATCAGAACACAGATTTTTGGTGAATTTTTTTTTTCAATTTTTAATTTTGTTGTCAAATCTGTAAAAGTCGGCACTTTAATTAAGTTTTTGCATTTAATATTATCATCTATTAACGCCAACTCTGTGTTTATTTATTTATCTAAATCCAGGTTAGAGAAATAAATAGAATATCGCATAAAGTTTTAAGAGTGGATCTCACCCCGGGTTGCTTTAAAAACTCCTTAGATCCCTACCTCTCCTAAAATAGTGCCAATAGAATACCATAAATCTGGCGAGAGATGCCCCGATGACCCGATATAACGAAGAATTGAAGTGATAGGGACCTGTTAAGAGTGGTCTAGGATAAATCACTTTCCTATAGAACTGCTATCCTAAAAATCACCCAATATTATGAAGAGTTTCTTTACACTTCCTATCGCCGTAAATACTTCCTAGCATCCTTTCTTTACCAAGTTATCCAATCCCGCCGACTATCATACACCTCCGATCTCCTTCAATTCAAAACCAGTCCACTCCCGTAACACCCGTTCTCGGCTCTTAGACCTTATATACAGCAACCCACCGAACAGCAGCTTTTGTCAGAGCTTTCCTTATCCGGTTTATATTAAGGTCATTATGGATTATTTTGTTCATAACAAAGTAAGGAGCATTGAGGATTTACGAAGGATGATTGAATACGAAAGGAATAGAATGGCTTAGGAAATAGGAGCCCCCAAAGCTCTATTCCCTAAGTCCAGATGGGTCTAATAATTGTCATGTATATGAGTCTTTTCTAATTGCTTTAGAGCTTAGAGGGTTTGTCTAGTAAATGTTGATGCCTGAAACGGTGAGCTGTTTCTTGTCGTTTCAGTGTAGTATGACCTGTTTTACAGGAATCAGTGAGATGTTATTAAACGATACAGGAGGAAATGAAGTCATTGGTTTACGACTGAGTGTGAAGGTGATTTTATGAGATTTGTGGGAATTTATTTTAATCTTCTAGTTTTGACACCATTTTTGTAAGGTTAGTGATATAGGCTTCAAGAGAACGGGATGCTACAACTAAATCACTTTTGAAACCATTTTCATTTAGACATATATAATAAGCATACTTGGTAAGGATAGTATTGGGATGTCTTTAGATGCCCAGCTGTATGAACTGTGAAGAGAATTAGGCCGAGTATACTGCCTTCAGCAACACCGCCAGATTGAGGAAAAAGGAATGAAAATACAGTATTATGTGTTTAGTTTGAATGATCTGTTGGAGAAATAGGATTGGATAATGAGACAATATGAAGGAGGTAGGAATCTACGGAGTTTTTAAAGCAACCTGAGGTGAGATCCAATCTTAAAACCTATTAGTCGGCAAACATAATCTGATAGTGCAGCAATGGATGAGCAGTAACGTAGAATATCTATAATAGTATAAGGTGCATTACACGAAATGTACTCAGATGCCAAAGAACGAGTAATATGGGATGTACTAGGTATAGAACTCAATACGGGATGTACTAGGTATAGAACTCAATACGGGATGTACTAGGTATAGAACTCAATACGGGATGTACTAGGTATAAAACTCAATACGGGGTGTACTAGGTATACAACTCAATACGGGATGTACTAGGTATAGAATTCAATACGGGACGTACTAGGTATAAAACTCAATACGGGATGTACTAGGTATAGAACTAAAAAAAAAGTTTAACCATAATTATTCATGTACTATCTTTGAGAAAATGGAACGAAAAACTTCACATTATGGTTGCATTATTAGTTGGGATCGACGATCTAGTGCTGCCTATAGCAATTCGTGCTAAATAAAAGCTTTATATTTAAGCATAAAATTCGTATTGGTGTATTAAAATTATTATATCTTTAATTATATATATTCGTAATAGAATTTAAAATTCTATTTCTGCCGACTTGAACCATTTTCAATTGAGCTCTGAGCTATAATTTGAATTGATTCTTCATAAATAAATTATCGAACGACTTCCACCTATTTCTAAACCTTGAGGGGTACATTTTATTAGTTTCCATGGGAAACTTTATGCGATATTCTATTTATTTCTCTAACCTGGATTTAAATAATACACAGAGTTGGCGTTAATAGATGATAATGAAATATTAAATATTATATTAATTAAATATTAAACATTATATAAATTCTATTGCATTATTCTGTTAACTATGTTCCTGTTTTAAAAAAAAAATATTATCGCCTTTTCTTAAAATTATGTTCAATGTGACTATGTTTCTTTTTTTAATGTACTACTGTATTATTATCTTATTAATTCTATATCTTATTATCTTAATGATTCTATGGTTTATTTTGTTATTAATTGTATATTTTGTTATTGATTGTATATTTTTTTATTGTAATTTATGTTGTATCGTTCGTTCCTTTTATTTTGATAAACATATTCAGATGAAACTTTAAACCAAAGTATTGGTATGTGTACTATAATAGTGGTTGGTCAATATCTCTAAAATGTAGTGGACAACTAGCTCACTATTTTAATATAAGAAACAGTATCACTGTAGAAAATGGCCTAATATATTATCATGAAAGGTTAATTCTTCCCCCATCGAATAGAAAAAAAAAATGTCAGACCAATATAATTTCGTTATAACGACCTCGAGACCCCATTATCCTAAATGTAATGGTCTTGCAGAAAAGTTAGTAAAAGAATTAATGGCTCAATTCAGTTTTTATTAAGAAATACAACCCTCCTCCATCAAAGGATGCTGAATCACACTATTACAAACACAACAATCTTGATTTTGATGACTCAAATTATGAAGAGATAGACAGAACTGCTTATGGGACTTATCTGTAACTTATGTGTAAATTTATTTTGTTTTGTATTTAAAACTTAAGGAGAGGGATGTTAGGTTGGTAACCAACAGTATAACCTGTGGGTTACCTCCTGTACAGTTACAGTAATACTATTGTATTTGTGTGCATATGTGTAATAAAGTGTGTTATATTATTAACTGCTATTAATAATATTAATAGTATATCCAAACAGGCTCTACCTAGCCATTTTGTCCCCAGTGGTTGGTCAATGAATCCAAAACTGCCTCTGGTACAAAGAGGTAGAGCGGGGTAATGAGTAGAAAGGATGGTTTGGATTGAAAACCCCCCTTGTACTAAATTTGTATGGGTATATGAAAAAAACATAAAAAGTATTGCATTGAAATATATTTGAAATAGGTATAGATTTAAGATAAATTAGTACTAGTAAGAGAAAAATAACCAAAACTAAGTGAGAAGTTCTTTGTTCTTCGACAAACATTTTATTTTTTTGATGTGGGCCTATCAGTGCACTGCGACCATTCATTGATATACTAGGTATATAACTCAATACGGGATGTACTAGGTATATAACTCAATACGGGATGGACTAGGTATAAAACTCAATACGGGATGTACTAGGTATATAACTCCATACGGGATGGACTAGGTATAAAACTCAATACGGGATGTACTAGGTATAGAACTCAATACGGGATGTACTAGGTATATAACTCCATACGGGATGGACTAGGTATAAAACTCAATACGGGATGTACTAGGTATAGAACTCAATACGGGATGTACTAGGTATAGAACTCAATACGGGATGTACCAGGCATAAAACTCAATACAGGATGTACTAGGTATAGAACTCAATACGGGATGTACTAGGCATACCCGTAGTGCGCGCCGTTTCTGCGATTATTATAATCTTAGTTTAGCTAACCCAACAAATTTGCGTATATTTGCTGGATTGATTAACTCGCTCTGCCTAGGGTTGATGACTCTGTCTTGACCAAAGGTAGTAAATCTTAACTCAGCAAACCTATCACATAAGCAGATGACAGTTGTTTCGTCCGCTGCTTGACAAAAACGGCACACGGTGACATCCACCAGTCCGAGCCTAAACATAAGTGCATTGAGCCTGCAATGCCCCGTGTATGCCGCTTTGATTGTTTTCACTGTATCCCTGTCCAGATCCAAAAGAGCTTTACCTGTCTTCTTATTGTCGCTGTCAAGGAATAGTTTAGAATGTTTTAATTTTCTTTCATTGCAACAATTCTGGTTCGTTTTCCTACGGTAAATATCCTCAATCCTACGCCTAGCGCAGCTGAGACTAATGCCACATATAGGTTCAGGTGTACAGGGAATGTTATCCGAACCTAATCTGGTCAGTCTATCAGCTTCTTCGTTGCCAGGGATATCAGAGTGTCCAGGAACTAGTGGTGGGGTCGAAATAACGTAACAGTCTAAAATAACGTTATTGGAATATAACGATTACTGTGATAACATGTTACCAGAAGGAGCCTGATATTGGAATGACTCCTTCATCGTTTCACACGCCAATAATCAAATAGCACTTCGACATGATTTCAATAAGAGCTGAAGGCCGAGGCGTTTTCATTCATAATTAACGATTGAAAAATTACAAAAAATTTAAAATTTGCTAATTCGACCAAAAAAATGGAAAAAAAATATCAATTAAATATATTTTAAAAACTTAAAACTGCCTTAGACGTTCATTTGGCGACATCTTTGTTACTCAGACTGTTATTGAACTAACAAAATGTTATTGGCTTATTTGGTTGTTTTTAAGGGATATAGAAGGATTTCATTCACAATTAATGATTGAAAAATTTACAAAAAAATTAAACTTTGCTAATTCGCCCAAAAAAATGGATAAAACATGAATTAAATATTTAAAACCTAAAAAAATAAAACCTTAAAACTGCCTTAGACGTTCATGTGGCGACATCTTTGTTACTCAGACTGTTATTGAACTAACAAAACGTTATTGGCTTGGTTTCCTATTTTTTGGGGCGAATATAGAAAGTTTTCATTCACAACTAATGATTGAAAAATTTACAAAAAAATTAAACTTTGCTAATTCGCCCCAAAAAATGGATAAAACATGAATTAAATATGTTTTAAAACCTTAAAACTGCCTTAGACGTTATTCAAGTGGCTCCATCTACGTTATCTTAAACGTTATCGCAACTATTATACCAATATGAAATATAAAATATGCATAGAACCAATCCATGGAGTTATGGAAAAGCATTGACAATGCTAATAGGCATTATAGGCACTATGTCAAAGATGGTGACTAGTTATTATAGTATGAACACAAAGTTGCAAAATACTGTAAAAGAAATTACTGTACAAAAATGAATCATAAAAGGTAAGTGATGATGAAAGGGTATAATGAAATTAAAATACTAATATAATGATAAACTTTTATTAGATAATTAAATACAAAAAGGATGAACAATTACTACAGATTATTAATTAATAACATAGCATAAATAACACAGGCCAACAAAAAAAACCTTTTTGAAAACTTTTTTAATTTTAATAGCTGATCTTGATAGATTTTTATGTGCTGAATCCAAATCTGCTCGTAGTTTTTATGTATCACCCTTAGTTTCCAAGCAAAATGTATTTTATTATATAGTCTAATACCCATTTACAGTATATAGGGAAATCAATGAAACACTGTAGAATCGTAAAAATGGTTTGTATTTACAGTAAAATACTTGGAATAGTAATTTTATGTGATGATACAAGGTTCACTTGTCAACTGGAATTGGTTTATATTTTCTTTCCCTTTTTTCCTTGAAGCTTCTTGTGTAGCTTTTCCTGCGATGAATAGCTTGCTGAACTTCCCGGTGAAGTGACCAACAGTAATCCCCCATCATGTTGGTATTCCAGCGGCCCTGGTAACGTTTTTCCATCACTTTAACGTCCTGGTGAAAACGCTCACCTTGCTCCTCACTAACATCTCCTAAATTTTCCGGGAAGTAATCGAGGTGGCTGCTCAAAAAGTGAACTTTCAGGCTCATCAAACATCTAACTGTTCAAATTTTTTTAACATGTTAGCAACAATAGCCTTATATTCTGGGTCTTTTTCATTTCCCCAAAACTTGGTGACAACTTGCTTGAATGAAACCCATGCTTCCTTTTCATTTGAGGTCATTGTGGATTCAAAGTTAACGTCAAACATCATTTTTCTAATATCAGGCCCGGTAAAGACGCCTTCTTTCAGTTTAGCTTCTGAAAGGTGTGGAAACTTCTGACAGAGATATTTGAAACAAAGCCCATCTTTAGGCAAAGCCTTTACAAACTGTTTCATGAGACCTAACTTAATATGTAGTGGTGGTAGGAGCACGTTTTTTGGATCTACAAGGTTTTTGCGTAAAATGTTCTTCTCGCCAGGCTTTAAAGACTCCCTAGCAGGCCAGTTCTTTCTGCACCAATGTTGATTCCGAGCTCTACTGTCCCATTCACACAAGAAACATGGAAATTTGGTAAAACCCCCTTGCTGACCAAGGAGCATGCACGTAACTTTCAAATCACCACATATCATCCAACCGTGTGCAGAATAACCTATTTTATTTAACACTATTTCTAGATTTTCGTAACTCTCTTTCATATGTACAGAATGACCGACAGGTACAGAGGCATACATGTTACCGTTGTGTGCTAAAACTGCCTTCAAACTATTTTTGGATGAATCAATAAACAACCTCCAATCTTCTGTTTTGTATTCAATTCCAAACTCATTCATTAAACCATGAATGTCTGAGCAGTACACCAAATCACCCTCTTGTTCAAAATACTTCGAAAATTGTTGTTCTCTCTTCCTATACACATGAATGCTGGTTCCAGCCGCCAGCAAGTTCTTTTCTTTTAGCCTAGAGCCAAGCAGTTCAGCTTTTTCTTTTGTTAAGCCCAGATCCCTAACTAAGTCATTAAGCTCGACCTGAGTGAACAATTTAGGCTCTACATTTTCTGTAACACATTGGAATTCTTCATCGTGTTCATCTAACTCCGACTGTACATCAGAAAATACTTCTGTTTCAATAGAATTTAAGTCCTCTGGTGGTTCCGGGATTGGCAAATCTACACCGTGCCCTACTGGTCGGATGGCGGACGGAAGGTTAGGGTAGCTTATTACCTTCTTGTTCTTAGAGTTATGACCAGTAATATCTACACTGCAAAAGTAACAGTCATCGGAATGATTTTTTGGTTCCCTCCATATCATGGGAACAGCAAATTTAAAGTGTTTTTTCTCTTTTTTTGACCATTTCCTGAGGTCTTCAACACATACATAACATACCTTATGCGGTGCCCAAGGTTTATCCTGGTCTCCAAGTTTGGTTCCAAAGTATGCTAGATAAACCTTTTTCACAAAGTCTGTAATGTTTCTTTGGTGCTTTTTAATAACAAACTCACCACAAATATAACAAAAACTGTCAGCAGAGTTTTTACAGCCGCGATGAGACATTGCACTGAGCACATGTACAGGAAACGTAAAAGTGAGGTTATGTTGAAAATAAACAAAACATCAGCTGTTTAGCATGTGTTTCAGCAGTGCTGCCAACATCATCTTTGTTCATTAGACCTATTTTTTCATGTTATCTTAACTATGAAAAAGCTGTTAAATTCTAAAAATATTTCTTTATTTCATGAATTTAACTATAAAATGTGAATAAATGGTGGGTGATACAACTTTTTAAGCATCATATTTGGATTCAGCAACCTAAACAACATAAGAATAAGGTATTTTCATTAAAAAAGTTTTTTCATCGTTGGCCTGTGTAATTTTACTATAAAAAAAATTTAATAGTTTCTCCAAATTAAAAACAATGAATATGTGTATTATGAAGTTCATCATGAACATCCAAAAATTTAATAAACTATTAAAAAAAAGAAGCACAGAATATAAAATCTTTAATATTAATCAATAATGCATAAATTTGTTTTATGTTAACAGGGATGAATATTGAATTAATGTAGCACATTTATATATACGAATATACCAGTACATTACAGAAGGTAAAACAGGTATTTGCTCCTATTAAAAATAAAACAGAAAAATCTACCAACAGTATGGAACTGGAAGAGGCACTGTAATCTAAATATATTCACTTCGAAAGAACCGAACTCAAAAGTATGGTCGAAGCCATTACTGGGCACTCTAAATTGAGGAAGAATCTTAAGGGTTTGGTACTAGGCTAGGACCTTTACAGTTTCTAAATCAAGTAAAGAAGTTTTATTCGATAAATTCACTGCTAGGTGTTTCTTCAATTAAGGGCACTTACTTAACTGGATAAATAGATGGATTAATCATATTTATAGCCAGTAAAAAAAAATTTATTGGTCATAGGCCGTTCTAAAACCAAAGACCATTAGATTAGTAGTAAACAAATAGATTAAAAAAAGAAAAGAAATTAAGCTTATTCATTTAACATTATTACCATTTTAGCCACTCTACTCTCAAAAAACTAACTTATTTTTAAGTAAATACAAAGTTTATCTTTAAGTGCTTTTTACTTTCTCTTAACTAGACAAAGGACTTATTTTTATTATAACTATACAAAGCTAAAATAAATACTTAAATAACTATCCAGTAGACAGAATATAAAGGAAGCTTATGTTCATCTTCATGATTCATTTAATGCATGACTGTTGCTGCAGACATTACTTGCGATCACATTGTGTAAACTGTAGTAAGAGCACTTGAAGAGTTACGATAGTAGTTAAGTACACTCTGATCTAATTTTATTTAAATCTAATTAATAATTTTTATTTTAACTACATTTTTATATACAGAATAAACTATCTTTAAAAATCTGTTTAATAGTATTAGTTGATCTTGTTTATGTATTAAGGAAATGGTCTGGGTGGAGGTCAGAAAATATTCTGTTTAACTCTACTAAAACCATAATTAATACAAAGAATGGATTCAAGATAGATTGGAATTCAGGGTTCAAAAACAGATTGAATAAATATTAAAATGAATAGAGATAGTTGTACCAAAAATATTGTTTTCCTTAAAATAAGGTACGACAACTTACAAAAATTTATGAAACTATTTTACTATATAATTCATTATAAATTATAATTCATTAGGAATTCACTTTCAATTTTAAATCGAGATTGTAATGGTTAAACAACACTTGTAGTACTGCGCATGAAAAAAAAATTAAAGCCAAGTTTTCCCCTTTTAAAATTATAATACTTTTAGAGTCTTTTTTCCTCCGCCTTTTCCTGTTTTCTTTCTTTCCTTTATTTTTTATTTAAACAATCAAGAGAAGAACTTGACATTATAAGAATAATTTAAATGAAGAGAGACAGCTGTGCAACAAATATTATTTTCAATAAAAAGAAGTAAGTATAACATTTACAATTATGTAATACCTATATACGTATATATATAATAAACTGGATAATTCAAACGATGTATTGAATTGGTGAGGGGGTGCAATCAATGAATAAAACAAAAAATAAGTTTTGCTTATTTTTTGTGTTATTCATTGACTGCACCCCCTGTCCCATTCAATGCATTATATAAATGTTTTAGATTGATTTCATTTTAATTTTTTAATAAATGGAATTAAAATAAAGAAATTATTAGGCAGTCTACAGAAAAGTTTTGGTTCCTAAAATTGGATTTTGACGGAAAGTAAGGTAAACAATTGTTTTTCTTTTAAAACTTAATTATTAAATTTGTTGTTATGTTTATTTTAGTAAAAATTAAATATTAATTATATTTATTCTTATTAACTATTTTTCTGAAATTTAAAAACAAGTCTTTGAAGTTAAAAAGAATATTTTCTGATCTCCACCCAGACCATTTCCTTAATACATGTACAAAATCAACTAATATTATTAAACAGATTTTTAAAGATAGTTTATTCTGTATATAAAAATGTAGTTAAAATAAAAAGTATTAATAAGATTTAAATAAAATTAGATCAGAGTGCACTTAACTTCTATCGTAACTCTTCAAGTGCTCTTACTACAGTTTACACAATGTGATCGCAAGTAATGTCTCCAGCAACAATCGTGCATTAAATGAATCATGAAGATGAACATAAGCTTCCTTTATATTCTGTCTACTGGATAGTTATTTAAGTATTTATTTATTTTAGCTTTGTATAGTTATAATAATCTAGTTAAGAGAAAGTAAAAAGTACATAAAGATAAATTTTGTATTTACTTAAAACTAAGTTAGGTTTTTGAGAGTAGAGTGGCTAAAATGGTAATATCGTTAAATGAATAAGCTTAATTTCTTTTCTTTTTTTAATCTATTTGTTAACTACTAATCTAATGGTCTTTGGTTTAAGAACGGCCTATGACCAATAACTTTTTTTTTACTGGCCATAAATCTGATTAATCCAGTTAAGTAAGTGCCCTTAATTGAAGAAACACCTAGCAGTGAATTTATCGAATAAAACTTCTTTGCTTGATTTAGATACTGTAAAGATCCTAGCCTAGTACCAAACCCTCGAGATTCTTCCTATTGATACAAAATTCTTTTATTAACCACTAGAAAATTTTTAAAAGCTTGAAACTTATTCTTTCAATGCCATTATTCCCACAAAATTTCAAGTTCAAACATAATACAACTCAAAATATGACTTTATTAAAAATGTTGGAAACGGAATATCAGATATGCTGTTTCTGAATTCTGAATCAATCAATACAATTGCTTCTGAAAGATTAACTAAAAAATGCCAAATTTTGAGTTTATGTTGTATGTAGTTCTTTTGAAGGAGCGAATATAGTTCCATACAGTTGGCAGATTTTTCTGTTTTATCTTTAATAGGAGCAAATACCTGTTTTACCTTCTGTAATGTACTGGTATATTCGTATATATAAATGTGCTACACTAAATCAATATACATCCCTGTTAACATAAAACAAATTTATGCATTATTGATTAATATTATAGATTTTATATTCTGTGCTTCTGTTTTTTAAATAGTTTATTAAATTTTTGGATGTTCATGATGAACTTCATAATACACATATTCATTGTTTTTAATTTGGAGAAACTATTTAATTTTTTTTATAGTAAAATTATTTATGCTATGTTATTAATTAATAATCTGTAGTAATTGTTCATCCTTTTTGTATTTAATTATCTAATAAAAGTTTATCATTATATTAGTATTTTAATTTCATTATACCCTTTCATCATCACTTACCTTTTATAATTTATTTTTGTACAGTAATTTCTTTTACAGTATTTTGCAACTTTGTGTTCATACTATAATAACTAGTCACCATCTTTGACATAGTGCCTATAGTGCCTATTAGCATTGTCAATGCTTTTCCATAACTCCATGGATTGGTTCTATGCATATTTTATATTTCATATTGGTATAATAGTTGCGATAACGTTTAAGATACGTAGATGGAGCCACTTGAATAACGTCTAAGGCAGTTTTAAGGTTTTAAAACATATTTAATTGATATTTTATCCATTTTTTTGTGTGAATTAGCAAAGTTTAATTTTTTTGTAAATTTTTCAATCATTAATTGTGAATGAAATCCTTCTATATCCCTTAAAAACAACCAAATAAGCCATAACGTTTTGCTAGTTCAATAACAGTCTGAGTAACAAAGATGTCGCCACATGAACGTCTAAGGCAGTTTTAAGGGCGTGAAACATATTTAATTGATATTTTTTCCATTTTTTTGGGCGATTTAACAAATTTTTTTTTTTAGGAATTAGCCATTATCGGTTACGTCTGTTTCTATTCTCGTGTAAATAGATATATTATTTTCTTCAATGAAATAAAACGTTACTCAAATAACGTGTTACTGGAACACGTTAATACATGGTAACAGTTATGCCATAACGTGTTATTAAGATTTCACTGTTTAGCCCATCACTACCAGGAACCCACTCAATGCTCACCCTGTTGTACTCAGCCAGTTTGTTTAGAGCTGGATAGCAAGTGCACCTATGGTAGCTTGACTGTCAGTGAAGAAAGTAATCCTCCTACTTGACACCCACTCCTCTAGTAGTGACCATGCACAGTAATTTAAATTAAAGCAAGTACTTCAGATTGAAATACAGAGGTATACCTACCCTAGGCTAATCTTTTCTCCAGTACCCTGCCCCAGAGAGATCGACAAACATATGATAGAACTAAAATAAGTTCATTCCAAAGTAATGATATGAATTGATAGTCGGTGGAGAGTACAGTTCTTGTGCGCAGTTTCCTTTCTCTCAAATAGAGATATTCCCAGTATTTGATTAACCTATTTACGACCACTGATGCGTATACACAACAATAGTTTAACAATTTTTTTTGTTTTTATTAATTCATATATCAGCTAATTATTTAAGGTTTGCAATTATTAAAAATAATTTTTAATAAATTTTGTCTTCTTTTAACACATTGAAAAATAACAGTAGGTTATATTTCAACACTAATGAGTACTAAGATTTAAATGTTAAATTTAGCTTCCTTGTTTAAATCATTGTTTATTTTAATTGTTAGGATGAAATTTGTGTGTTCAATTCAAATACTGCTTTTAGAATAGTCGTTTTACTTTAATGTTGCATTAACGCATCATTTGGCATTCCTATGAAGTTTTTACAAAGAAGACAGGACCATGCATGTGCTATGTTTTTACTCTTAAATATATTTTGAATATTCTGATTTATTATATTTATTATGAGTTCTCAAATTATTATTTATATGCTTTAATCTTAATTGGATTCCTTTCCAAAGGTCTGTTCTTGTGTTTACCAATTTACTCATCTATTATACCTTCAATATATTGTTCATGAATAATATATGATATATGGGAGTCTGCGATCCCCTTTTCTTATCTCTCCAGCCACCTTGACCATAGGGGACACCCTTCTACCTGCGTGAACCACTTCTCGCAAACCAATAATGTTCGAAACCAACCGGCCCTTCGATGGGTCGTTCGAACGAATGTTCCCCGAATGAAGGCCCGATAGCCAGATCTAACAATAACAACCGATAAGAGGAAGACCAGCTGTGAACACGGTGTTAGATGAAGTGAGAAAGGACGACATTTGATCCAGGGATGAGACAAGGCAAAGAGGTAGAGTGTGTAAAAGCCAAACTATTTATAGATGTGAGAGATGTAATGTTAAGTTACACCCAGAATGTTTTAAATCATACCACGAAAAAAAATGAAAATTGTGATTTTTTTGTGAAAATAATATGCAAATTGTAATTTTTTATTTCTTTTAAGGTGTTTATTATTCAAACGATTGTAATAAAAGTTTTCATGATACAGTATTATTGTATCACCTTACCTAACAAACATATCACCTTACATATCTCTAAAAAAAAAAATTTTTTTTTAAAGTATATACAGTAGAAACCCGATAATTATGGTCAAGGGGCTGATGATTTGGTACGAATTATCGGGAGTACAAAATAAAAAAAACTAAAAAACGTATTAATGCAAACATGCATGTATTAAGAAATATGTACAATGTGGTATGAATAAAAACAACGAAATAAACACTGCTTTACAATAAACAATTAATACAATATGTACAATTAAATAAACGCCAATCAAACATTTGTTCGAAAAAAAATCCGTAATTTTTTTTTTACACAACCCTTGCAGACGTATTGCAGGGTATTGTCAATTACTTCGTCAAGAGTTTTCAGAGCAAAAAATACCTCATCACCAACATCTGATTTTGCTAAAAAATGGCGCACGTTGTTGACGTATTGTTTAGCAACTTTAGCTGTAATTGTTGGTACATCATCTTCTTCATCTCCCTCTTCACCATCAACGTCCTCAGATGGGGCTAAAATTTCTTCGTCAGTTAACATCCCCGATACTGCTATGCCATCGTCAAAATGTACGAAGTCTTTGAATGATTTTCTTCATTTTGTGTAAAGCGATCCCAAATGACATTCAACATCTTACACAGCATCTTCTTTAAACGGAAGTTTCGCTTTGTAAACCCACACGCTTGATTTTATGTTTTTATCTTGGTTTGGCCGACTTACCTATCATTAGCGGTTATAATTTCTCCGATCCCTCCATATTGGCTGCCAACAGTATGGTTACACGTTCTATACTGCTTTTGGCAATTTTCTTATATAAAACACATTGAAGATCGGGGAGAATAGGCCCGTTTCGTGGGCATTGAATTTGTTCTTTGGCTCGTAAGGTTCAATTATTTGTCCCAATTCATCATTCCATTCAGAGCAAACGTTATCTACTACATTTGCACTTTCCCCACTAAGCTTCCTATATTTTATGTTTTGTATTTTTTTTAATCTATCGAACCATCCGTCATTTGCACGAAAGTCTTCAATTACCATTTTTTTCTGCAATAGCTCGGGATTTTTCCCTTAAAATATTTCCTCCAACCTGGAGGTACATATTGAAGTTAGGTTAGAAAAATATAAAATAAACACAGCAGAGTATCATAATAACGAGAACACTTTAATAACATCTGAACAGTACATGGTGTTTGGCTAAACTGACGCTACTTGAGATGTGTAACGGGCAAAAACATGGCGTCCCCTAGAGTATACAAAAAGCCGTTGTCCAAGACAACCTAAATCTATAACAATATGGAAATCACACTTACATTTTAGAATAAATCTTTTAATGAACAATATTAAATAATTACAATTAGAGTAAGATAATATTTTTAACACTCTCCCTCATTAAAAAGATTCTGACACTTAAGCCCAACTTCTTTTTTCAAGTTTTTAATCTTGGTCCATGGAGCGGTTTGGTCAGGAAGTCAGCCAACTGTTTTTCAGTTGCGATGGGCTTGATTTCCAGTATTCCTTCTTGAACAACCTCACGGACAAAAAAGTGGCGAATTCTTATATGTTTCGTTCTTCGATGAAATTCTGGATTTTTAGCTAGCTTAATAGCTGCTTCATTGTCAACATACAGAGCAGGAATTTGAAGATTACTTTGGGGAAGCAGTTCTTCAAATAACCGCTTCAACCAAACTATTTCTTTTGCAGCTTCACTTGCTGCTATAAGTTCTGCTTCAGTCGTAGACAGCGCTACACAAGATTGTCTTTGACTAGTCCATGATATAGGACCCCCAGCAAACATGCAGATGATTCCAGTTGTTGATCTTCCAGTGTCTAAATCACCACCAAGATCTGCATCACTGTATCCCACGACTTGGTTCGAGCCGTTACAACTATAGAAAAGTCCTATATCCTCAGTTCCCTTAATATATCTGAATATTCTCTTTACTTTAATAACATCTTGTGCTAAAGGCTTTTCTAATGATCTTGACACAACGCTTACTGCATAGGCTATGTCTGGCCTAGTTAAAACAGTCAGATACATTAGAGCTCCAACAGCCTCTCTGTAAGGGAACTTAATAGATTCTTCTTTCGTTTCAGTATTCTCTGGTTTATTCAAAATTGGAATAGAAACAGCTCTACAATCTTGCATATTAAACCTTTTGAGAATCTTTCGAATGTAGGCCTTCTGATGAACTCTGATGCCATGTTTCTCTTGAGTAATCTCCAATCCAAGGTAATATCCGAGGGTCTTACTTTGCACTTTAAACTCAGAGGTCAAATTTGAGAAAAATTCGGTAAGCATTTCTTTGCATGTGGACGCAACCAATCCATCATCCACATAGAGTGCCACAATTAGTTGGTCAGTATTTCTCTTCAGAATGAATATGCAAGGGTCTGCGTGACTCTGTACAAACTTTAATCTATTCATAAAATTGCAGAATCTCTGGAACCAACATCTGGCTGCCTGTTTTAAGCCATAAAGTCCTTTTATGAGCTTACAAACCTTATCAGTACCATCACTAAATCCTTCAGGTTGCTTCATGAAAATGTCTTCATTTTTATCTAATTCCCCATATAGAAATGCCGTTGAGACATCAAATTGTGCAAGACTCATTTTTCTACTGGAACCTGAAAATTCCAGTGAAACTACAAGTTCCAAAATAGATAACCAAGAAGATTCTGAACCAGATTTCTATGGATTTTCGGACTATGATGAAGAAATAGAATCAACCAAGATGAGTCTAAGAAACAGGGAGAGCCTTCGTGCACCAGCAAAATACAGCGAATTCATTGCAATGGCTATGACTCAGTTATCCACAACTCCTGAAAATTATCAAGAAGCCATTAAATGTAAAGACTCTCAGCATTGGCAGAAAACAATGAAAAAAGAAATAGCATCACTTCATGAAAACAGAACTTAGACCTTAGTGGAGCCTCCTGAGAATAAAAAGGTTTTAGCAAGACATGACCGGTCTAATCAGTTTCATCATTACTTGTATTTAAAAAAATATACTTTAGATAATTACAGGCCGAATGAAGTACCTATAGAGAACGGTCCCATTCAGAGCTACTATTAAAAACCAAAACAAGATATACTTAAATTTTAAACCTCCCTATTAAGTATAACTTGGTTCGATTTCCTCTAGCAACTCAGTATGAGACAATTCACCGAGACTATCGACCCCTGAGGAAAGCTAGCCTAATTGCATACTTCATAAACTTAATTTCACTAATACACCTAATATAAATGAAAAACAATATTTTACCATGAAATTTCTTTATAAAGGATTTACCACTATTAAACGAACAAATTGACCAACAGTATTATTTTTTTCTTTTTTGACCCTATAATAGATGTTAAGCAAGATAGTTTAGCAAAGATCTTAAACAAAGTATTCTAGAGCCAGTAGTATTGTAAATTATAGTCTAAGTCAAATGTTCTATCCAGAGCGTTAGAAGGTTTCCCTACACTGTGTACTGCATTCTGTAAAGGTCATGTAGGGGAGTATGAATGTTAAGAGTACATTATGGGTAAGTGTGCATCGAGTACATATTTTCAGCAAGACATGACCGGTCTAACCAGTTTCATCATTACTTGTATTTGAAAAAATAGACTTTAGATAATTACAGGCCGAATGAAGTACCTATAGAGAACGGTCCCATTCAGAGCTAATATTAAAAACTAAAACAAGATATACTTAAATTTTAAACCTCCCTATTAAGTATAACTTGGTTCGATTTCCTCTAGCAACGCAGTATGAGACCAATTACCGAGACTATCGACCCCTGAGGAGAGCTAGGCTAATTGCATACTTCATAAACTTAATTTAACTAATACACCTAATATAAATGAAAAACAATATTTTACCATGAAATTTCTTTATAAAGGATTTACCACTATTAAACAAACAAATTGACCAACAATATTATTTTATCGTTTTAAACCCTCTAAACGATGTTAAGCAAGATAGTTTAGCAAATATCTTAAATAAAGTATTCTAGAGCCAATAGTATTGTAAATTATAGTCTAAGTCAAATGTTCTATCCTGAGCGTTAGAAGGTTGCCCTACACTGTTTACTGCATTCTGTAAGGGTCATATGGGGGAGTATGAATGTTAAGGGTACCCTACGGGCAAGTGGGCATCGAGTACTTATTTTCAGCAAGACAGGACCGGTTTAATCAGTTTCATCATTACGTGACCTTAAAAAAATATAATTTAGATTTTTACAGACGGAGTTAAGTATTTTTTTTGAACAGTCCCAATCAGAGATACTATTAAAAACAAAAACAAGATATACTTAAATTTTAAACCTCCCTATTAAGTATAACTTGGTTCGATTTCCTCTAGCAACGCAGTATGAGACCAATTACTGAGACTATCGACCCCTGAGGAGAGCTAGGCTAATTACATACTTCATAAACTTAATTTAACTAATACACCTAATATAAATGAAAAACAATATTTTACCATGAAATTTCTTTATAAAGGATTTACCACTATTAAACGAACAAATTGACCAACAGTATTATTTTTTCTTTTTAGACCATATAAATGATGTTAAGCGAGATAGTTTAGCAAAGACCTTAAACAAAGTATTCTAGAACCAGCAGTATTGTGAATTATAGTCTAAGTCAAATGTTCTATTCAGAGCGTTAGAAGGTAGGCCTACACTCTTTACTGCATTCTGTAAAAGTCATGTGGGGGAGCATGTATGTTAAGGGTACCTTATGGGTAAGTGTGCACCGAGTACATATTTTCAGCAAGACAAGACTGGTCTAATCAGTTTCATCATTACTTGTATTTTAAAAATTATACTTTAGATATTTACAGGCCGAATTAAGTAACTATAGTGAACGGTCCCATTCAGGCTACTATTAAAAACCAAAACAAGATATACTTAAGTTTTAAACCTCTCTATTAAGTATAACTTGGTTCGATTTCCTCTAGCAACACAGTATAAGACCATTTACTGAGACTATCGACCCGTTAGGAGAGCTAGGCTAATTGCAAACTTCATAAAAAAAATATTTTACCATGCAATTTTTTTATAAAGGATTTACCACTATGAAACGAACAAATTGACCAACAATATTATTTTTTCGTGTTAAACCCTCTAAACGATGGTAAGCAAGATAGTTTAGAAAAGATCTTAAACAAAGTATTCTAGAGCCAGTAGTATTGTAAATTATAGTGTAAGTCAAATGTTCTATCCAGAGCATTAGAAGGTTGCCCTACACTGTTTACTGCATTCTGTAAGGGTCATGTGGGGGAGTATGAATGTTAAGGGTACCCTATGGGCAAGTGTGCATCAAGTACTTATTTTCAGCAAGACAGGACCGGTTTAATCAATTTCATTATTACGTGACTTTTAAAATTTTAATTTAGACTTTTACAGACGAAGATAAGCATTTTTTTGGAACGGTCCCTATCAGAGATAGTATTAAAATAAAAACAAGATATACATAAATTTTAAACCTCTCTATTAAGTATAACTTAATTCGATTTCCTCTAATCAGTTTAATTAGTCTAATAAGTTTCACCACTATTAAACGAACAAATTGACCAACAGTATTATTTTTTCTTTTTTGACCCTATAAATGATGTTAAGCAAGATAGTTTAGCAAAGATCTTAAACAAAGTATTCTAGAGCCAGTAGTATTGTAAATTATATTCTAAGTCAAATGTTCTATCCAGAGCGTTAGAAGGTTTCCCTACACTGTGTACTGCATTCTGTAAAGGTCATGTAGGGGGTATGAATGTTAAGAGAACCTTATCAGTAAGTGTGCATCGAGTACATATTTTCAGCAAGACATGACCGGTCTAATCAGTTTCATCATTACTTGTATTTAAAAAAATATACTTTAGATAATTACAGGCCGAATGAAGTACCTATAGAGAACGGTCCCATTCAGAGCTACTATTAAAAACCAAAACAAGATATACTTAAATTTTAAACCTCCCTATTAAGTATAACTTGGTTCGATTTCCTCTAGCAACTCAGTATGAGACAATTCACCGAGACTATCGACCCCTGAGGAAAGCTAGCCTAATTGCATACTTCATAAACTTAATTTAACTAATACACCTAATGTAAATGAAAAAAAAATACTTTACCATGAAATTTCATTATAAAAGATTTACCACTATTAAACGAACAAATTGACCAACAATATTATTTTATCGTTTTAAACCCTCTAAACGATGTTAAGCAAGATAGTTTAGCAAAGATCTTAAACAAAGTATTCTAGAGCCAGTAGTATTGTCTAAGTCAAATGTTCTATTCAGAGCGTTAGAAGGTAGGCCTACACTGTTTACTGCATTCTGTAAAAGTCATGTGAAGGAGCATGTATGTTAAGGGTACCTTATGGGTAAGTGTGCACCGAGTACATATTTTCAGCAAGACAGGCCTGGTCTAATCAGTTTCATCATTACTTGTATTTTAAAAATTATACTTTAGATAATTACAGGCCGAATTAAGTACCTATAGTGAACGGTCCCATTCAGGCTACTATTAAAAACCAAAACAAGATATACTTAAGTTTTAAACCTCTCTATTAAGTATAACTTGGTTTGATTTCCTCTAGCAAAGCAGTATGAGACCATTTACCGAGACTATCGACCCCTGAGGAGAGCTAGGGTAATTGCATACTTCATAAACTTAATTTAACTAATACACCTAATGTAAATGAAAAACAATATTTTACCATGAAATTTCTTTATAAAGGATTTACCACTATTAAACGAACAAATTGACCAACAGTATTATTTTTTTCTTTTTTGACCCTATAATAGATGTTAAGCAAGATAGTTTAGCAAAGATCTTAAACAAAGTATTCTAGAGCCAGTAGTATTGTAAATTATAGTCTAAGTCAAATGTTCTATCCTGAGCGTTAGAAGGTTGCCCTACACTGTTTACTGCATTCTGTGAAGGTCATGTGAGGAGTATGAATGTTAAGGGTACCCTATGGGCAAGTGGGCATCGAGTACTTATTTTCAGCAAGACAGGACCGGTTTAATCAGTTTCATCATTACGTGACTTTAAAAAAATATAATTTAGATTTTTACAGACGGAGTTAAGTATTTTTTTTTAACAGTCCCAATCAGAGATACTATTAAAAACAAAAACAAGATATACTTAAATTTTAAACCTCCCTATTAAGTAAAACTTGATTCGATTTCCTCTAGCAACTCAGTATGAGACAATTCACCGAGACTATCGACCCCTGAGGAGAGCTAGGCTAATTGCATACTTCATAAACTTAATTTAACTAATACACCTAATATAAATGAAAAACAATATTTTACCATGAAATTTCTTTATAAAGGATTTACCACTATTAAACGAACAAATTGACCAACAGTATTATTTTTTCTTTTTAGACCCTATAAATGATGTTAAGCGAGATAGTTTAGCAAAGACCTTAAACAAAGTATTCTAGAGCCAGTAGTATTGTAAATTATAGTCTAAGTCAAATGTTCTATCCTGAGCGTTAGAAGGTTGCCCTACACTGTTTACTGCATTCTGTAAGGGTCATATGGGGGAGTATGAATGTTAAGGGTACCCTACGGGCAAGTGGGCATCGAGTACTTATTTTCAGCAAGACAGGACCGGTTTAATCAGTTTCATCATTACGTGACTTTAAAAAAATATAATTTAGATTTTTACAGACGGAGTTAAGTATTTTTTTTGAACAGTCCCAATCAGAGATACTATTAAAAACAAAAACAAGATATACTTAAATTTTAAACCTCCCTATTAAGTATTACTTGGTTCGATTTCCTCTAGCAATGCAGTATGAGACCAATTACCGAGACTATCGACCCCTGAGGAGAGCTAGGCTAATTGCAAACTTCATAATAAAAATATTTTACCATGCAATTTTTTTATAAAGGATTTACCACTATGAAACGAACAAATTGACCAACAGTATCATTTTTTCGTGTTAAACCCTCTAAACGATGTTAAGCAAGATAGTTTAGCAAAGATCTTAAACAAAGTATTCTAGAGCCAGTAGTATTGTAAATTATAGTCTAAGTCAAATGTTCTATCCAGAGCGTTAGAAGGTTTCCCTACACTGTGTACTGCATTCTGTAAAGGTCATGTAGGGGGTATGAATGTTAAGAGAACCTTATGGATAAGTGTGCATCGAGTACATATTTTCAGCAAGACATGACCGGTCTAATCAGTTTCATCATTACTTGTATTTAAAAAAATATACTTTAGATAATTACAGGCCGAATGAAGTACCTATAGAGAACGGTCCCATTCAAAGCTACTATTAAAAACCAAAACAAGATATACTTAAATTTTAAACCTCCCTATTAAGTATAACTTGGTTCGATTTCCTCTAGCAACTCAGTATGAGACAATTCACCGAGACTATCGACCCCTGAGGAAAGCTAGCCTAATTGCATACTTCATAAACTTAATTTCACTAATACACCTAATATAAATGAAAAACAATATTTTGCCATGAAATTTCTTTATAAAGATTTACCACTATTAAACGAACAAATTGACCAACAGTATTATTTTTTTCTTTTTTGACCCTATAATAGATGTTAAGCAAGATAGTTTAGCAAAGATCTTAAACAAAGTATTCTAGAGCCAGTAGTATTGTAAATTATAGTCTAAGTCAAATGTTCTATCCTGAGCGTTAGAAGGTTGCCCTACACTGTTTACTGCATTCTGTAAAGGTCATGTGAGGAGTATGAATGTTAAGGGTACCCTATGGGCAAGTGGGCATCGAGTACTTATTTTCAGCAAGACAGGACCGGTTTAATCAGTTTCATCATTACGTGACTTTAAAAAAATATAATTTAGATTTTTACAGACGGAGTTAAGTATTTTTTTTTAACAGTCCCAATCAGAGATACTATTAAAAACAAAAACAAGATATACTTAAATTTTAAACCTCCCTATTAAGTATAACTTGGTTCGATTTCCTCTAGCAACTCAGTATGAGACAATTCACCGAGACTATCGACCCCTGAGGAGAGCTAGGCTAATTGCATACTTCATAAACTTAATTTAACTAATACACCTAATATAAATGAAAAACAATATTTTACCATGAAATTTCTTTATAAAGGATTTACCACTATTAAACGAACAAATTGACCAACAATATTATTTTATCGTTTTAAACCCTCTAAACGATGTTAAGCAAGATAGTTTAGCAAAGATCTTAAACAAAGTATTCTAGAGCCAGTAGTATTGTGAATTATAGTCTAAGTCAAATGTTCTATTCAGAGCGTTAGAAGGTAGGCCTACACTGTTTACTGCATTCTGTAAAAGTCATGTGGGGGAGCATGTACGTTAAGGGTACCTTATGGGTAAGTGTGCACCGAGTACATATTTTCAGCAAGACAGGACGGGTCTAATCAGTTTCATCATTACTTGTATTTTAAAAATTATACTTTAGATAATTACAGGCCGAATTAAGTACCTATAGTGAACGGTCCCATTCAGGCTACTATTAAAAACCAAAACAAGATATACTTAAGTTTTAAACCTCTCTATTAAGTATAACTTGGTTCGATTTCCTCTAGCAACGCAGTATGAGACCATTTACCGAGACTATCGACCCCTGAGGAGAGCTAGGGTAATTGCATACTTCATAAACTTAATTTAACTAATACACCTAATGTAAATGAAAAAATAATACTTTACCATGAAATTTCATTATAAAAGATTTACCACTATTAAACAAACAAATTGACCAACAATATTATTTTATCGTTTTAAACCCTCTAAATGATGTTAAGCAAGATAGTTCAGCAAAGATCTTAAACAAAGTATTCTAGAGCCAGTAGTATTGTAAATTATAGTCTAAGTCAAATGTTCTATCCTGAGCGTTAGAAGGTTGCCCTACACTATTTACTGCATTCTGTAAGGGTCGTGTGGGGGAGTATGATTGTTAAGGGTACCCTATGGGCAAGTGGGCATCGAGTACTTATTTTAAGCAGGACAGGACCGGTTTAATCAATTTCATTATTATGTGACTTTTAAAAATTTAATTTAGACTTTTACAGACGAAGTTAAACATTTTTTTGGAACGGTCCCTATCAGAGATAGTATTAAAAACAAAAACAAGATATACTTAAATTTTAAACCTCTCTATTAAGTATAACTTAATTCGATTTCCTCTAATTAGTTTAATTAGTCTAATAAGTTTCATCATCACTTGTATTTTAAAAAATATACTTTAGATAATTACAGGCCGAATTAAATACCTATAGTGAACGGTCCCATTCAGAGCTACTATTAAAAACCAAAACAAGATATACTACTTTAGATATATTTCTTTCTAGGCTACTTGCATACTTCATAAACTTAATTTAACTAATACACCTAATATAAATGAAAAACAATATTTTACCATGAAATTTCTTTATAAAGGATTTACCACTATTAAACGAACAAATTGACCAACAGTATTATTTTTTTCTTTTTTGACCCTATAAATGATGTTAAGCAAGATAGTTTAGCAAAGATCTTAAACAAAGTATTCTAGAGCCAGTAGTATTGTAAATTATAGTCTAAGTCAAATGTTCTATCCAGAGCGTTAGAAGGTTTCCCTACACTGTGTACTGCATTCTGTAAAGGTCATGTAGGGGGTATGAATGTTAAGAGAACCTTATGGGTAAGTGTGCATCGAGTACATATTTTCAGCAAGACATGACCGGTCTAATCAGTTTCATCATTACTTGTATTTAAAAAAATATACTTTAGATAATTACAGGCCGAATGAAGTACCTATAGAGAACGGTCCCATTCAGAGCTACTATTAAAAACCAAAACAAGATATACTTAAATTTTAAACCTCCCTATTAAGTATAACTTGGTTAGATTTCCTCTAGCAACTCAGTATGAGACAATTCACCGAGACTATCGACCCCTGAGGAAAGCTAGCCTAATTGCATACTTCATAAACTTAATTTAACTAATACACCTAATGTAAATGAAAAAATAATACTTTACCATGAAATTTCTTTATAAAGGATTTAACACTATTAAACGAACAAATTGACCAACAGTATTATTTTTTCTTTTTTGACCCTATAAATGATGTTAAGCAAGATAGTTTAGCAAAGATCTTAAACAAAGTATTCTAGAGCCAGTAGTATTGTAAATTATAGTCTAAGTCAAATGTTCTATCCTGAGCGTTAGAAGGTTGCCCTACACTGTTTACTGCATTCTGTAAAGGTCATGTGAGGAGTATGAATGTTAAGGGTACCCTATGGGCAAGTGGGCATCGAGTACTTATTTTCAGCAAGACAGGACCGGTTTAATCAGTTTCATCATTACGTGACTTTAAAAAAATATAATGTAGATTTTTACAGACGGAGTTAAGTATTTTTTTTTAACAGTCCCAATCAGAGATACTATTAAAAACAAAAACAAGATATACTTAAATTTTAAACCTCCCTATTAAGTATAACTTGGTTCGATTTCCTCTAGCAACTCAGTATGAGACAATTCACCGAGACTATCGACCCCTGAGGAGAGCTAGGCTAATTGCATACTTCATAAACTTAATTTAACTAATACACCTAATATAAATGAAAAACAATATTTTACCATGAAATTTCTTTATAAAGGATTTACCACTATTAAACGAACAAATTGACCAACAGTATTATTTTTTCTTTTTAGACCCTATAAATGATGTTAAGCGAGATAGTTTAGCAAAGACCTTAAACAAAGTATTCTAGAGCCAGTAGTATTGTAAATTATAGTCTAAGTCAAATGTTCTATCCTGAGCGTTAGAAGGTTGCCCTACACTGTTTACTGCATTCTGTAAGGGTCATGTGGGGGAATATGAATGTTAAGGGTACCCTACGGGCAAGTGGGCATCGAGTACTTATTTTCAGCAAGACAGGACCGGTTTAATCAGTTTCATCATTACGTGACTTTAAAAAAATATAATTTAGATTTTTACAGACGGAGTTAAGTATTTTTTTTGAACAGTCCCAATCAGAGATACTATTAAAAACCAAAACAAGATATACTTAAATTTTAAACCTCCCTATTAAGTATAACTTGGTTCGATTTCCTCTAGCAATGCAGTATGAGACCAATTACCGAGACTATCGACCCCTGAGGAGAGCTAGGCTAATTACATACTTCATAAACTTAATTTAACTAATACACCTAATATAAATGAAAAGCAATATTTTACCATGAAATTTCTTTATAAAGGATTTACCACTATTAAACGAACAAATTGACCAACAGTATTATTTTTTCTTTTTAGACCCTATAAATGATGTTAAGCGAGATAGTTTAGCAAAGACCTTAAACAAAGTATTCTAGAACCAGCAGTATTGTGAATTATAGTCTAAGTCAAATGTTCTATTCAGAGCGTTAGAAGGTAGGCCTACACTGTTTACTGCATTCTGTAAAAGTCATGTGGGGGAGTATGAATGTTAAGGGTACCCTACGGGCAAGTGGGCATCGAGTACTTATTTTCAGCAAGACAGGACCGGTTTAATCAGTTTCATCATTACGTGACTTTAAAAAAATATAATTTAGATTTTTACAGATGGAGTTAAGTATTTTTTTTGAACAGTCTCAATCAGAGATACTATTAAAAACAAAAACAAGATATACTTAAATTTTAAACCTCCCTATTAAGTATAACTTGGTTCGATTTCCTCTAGCAACGCAGTATGAGACCATTTACCGAGACTATCGACCCCTGAGGAGAGCTAGGCTAATTGCAAACTTCATAATAAAAATATTTTACCATGCAATTTTTTTATAAAGGATTTACCACTATGAAACGAACAAATTGACCAACAGTATTATTTTTTCATGTTAAACCCTCTAAACGATGGTACGCAAGATAGTTTAGCAAAGATCTTAAACAAAGTATTCTAGAGCCAGTAGTATTGTAAATTATAGTGTAAGTCAAATGTTCTATCCAGAGCGTTAGAAGGTTGCCCTACACTGTTTACTGCATTCTGTAAGGGTCATGTGGGGGAGTATGAATGTTAAGGGTACCCTATGGGCAAGTGTGCATCGAGTACTTATTTTCAGCAAGACAGGACCGGTTTAATCAATTTCATTATTATGTGACTTTTAAAAATTTAATTTAGACTTTTACAGACGAAGTCAAACATTTTTTTGGAACGGTCCCTATCAGAGATAGTATTAAAAACAAAAACAAGATATACTTAAATTTTAAACCTCTCTATTAAGTATAACTTAATTTGATTTCCTCTGCAACGCAGTATGAGACCAATTACCGAGACTATCGACCCCTGAGGAGAGCTAGGCTAATTACATACATCATAAACTTAATTTAACTAATACACCTAATATAAATGAAAAAAAATATTTTACCATGCAATTTTTTTATAAAGGATTTACCACTATGAAACGAACAAATTGACCAACAATATTATTTTTTCGTGTTAAACCCTCTAAACGATGGTAAGCAAGATAGTTTAGCAAAGATCTTAAGCAAGTATTCTAGAGCCAGTAGTATTGTAAATTATAGTGTAAGTCAAATGTTCTATCCAGAGCATTAGAAGGTTGCCCTACACTGTTTACTGCATTCTGTAAGGGTCGTGTGGGGGAGTATGAATGTTAAGGGTACCCTATGGGCAAGTGTGCATCAAGTACTTATTTTGAGCAAGACAGGACCGGTTTAATCAATATCATTATTTCGTGACTTTTAAAAATTTAATTTAAACTTTTACAGACAAAGTTAAGCATTTTTTTGGAACGGTCCCTATCAGAGATAGTATTAAAAACAAAAACAAGATATAGTTAAATAAACTTGATCCACTTCACTGTTTTTAAAAAGATTTATTTTGAATGAACAACTGATAAGAAACTTAAACTAACATAGTAACTGACTAACTAAAGACTAATGACATAATGAGAATGAGAATGAGAATGTGGAGTGCTCTGGGGCGGGGTATATAAGGACTATGATAGGAAGATGTGTCAGCTGCTGATCTTGCAGTCGGTGGTGTGACCATATATGGACTTAACTCCTCCCTGGGTAAATTTGTCCTGCTCCTGAAGCACATTCCTTATAAAGATTTTGTAGAATTATGCGATGATCTTCCGAAGGTTGATATAATACATTGGGAACAGGAATCGAAGTTTTAGTACAGTATTTTAAATAAACATAGTACAATAATGAACAAAAGATAATGATGAGGAGAAGAGTGCCTCCCAAAATAATTAGTTGATGTGAATCCCAAATTTCATTGATTTCAATATAATCAGGAATAGAAATATTTAAGGGATGTAAGAGAGTCAAATTGGATAATAGATGAATATAAAAAGGTTGTAGAGAGATATGAGGAGTATGTTTATAAACTTTGTTGAGGATAGGAAAACAATCAGTAGCACTTACATTAATTAACGCAATAGCGGGTAGAAATACAGAATTATTCTTACAATCTATGATTTGATTTACATTGGTTGTAATATATTGGTTTAAATAATCATTATATCTAATATGATTGGTATTACTAACTTTACGCTTACAATAGCGGCTAGTCCTATTGGTTAAAATATTAAGTATACATTTATTTGTTTCTAATACTACATGTTTACAGTAATAGCCATTAATATATTGGCAAGTCCCTTTATAATAAGTATTATTAATATTAATAATTAAATTAGTTGCTAAATCTAATTCATATATAGTATTGTTAATAAGAGAGGGTATAGGTATTAGTAAATGTCCTTTATAAAGATGGTCTTGTACAGGAATTTGAATAAATACATGTAAGATATTATTATGATTTGAACAATAAATCTTAGAATTAGACCATAATACATTAGGGTCATTAGATAATATAGTTATATTATACAGGCTATTTAATACATCATTCATTAGTTTTGAATGTATAGTTCCTAGTTTACAAAATTCTACAGATAAAATGAGCTCCTCAATTTTGGTATTAAGATAATTAATGTGAATAAATAGTTCATAAGCTTGTTCATGTAAGGAAATATTATTAATATTCATTTGATTAATAATGAAGTTAGAATTTATGGCTGTAATGTCTTTTTCGAAATTAAGAATTATTTGTTTATTCGTATTGATAATGTTGTTCATATTAGCATTGGCTTGGTGGTTGGAAAGTGATATTTGTTGAATTATGTAATCATAGTGTTCTTTGTCATTTGCGTCCATATTGCCAGTCACCCATGAGATGGCAGTGCCTAATCCATTGATTAATCCTCTTTTATCTCTAATATGAATGGGATATAATAATTTCATTTGATGATTAACATGTTCTAATGTTTCAATTAACATATTATAAATGCCTACGGTTTTATAAGTGGGAAGTACTTTGTTGATATTATCGATTTCAAGTTGTAAAAGTGTTAAATTATAAAAGTGATATGTTTCGTGAAATTGTTGTATGATTTTAATATTGTTTATAGTATAATGTAGAAGTCCTGATGAGTTTGTTAAATCGACAACTCTAATTGTGGTCGTCTGTTGTAGTGTCAGAAGGGTGAGGGTTAGAAGAACCTTCATCTGAAACAAAATAGTGCTTTTTCTTTTTATTCGGTCTCCTTATATTATCAATATGGGTTTTAATTGTGCGATTTTGTCCTTGTACTAAGATAACAGGTTTAAATCTATCTTTTGATTTAATATTTCGTTCTTTATTTTTATAGTAGAGCGTTTCATCTGTTAATTCTGGAATATCTTCTCGATTTACATTTAATTTTTCGTTTCTTTGTGATTTGATGTGATCGATTTTGTGTTTTATAGATTCATGTACTAATTTTAAGTTATTGTGATATTGTTGTATTTGTAATTCGGTGATAGTGCTGTCATTTAAATCTGTTTGTATTTGGCCAAATGTTATTTCATTTGGAGTAAGCTTAAGTTGTTGGTTCAATGTGTTGTTGTATGCAATGACTGCTAATTTAAGTGTTTCATGTATTTTATAAGTTTTTCGTTCTTTACTAATTATTCTTAATAATTCTACTAATGTAGAGTGACATTTATTTAATAGGCCTAGTGAATTTGAGTGTTGTGCGGAAGTGTAGTGTAATTCTATATTGTGTAAATTACATAATTGTTGTACTAGGTTGTTTTTCATCTCCGTTCCTTGATCTAGAATTATTCTTTTCGGTGTAGGGTATAAGCTTAAATAGTCTTGCAATTGTTTAGTTATATTTGTGGCATTGGTTGCATTTAGTGTTTGAGCGAAGAGTCTTTTAGAAAATGTGTCTATGGATGTGAAAATGTTAGCATTATTAAATTTTAAAACGTCGATCATTATTTCTTCGAAGGGTTTAATTGGCGTTGGAGTTTGTTGGAATTTTGTCTTCAGCGGTTTTTTTTCGTATTTCGTTAATTTACATGTTTCACACTTGTTTATATATTCGGTGATTTTATCCTTCATGTTCGGGAAATAATAATTTCTTTTTAATTTCTCGAATGTCTCTAATATTCCTCTATGTTTGGTTTTCCCTAAATGGTAGTCTGTAATTATTTGTAATTGTTCATCTAAGTCTTCAATATCTGTAGCCATGGTAAAATACCGTTTGATCTTTACAGTTGGAAAATCGTTTTCTATTATTTTCTGTAGTTCTTTAAAATATTCGTCATAAAGTTCTTCTATAGATTCAATATTTGGACTGCAAAATACTCCGTATGATTTGTTTGGTTCTAAAATTTCTAGTAGCATTGTTTCTAAGTCTGATTTTTGTTGTAATATAAGTCTATGTCTGTTTTTATTAAATGGTTTATCATATTTTATTTCCGAGATATTACCTCGTCTTATAATAATTTGTTGTTTTTCTATATTTATACATTTGTCCTTTTCGCATAACCAGATTTGTTCGTTACTTGAGTCTTGTGAATGTATTGTCGCTATACTTTCTAAATCTTCATTGTCTCTTTCTTCATTTTGAGGAATGTCGCGAAGTTCTTCCATAACGGCTTCGTATTCTGCTGTATCGTTTCCAGATGTGTCTGTGATTATTTGGTCAATGTCAATTTCACTGTCTTCAGAATGATGTAATTCCGTATTTCTTGATAATGCATCAGCTACAAAATTCTTTTTTCCTTGTATGTGTTTAATATCGAATTCAAAGTCTTGTAGTTTCCAAATCCATTTCATTATTCTGCTGTTTCCATTTTTCATAGTAAATACCCACGTTAGTGGTTTGTGGTCAGTTTGTAATAAAAATTTTGAACCGTATAAATATGGTTTGAAATGTTGGGTAGACCATACGATTGCTAAAAGTTCTTTTTCAATCGCGCTGTAATTGGTTTCTGCTTTTTGTAATACTCGCGAGGCGAATGCTATGGGATGTTCGATACCGTCGTCGTCTTTTGGGGATAATACTGCTCCTATAGCTTTATTACTTGCATCTGTTGTTAATGTAAATTGTCTATTCCAATCTGGATAGGCCAGTATTGGTGCGTTCGTCATTAGTTCAATTAATTGTTTAAATGAATGTTTGATGTCATCTGTCTTAAATATTTTAGTTTGTAAGGATTGTGAAATAGGTTTACTTATTTTTGCATAGTTTTTAATAAATTTTCTATTATTAAATTATAATGTTTTATCCGAGGTGTATTTCGTACCTCTCCAGTGTTTCTTTTTGACTTTACCTCTTAAATAGTTGCGCACATCCGCGATCTTAGATCTAAATAAAGTTGCATATGTTTTTATATTGTTTTCCCTCTTTACTTTATTTCTATTTAATTTGTTTGTATTTATTTTCTTTTGAGTTTTAATAATATTAGGATATTTTTCTGTTTTATTAATATTGTTGCGGGGGAGAGGGGCCTTTCACAATCGAAACGCAAATCTCTTCCCCTGGGGGGTTGCCAGTTCTAATGAAGGACCAAATATGGTGGGAGGAGAGGGTAAAAGAGTTCAACAAAACAAAATCCTCATCCCCGTTTCAAACTGATCCGAATCATTAGCCCACTCCTAAATCTTATATTTAATATATTTGATAAATGGTGCAGTAATAACAAATACATAAGAGAACAAAAAATATTTTATCATACAAAAAAAATAAAATACAAAATCAAGCTACATACATACAGCCATCGTCCTACTAGGGGTGAGTCAGCGCTGGCGAAGTGTGTCTTCTCGACCCAGGTGCGTAAAAATGCGACAAGTTGCCCAGGGTGAGCCGAGAAGAGGGTCAGGAAGGAAGTAGCGAGAGAAAAATGCCTTCTCATGGTACCTGGCAGAGAGGCATGAGCGTTACACAGTTCTACCTCCCCCCTGGCCCCACACTCCGCTAGCTCCCGTCACTGACTGCCTGGGCGCTAATAACACGTGACCTATGGGACAAAGTACGAACGCCCAGGCTGGTCATTCATAACATAGGGGGGCATCACCTTCATGAAAAAAAAAATAACAATTTGTACTTAACATACCGCCCACCAAATTTGATTTCAAATTTCAACTTGTTAAAGCTAGGAAGCTAACTGGAACTAAACGGAAGAGGACGAGTATAAACAAGCTATGCGGATGGAGGAAGAGGTTTAGCATCATAGCAGCCGCCCACCCTGTAGACTCCAGGGGATTCAATGAAGCTGGATTTAGACTTCAATGATGTGGTGCGGATTTAAAAAAAAGAAAATTAAAGTGATATTAAAATGAACAAAGCGGCCTTATAATGTCACGATGAAGTCAATTAGAAGTTCCACACATCTCAGTATTTCTGGTTTGGCACGGTGAAGAACTGCTGTACTCAGATTAACATTTAATGTTTGGGCGTTTTGCTGCAGTGTATTATATCTAGAAACCTTCTGCTGATAATGTGTGCGATACTGAATACAGCCGGTGGTGGGGATGCAGGCGATGGTGGGGATGCGCCAATGCTCACTCCGTTGACAGCCTCCAAACGATGCACGATAACGGCACTCTAGCCGTGGTGAGGGAAGAGGTGAGGAGGCAGGCGATGGTGGGGATGCGCCAATGCTCACTCCGTCGACAGCCTCCAAACGATGTACGAAAACGGCACTCCGGCCGTGGTGAGGGAAGAGGTGGGGAGGCAGTCGATGGTGGAGGTGCTCCAACTTCCACTCGCATGACAGCCGCCGAAGATATACGAAGACGGCTCTCTAGCCGTGGTGAGGTGGGGTGTTTGATAAAACTTCGGCAGTGCCAGACATGAGCTGCTTCGTCTATATCTGGTCCCACACTGACTAATCAGTTCTAGAAGAGGGGATTTCACTCCTTAAACTAGCCCTAATGATACAATATTTACAATAAATATAAAGAATTTAACCAAAATTCTTGAAGGAAGATGCGTTAATTTACAATATTCTTAGGCCAGGAAATAATAATAAAAAAAAATACCTTTCCTGTTAAAAAAAAAAAAGTAAACTTAAACATATATTGAATAACACCATAATATTAACAAATAAACCATTTGATACTATTTTGCTACCTAATTTCTCTATAATTAAGAATTTCAATATATAATCTGGACTGTAAACATAATATCACTATAATATCTTAATCCAATACAATACATTATATATAAATATATATATATCATTGTTCATAGGTTTCATACTACTTCAAATAATTTTTTGTTTTTGAATATATTTTTTTAATTAAATATACTTATGAAAATTAATTCTTTATCGGCCTCTGTCATTACTTATTTATTGTAATCCACACAAGTAAAGTACTAATAATAATCTAAGCCAAAAAGATCTTCCTCATTATACAATTGTACAAAACGAAAATGAAAAAATATCCTCCTCCAGTGAAATGGATGTAATTCTACTCTACAAATGTATCATAATATAATTTTAAAATTTTAAGATAAACATAACCTTTCATACAGCTTAAAATGACAGGGTTCAACATTCACAAAATACCACATACTCAGACTTTTCAAGACTTCACAGAATATTACAACAGATGGTAAAACAGTTTAAACTACTTTCACCTTCTAATACCAATATTCATTATTCCAGTTTTAAATAAAATAAATTATAAACACATAAGTTGAATTATTAAAAAAAAAATGAAAAGATAAATTTTGCAAAAAAATGAATAAAAACACAAATTAAGAATTTATGGAAATGAAAAGATAAATTTTGGACAAAAGAAATAAAATTACAAATTAAGTAATTATTTAAAGCAGTCAATACACCCTAAAAAATAAAAACTTTTCTTCTTTAAAAAAGGAATTTTATGACTAGCATTAAATAATTTTATTAACACTGTGCCGGTTAACATACATAGGTAAGTATTTGTGCATCAACACACAAACATGTGTAATACACGCATACATACTCAATAAACCTGATTGACAAGAAAATAACAGTGTATTAACTATTACACCACAGCTGCACTATTTAGAATGCTTTTAGAGAGTCTCTTTAATTTTTTTAAAAGTTAAAATGACAGCTCTTGGCAATTATTACAAAATACCACAAATTTAAAAGAACAGAAAAAGCGACACAATATCTCAGATCGCTTGTACTAATGACGTGGACATTTTAGATATTCTTAATAAATTTACATAAAAAAACAAAGGTAACAAAGCAAACTGTTTAATCACGACTTGCACCAATAATAGTAAGTATATACAGGAACAAGTTGACAATGTCAAGATAAAGGTTAAGGGCGGCGAAAATGTATTCTTCAGGAGATATGGCATATTTATGTTTTCCTCCAAGCATTATCTGTTAATACAAAGAGTCTGAACGAATCAGCTAAGTAAAATAATAATAAAATATTTACAATAAACCAAGGAAGTAAAACTATTCTTAATCAAGAAATTTATTAGTAATCCATGCGTTAACTGTCAGGTGATGCCAATACATAACGAAAGCAAAAGTGCCTTAATTATCTCTTTAAGAATTAAACCATCATGAAATGAAAAAATTGAAAGAATGAAAGAATTTCCATTAACATATTATTATAGAAAACATTCTCAATATTTGTAAGGACGAAAACTATTCTTGATTTGAAATTAAGGAGTAACCAGTACATTGTAGCACGGTAGAGTGAATATATATGAATAAAACTACATTACTCGGCTTTAGGTGTTATGATATTATCAATGAATTTGAAAACCATGAGGGATGTGAATTAAAATACTGAGAATATTTTAAGAGTACAAAAAATTGTTCTTAACAAGAAAAATAGAAGGTCGTCAATAGATTCTAAAGCGTGATTAAAAAAAAATATATAAGTGAACAAAATACATTACTTGCTTCTACATAAAAACAAAATTAGCATTAGGTATCAAGAATCTGACAGGCTTTCAACTAAAATATTATTTGAAACTATTATATTTTAAAGAACTTATAGATTATTCTTGTAACAGAACCGTGGCGGGACTGGCCGTAAATAAGTTTAATTAAATCATTTAGTCGAGCGATCGTGGGGCTGAGCCCGTCAAGGATGCTGAGGTGGCGTCTAGACGGTGGCCCGCGTGGGAGAGGGAGATCGCGATCGCTGAGAAGTCAGTCAGTCTGTCCCGTGTGCAAAGAGGTGTAACGTCGCAGTGTGAGAGGTTGGAGACAATTGGTGTTGGTTACTGCGGAACCGATCAGATGGGAGGATCGCTACACGTTATACAAGGTACATGTGAACAATTTAATTTCTGGGGATAGACTCATTGATTACCGTGGAGTATCAGGCTATAATTTTTGTTCTGAGACTTATAATATTCCCTTATTGTTTTTTTTTTATTTTCTTGTCCTAGCAAATAAGTGGGGGAACTGGTTGTACCAGTAGTGTAGTAATTACAGAATTTTTAACCATTCTAATATTTTTCAACAGTTTGGTTTTATTATTAAGTTATTAAACATTTTCTTTTATATTTGTCAATAATTTGGTTTTATTATTAAATAAAAATAAATATAGTCATTTTATTTATATTGCTTAGTTCTTAGTAAGAGTACGTTCTCCTAATTTTCTTTATTCTTCTTATGTGTTACTATTCTTTCCTTCCTTTCACAACCCCATTCCCTTCCAGATAAGCCGGGGGTGTTACAGTGGTGTCAGGTGTGGGGTGGTTGCAAAAATACCACAAACTAAATTCACGTTTTTAAAATGACGGCTGAGAGTCAATTAAGGGCTAAATTGGATGAGGTGTTAAAACTAAACGAGGAGTTTCAAAAGCGGGAGGGGGAACTCAAGCAGCAGATTGTAGAGCTAGAGACAAATCAACCAGATGCTAAACTGGTTGTTAAACCACCTCGCAGAGATCTATCGTTACAGTCACTAGTGAAGCCATGGGGAGGGGAAGCGACTGCGCGGCCAGTGGAAGAGTTTTTGGACTACCTGGAGGAGGTAGCGGCTTGTGGGGCTTGGGATGACGGAGATAGAGTGAGGATATGTCGGTTAAAACTTCAGGGACAAGCGGCGACGTTCGTAAGGGGCGCTGAAGAGCTTAGGGGTGAGGTTACGTTCCAGCGACTTTCGGAGGTATTGAAGGAGCGGTTTGGCGATCCAAACACCTTCGAATATTACGGCAGAGTGCTGCAGGACATGAGCCAACAGTCTAAGGAGAAGATACAAGAGTTTGCCGACCGATGTATTACGGTGGGTGGAAAGATGGCCAGGCCAACCTTAGCCGGAGACGAGGGAACGTGGTGGGCGAGGGAGGTAGAAAGGAAGGTGTTAGAGGCGTTCACTAGGGGTTTGACTGGGGAGGTAGGTAAGCAAGTATTGTTCGGCCGCCCACAGACCTTAAGGGAAGCCCAGAAAATGGCGTTGGAGCTGGAACAGGCCCTACAGGAGCATCAACGGGGAAAAAACATATATGTAGTAAGAGAACCACAGGTAGAGCCGATGACGGGCGCACAAGAGGTGCAACCACCCGTATGTGTTTGCGCAAACTACCGGCAGCCCGGAAGGAACGAGGGGCGGGTAAACGCTCGGCCACCACTTTCGGAGGTCCAATGTTTTAACTGTGCTAAGAGGGGGCATTTGTCGAGAAATTGCCCTAACAGAGTTGGCCAGACCCCACAGCGAACCAGGAGACGACCAGACTACCCTGGAGCTTGTTTCAGATGTGGAAGAATAGGACACTTCGCTTCCCATTGTACCACCGCCGCTCAAAATGGGAGTGACCCAAAAGCCTAAGGCCGCCCTTTTGCCCCGAAGGGAGGCCCCAGGAGAACAAAAGGGGTAAGCTTGGTTTAATTCCCTGTATATCTGGCCAGGAGAACGACGGGTTAAGTCTTGAGGTTGTGATAGCCGGGCAAAAGAAAATTCTGCTGGTGGATACGGGGGCTCAGATCTCCTTGTTAAGGGAACCGATCCAAGGTCATAAGGTGAGATGGTCAAACCTGAAGGCCAGGGGAGTAACGGGAAGGGCCCTGCGTATAAGAGGGGAACAGGAGGTTGAATGCCAAATAAAAGGGAGAAAAGTAAGCCATCGGTTTACAGTCGCGGACATTGAAATGGCGTACGACGGGATATTGGGGCTGGACCTTATGAAGAAGGTCGATATAGAAATTCACGCTCGGTCTAACACTGTACTGGTTAGAGGGGTGACGGCTGAGGCAGTCAAGCGTCAGACAGGGAAGAAGTGTCATCGGGGGAAGCCTAGTGAGTCAGAACCGCTTCAGAAGCCACAGCAGGAATACACTGTACGGGCCGTTGCGAGGTCTATAATCCCAAAGTACGCTGAAGCCATAATAGCTGGGGAGCTGGCAATGATGGACGGCAAAGTGGTCATGGTAGAACCTGAAATCCAGCCGCAGAAGGGGTTGAGAACGGGGAGGGGCGTTGGCAGAGTGGAAAGGGGGATGGTGAACGTCCGGGTGGTCAACTTGACCGGAGAACCGATCGTGGTTGACCGCAGACAAACCTTGGGGAGGGCGGTTGAGGCGGACGTCTGGGACGGGGAGGAGACCGTGATAGGAGTAGTGGGACTACACCAGTCTAAGGAGAAAGTGGACCAGCGGAATTGGGACGCTGAGCTTGGTCATTTATCACCGAACGCTAGATCGACTATTGAAGAGGTGTTAGAGCGGTATGGGATGTTGTTCGACCCACCAGATGAGAGGGGTTGCACCCTAGGCGTCGAGCACTCCATTGAAACAGGCGGCGCGTCACCAGTAGCAAAACGACCGTATCCAGTACCCTTCCATCAGAGACCTATTGTTAAACAACACATCCAGGAAATGCTGGATAATGGGATCATCCAGCCATCATCGAGTCCCTGGTCGGCCCCCATTGTATTGGTTAGAAAGAAGTCGTACCATGGGGAAACCAAGTTTCGGTTCTGTACTGATTTTCGTGGTCTCAATGCGGTTACAAAAGTGGATGTTTATCCACTGCCATTGATAAATGAAACGTTGGAGCAATTGGGGAAAAGCCGGTACTTTACGACGCTAGACCTGGCAAGCGGTTACCATCAAATATCCGTCGCGGAAAAAGATCGGGAAAAGACGGCGTTCACCACAGAAGGTGGCCACTACGAGTACCGTAGGATGGCTTTCGGGTTGGCTGGGGCTCCTGCAACATTCCAAAAATTGATGGATTGCCTATTAAGTAGGCTGAAAGGGGTAGAATGCTACGTGTACCTGGATGACGTCATTGTTTACAGTGCGACTATTGAGGAGCAAGCACGTAGATTAGGGAATGTATTCAGTAAGTTGCAAGAGGCTAACCTCAAGGTCAACAGGGAGAAGTGCCGCTTTGTGCGGAAGGAAGTTGCCTATCTTGGACACGTGGTAAGTGAGCATGGGGTAAGAACAGATCCCACAAAGATAGAGGCTGTGAGAGCCTACCCTCGGCCAAGGAGCGTGAGAGAAGTAAGGTCCTTCCTGGGGTTAGCAGGGTATTATCGCCGGTTTGTAGCGGGATTCGCGGGAATCGCTCAACCACTGACTGAGCTCACGAAAAAGAATGCCACTTTTAGATGGACGTCGGAGGCAGAGGATGCTTTCAATGAGCTAAAAAAGCATTTGGTGTCTGACCGGGTTCTAGTTTATCCCGATTTCCATGACCCGTTCATCTTAGCAACCGACGCCTCCTCGATGGCATTAGGAGCAGTGTTGTCTCAGGTGCGCGATGGGGAAGAAAGACCCATATGCTACGCCAGCCGGCAATTACGAGGCCCAGAAAAAAATTACTCGGCCACCGAATTGGAACTGCTAGCGGTCATCTGGGCAACCCGCCAGTTTAGGTGCTACTTACTTGGGAGGGAATTCAAGCTTGTTACTGATCATTCGGCTTTAAGATGGATGCTAAGCTTAAAGGAGCCTTCTTCTCGGTTAATGAGGTGGACACTAAGGCTCCAGGAGTTCAATTATGAAGTAGAGCACAAGGCGGGAAGGAGGCATACGAATGCTGATGCCTTGAGCAGGGCGGTGCGGGGAGTACAAGTGAAGACACCGGGGTTTAATGAGAGCGAGCTACGGATAGCCCAGCGGGATGATTCGTGGTGCCAAGATCTAGCACAACAATCAGGATCAGGAGGAAAGGATGCACGGGGCGTATTGTATTGGAAAAACGGTAGTGACAGCATGGGGGACTGGAAGTTGGCAGTACCAACAGTTTTAAGAGGGGCCATTTTACAGCAGTGCCATGAAGCCAAATGGGCTGGACACCCGGGTATAGAACGTACGACGTCGGTAGTACAGCAGGGGTATTACTGGCCCACACTGGGTCCAGACGTAAGGGAATACGTCGCGAGGTGTGATAGCTGTCAGAGAAGGAAATCCCCACCAGGTTTGAAGGCCCCTTTGGAAGCCCCTTTCTTCCCGACCAGACCGTTTGAGCAAATTTCAATGGACATCGTCGGTCCGCTTCCCAGGAGCGGGCGAGGTTATAAGTACCTGCTCACCATGATCGACAATTTCACGAGGTACGCCGAAGCAATACCCTTGAAGGAAATCACAGCGGACGAGACGGCAAGGGCCTTAGTAGAGGCAATAGTAACCCGGCACGGAGCCCCCGATCGATTGCTGACTGACCAGGGGAGAAATTTCGTTTCCTCCCTATTGAAAAATACATGTCGGCTGCTGGGGACACAGAAAATTCAGACAACCCCCTACCATCCAGAGGGCAATGGAATGGTGGAAAGATTACACCGAACTCTGGCTGAGTCGGTGGCTCATTATGTACGACGGGACGGTCGTGACTGGGATCAATGGGTACCCTATGCCCTGATGGCTTATAGGGCCATCCCGCACTCGTCCACGGGATACTCGCCAAACTACCTTCTGTATGGACGAGAAGTGCAGATGCCTGTGGGCTTCAATATCATGCCACTGGACGGTGAAACGCCAGCAGAAGAGTTCGTGGAACGGCTGCAGGAGAGATTAAGTCAGGCTTATGAGGAGGCATCGAAGAGGATGGAATTGGCATGGACCCGTCGGACGAGGCAATGGAACAAGGGGCGAAAACACAGAGAACTCGAAGTGGGGGAGTGTGTGTTCCTGCATGTCCCCATTACAAAGCTGGGACATTGCAAGAAATTTCATCGTCCTTGGACGGGACCGTATGAGGTAATCAGGAAGATCTCCCCAGTCACGTATGAGTTACAGTTGGGATCGGGCCGAAAAGTAGTGGTACACATCAATCGGTTGAAACCAGCTATAGGTGATAGGCCTACTGAGTTAGGAAGGGAGGAGGAGGAGAGTGGAGACGAGAGTGACTGGGAGGAACATGAACATCGGGACGAAAATGAGAGTGAGGAGGAATGTCCCCCACACTGGAACGAGGACAGCGAGGATGAAATGGAAGAAGTCAAGGACGACAACCAAGAGGAGAGTCAAGCCGACGGAGCTTACTCAACTGTCCGCAGGGGGTCCCCGGTAACGGAGCGAAGGACGCCAGAAAAATTGTCAACCCCCCGGGGCATAGTCGATCACGTTACTCCTCATTGGATGAGGAATGACCCGAGTTCACCAGAGGATACCCAAGAAACAACCTGGGCCCGCACAGAAGATGACCCAGGTACACCTGAGGACCCACGTGACACCTCGTGGGCCCCGGAGGAGGATGATTCCCTGGTCACCCCCCGATCCCCCATACTGCTGAGGCCAAGAAAGTAATCTAATGTTAAACGACAGTGTTCACAGGATGGCTGGTGCTGCAGTTGGCCCTGGGACACAGCGGTGTGAGGTTTTTGGATGAAAGGGACGTAGTAGTGAGCAGTGAGCGATGGCGGGTAATAGTGGAAGTGAACGTGACTCGCTTGTGTGGTGAAGCACTACGGATGAGGGAAGTAATAGAGGAAATAGAAGCTGAGTACCGACGGACACTGAACCATATCCCTGAACTTAGGGGGTACTGGGACGAGGTGGAGAGGACCAAGGAGATGGTCGCAGAAGTGGATGAAGCTGTTTTGTCCATCAGGAATCTGCTACCGGTTCAACGAGGGAGTAGAGGGCTGCTAAACATTGGAGGGAAGGTGATTAAAGCGGTGTTTGGTAATCCGGATGCTGACGACTTAGAAGGGATAAGGGACGATCTGGGGAAGCTAACAATGCAACAAGGGCGATTGGTCCACTTGGCCACGGAGCACCTCACAGTCACACGGAATTTGGGACAACGAACCGAGGAAAATACGAGGAACCTAGTACGCTTCGCGGGAATGTTGAAGAAGGAAATGGAAGCTACCCACCGGTGGATGTTAACCCTAGAGACACAAGTAGACCGGCTTTCCCTTTATACTAACCTATCCTTAACCTTGATATCCAACCTCCGAAATATGGAGGTGACGGCTCTGAAAGCCAGTGGTGATTTGAGGGAATTGTATTTGGGATTAGAGAGGGTATCATGGGGGGCAGTGAGTCAGGCCCTTCTGTCTCCCCACTCCTTGAGTGAGATTCTCCAAACGGTGGTCAATGTGCTGCCCTCAGGAATTGGTTTGTTCACAGGTACTCGTCCCGAGGATGCCCACCATTATTACCAGGCCGCTGCAGTCCATGGAGTGGCCACATCCACTTCGGTGCATGTTGTTATAGATCTCCCTTTGATTAGGTCAGGTCAAGCCTTCAAGCTCTATAGGGTACAACCTATGCCGATACGGAGTGTGGATGTGCCGCACAAGGTGGTATTAGAGACGTCAGTGGACAGTTTTCTTGTGTCAGTGGATAGACAATATTATGCACTTCTGCAGAAAGGGGACCTGTCACGGTGCCGGACATCCCAGCCGTGGGTGTGCCCCGCGCTGTTTCCGTTGATGGTGCGGAGACGAGTGACCTGCTTAAGCACTCTCTTCTTTGGGGATGAGCAGAGTGGTCAACCGCTGTGTAAATGGAGGGCACTACGTGACCCGCAACTGGATACTTGGATTTGGGACGAGGCAAGAGAGAAATGGCTCTTTAGTATCAACGAGCCAACCAAGGCAACGATAGATTGCAGAAATCAGCAACCCAGAGAGATTATTTTGGACGGTGATGGAGAATGGGAGGCAACAGAGTCTTGTACACTGAAAACAGCAGATTACTGGCTGCTCCCCCGCTCCAGAGGGACGACGTACACGACGTTGGAGAAGGAAATACAGATCGTAGACCCTATATCTCTACACATAGGGTCAGAAAAAACGACAATTAGGAGGGAAGACCTACCAGAGGCTTGGAAGTCCTTGGAGCAGCAAGGAGACCTGGGAGCGGGTCAGTGGGCCGCTGATGAAGTTCGGGTCTTGGCCCTTCGGCGTGCGCTTGAAAGGATACAGGAAGAACGGGTTAACCGAAGATGGTGGACGTGGAGTGCCACAACGACCTTGGCGCTATTGTTGCTGGGTGTCCTTGGAACATGGGGCCTACGCAAGTGGCTGGGAAACAGACAGTCCAAGGCTACTCAACGAATACAAGATGCCAGAGCTCTGGAAGAATTGACAACCAGGACCATACATCGACCCGGTGGGCGCACAGAAGCCAGCACCAACTGACAGGAGTGTATATAGTAGCAGTGTATACAGTGTAGTGTAGGATTAAGTTTCAGCCACCATTGGTACTCCACGGCGTATTGTATGAGTGGACCCCGTGGTTCCACTCTTTTGTAAAGGGGAGGGTGATGTAACAGAACCGTGGCGGGACTGGCCGTAAATAAGTTTAATTAAATCATTTAGTCGAGCGATCGTGGGGCTGAGCCCGTCAAGGATGCTGAGGTGGCGTCTAGACGGTGGCCCGCGTGGGAGAGGGAGATCGCGATCGCTGAGAAGTCAGTCAGTCTGTCCCGTGTGCAAAGAGGTGTAACGTCGCAGTGTGAGAGGTTGGAGACAATTGGTGTTGGTTACTGCGGAACCGATCAGATGGGAGGATCGCTACACGTTATACAAGGTACATGTGAACAATTTAATTTCTGGGGATAGACTCATTGATTACCGTGGAGTATCAGGCTATAATTTTTGTTCTGAGACTTATAATATTCCCTTATTGTTTTTTTTTTATTTTCTTGTCCTAGCAAATAAGTGGGGGAACTGGTTGTACCAGTAGTGTAGTAATTACAGAATTTTTAACCATTCTAATATTTTTCAACAGTTTGGTTTTATTATTAAGTTATTAAACATTTTCTTTTATATTTGTCAATAATTTGGTTTTATTATTAAATAAAAATAAATATAGTCATTTTATTTATATTGCTTAGTTCTTAGTAAGAGTACGTTCTCCTAATTTTCTTTATTCTTCTTATGTGTTACTATTCTTTCCTTCCTTTCACAACCCCATTCCCTTCCAGATAAGCCGGGGGTGTTACATTCTTAATAACAAATTTGTACATCAACACATGCTAACAAGGCAAAGCAACTATATAAATGGATTAGACAGCATTAATGGGGCCCACATGGAATGTTAACATTATATTATGAACTTAATGGATGTCTTTAAGGATTGAAATACAATTCCTAATTAGAAACTTATAAATCATCCAAGTTTTAGTAAGTGAATAAAAAATAAAAAATACAGTAAATGAAAGGATTTCAGCTTGAATACTATTACAAGAATATTGTCAATATTTTAAAGGACTAATAAAACCATTCTTAAGTATAAATTTAAAGACCATCCATCAATACAATCCAAAGGTTTACGCAGCTATGCGAACAATTACAATACTTGATGTAATATGAAAAATAACATGAGAAGCTAAAATGAATAACTATGAAAGAATGTAATTAAAATATTATTAAAGCAGACACTTAGAAAAATGTTAAGGATATAAAGATAAAAACATTACTAACTCAACATTTAAAATTGTCAGTGGGTTTTAATAAGCCTTATTCCTGTAAGTTGAAGACTTAAAGTGAAACAACAAATAGTCGTAACTTAGAAACATAAACAGTGTTTAATTCCCTTTATTTAATATACTATATACCAGGTCTGCAAGTTTAAAATGTCGTTTTAATTCCAATAGAATGCGCTCTTAGCCTATTGAAGGATTTGCTTATCTCTAAACGCTATTTTGTTTGTTAGTCATTTGTTTACAAAAGTCAGCTGTTTTTAAGTCGTTTACGTGGACGTATCATACCTTTCTTTGGTGTTAAAAATGTCTAATTTTAAGCCAAATAAAGAGCATTTGCGGCATGTCATGATTTTCTTATTCGATCAAAAGAAAAAGGCATCTGAATGTCGTCGAATTCTTGTTGAGACTTATGGCGATCTTGCTCCAACCGTCAAGACATGTGAACGTTGGTTTCAAAGTTTCAAACGTGGTGATTTTGATGTTACTGATAAAAAACGAGAAAATCGACCAAAAAAGTTTGAGGACGTCGAATTGTAATCTTTATTAGACGAAGACAATACCCAAACCCAACAAATGATGGCAGAACAGTTGAATGTCACTAGACAAGCCATTTCCGATCGCCTGAGAGCTATGGGAAAAATTCAAAAGGTTGGAAAATGGGTTCCACATGAATTGGACGAACGACAGATGGAAAAACGAAAAATTGTGTGCGAAATGCTGCTTTTACGCCACGAAAGAAAGGGTTTTTTGCATCGAGTTGTAACTGGCGATGAAAAATGGATTTATTTTCAGAATCCCAAACGAATAAAATCATGGGTAACGCTAGGACAACCATCCACATCGAGTGCAAGACCGGATCGTTTTGGGAAGAAGACAATGCTGTGTGTGTGGTGGGATCAGAAGGGAGTAGTCTACTACGAGCTTCTCAAACCCGGCGAAACAGTCAATACCGACCGCTACCGACAACAAATGATCAATTTGAGTCACGCATTGATCGAAAAACGCCCAGAATGGGCTCACAGGCACGCCAAAGTCATTCTTCAGCATGATAACGCTCCTGCACATTCAGCCAGATTGACTAAGGAAACGATTTCTTCGCTTGGTTGGGAACTCCTACCCCACCCGCCGTATTCACCTGACCTGGCGCCTTCTGATTATCACCTATTCTCATCGACGGGACACTCATTGGCTGAGCAACACTTTAACAATTTGGAGGATGTAAGAAAATGGCTCGATGAATGGATTTCAAATAAAGATGAAGCATTCTTTTGGAATGGTATCCATAAATTGCCCGAGAGATGGACAAAATGTGTAGAAAGCGAGGGCCAGTACTTTGAATAAAATATATTATACTTTTTTTTGTAAATTAAATTATATTTTAAGAAATAAACGACATTTTAAACTTGCAGACCTGGTAAACTATATAATGCGTCGTGCGATGAAATACAAATGGTGAATGTTAACACTGATAGGCTGTACATTGATTTATTTATAGCTAATAATTATGTAGACAGATAGAAAATTTTAGAGCAAAGCACCGACGAAGGGTGAAAATCCGTGACGCACGGAGACGCGACGTCACAATCGCCACGCCCTGGCTGGAGGCAGCGGAGAGGTGTAGAGAACCCCTTTGATTAGAAAATGAAAAATAATTATCAGTGAAGACAACCAAATAAATCACCGAAGTATGGTGATAAGATGAACAGTGACGGGCCAAGCCGCGACGTCATGTTCAGGCTATCCCAACTGACTGTTTAGAAACAGCGGAAGTATTAAGACCTCTTTGGCCTCTGAGATAAGTTACAGGTAGATAACGGGCTGCTATGGAGCTGTGATTGATTATATGATTGATTATTTTGGTAGCCATATTTTTTCCTTTTAATAAAATAGTACAGAGCGTGATTTACTGCCTATTTCCAATTTTATTCCAAATCAATGCTATGATAAACAACTTCTAACGGCTATTCACTACGTATGTAAACATGACCAATGTATTTTCAGAGACAAGACCTGTTAATACCAACTGAGGTATGTTGATAACAATGATATAAGGAACCCTTCTCAAATCAACACAAGAACAAAGGTTACTGTAACTTTAAAAGATTAATAGCTGTTAATGATAATAGCTGTTCTAACTTATAATTAAAATTATACAAACAAAATAGTTTTAACATCCTTCAACGGATCAATAATGATTTAAGAAAACCATGACTACAAAAGGTGGCTATTATATTGATGCTTTTGATTGTTATAAAAGTTATAATCTCAAAGAAGCTATATAAACAACAAAAATCCTTTAACATCTTAATTCTATTATTACAACACCATTCACTTTAATATATCCTATAAATACAATAATAAGCTAATGATCCGGCCCGCGGAGGACCAAATGTTGCGGGGGAGAGGGGCCTTTCACAATCGAAACGCAAATCTCTTCCCCTGGGGGGTTGCCAGTTCTAATGAAGGACCAAATATGGTGGGAGGAGAGGGTAAAAGAGATCAAAAATCAAAACTGATCCGAATCATTAGCCCACTCCTAAATCTTATATTTAATATATTTGATAAATGGTGCAGTAATAACAAATACATAAGAGAACAAAAAATATTTTATTATACAAAAAAAATAAAATACAAAATCAAGCTACATACATACAGCCATCGTCCTACTAGGGGTGAGTCAGCGCTGGCGAAGTGTCTTCTCGACCCAGGTGCGTAAAAATGCGACAAGTTGCCCAGGGTGAGCCGAGAAGAGGGTCAGGAAGGAAGTAGCGAGAGAAAAATGCCTTCTCATGGTACCTGGCAGAGAGGCATGAGCGTTACACAGTTCTACCTCCCCCCTGGCCCCACACTCCGCTAGCTCCCGTCACTGACTGCCTGGGCGCTAATAACACGTGACCTATGGGACAAAGTACGAACGCCCAGGCTGGTCATTCATAACATAGGGGGGCATCACCTTCATGAAAAAAAAAAAAAAATAACAATTTGTACTTAACAAATATAAAATGGACTTGTTAATATTTTTAAGTTATTAGTTGCTCTATCCGAGAAATTGTGATTCCGACCTCGTTCCTTATTTGTCTTTTCTACAGGTTTTACTTTATATTCCTTACTCGTTATATTTTTAATTTCTTTCTTTACGTCGGTTTTATTATTATTGATAGTCTTTTTCATTTCTTCATTGTTACTTATAATACTTATTTATTTATTGTTTCTTTCCAGTTTATTATTCTTTTTTATTGTATTATTATCCTTATTTATTTTATTATTATTCTTTTTTATTTTATTATTATCCTTATTTATTGTATTATTATTCTTTTTTATTTTATTCTCATCATATTCTACTTTATTATTATTATTTTCTCTCTTATTATTATCATTTCTTACTTTATTATTATCATTGTTTTCTTTCATTGTATAATTTGTATTTCCTATTTTTATTATTCTTTTTTCACAGTTAATGTTCATTTTTAAACTATTTTTCCTATTGTCTATAATTTGTGGTAAGTCGTTGGTGTAATTTAATTCGTACTCTTTGGTTTTGTTATTTTTAGTAATGTCCGTTTCACTGCTTTAATTGTTGTTTTTTTCATTTCGTTAGAATTTATTTCATTGTTTATAACTGATCCGCTGGATCGTTTGAATGATGTCCTATATCTAAAAAATGATCAAACTTATTTTCTAATACACTTATTTTATCAGTTAATGTTTTTATAATTCTGTCTTTCTCGTCTTCGACGTGATGGACGCGATTAGAAACGGTCCTCATGGAAACGGTCTGTGAGTCTCCTAATTTTTCCGGAGGTGGTTGATCTTGTCTTTGTCTCCATTGACTTGATGAGGGTTGATTAAAAAATTGGTATTGGGCTTGCGGATCCCATTGTTTGTTATGAATTGGCTGTTCTCTATTGTATCGAGGTTAATTCCATGTATGATTTTGTTTATAGGGTTGATTTTGATAAAACTGGTTACGATTAAAATCATTACGTTGGTTTGGTTTAGAATTGTAATGTTGATTAGGATTAAAGTTATTATGATGATTAGGATTCAAATTAAATTTTTTTTGTTTTTGAAATTGATTTTTTTGGTAATGTTTTTGTTCTGGGTGTTTGTTATTACCGCCTTTATTGGAATATAATCTTTGTACGATATGTGCCGCACTGTTCCGTAGTATTTCGTCCAAATCTTCAATCGTGTCAAATTTTATACTGTAAATGAAATCGGTCAGTGAAGGATGAAACTGGTTTACTGCGTGGTGACTTATCTGTTTGTCATAGCGACGCATTTCTGCCGCCTTGTCAAGTATGTCTGCGTCAGCAGAAGTTCTCGCGTAAAGGTCACATCTTTTTTGTCCCAAACGTTCTAGAAAGTCGTGTGGATTTTCATTATAGTAACATTTTGTATTAATGATTTCCGCGATCAATTGTTCTCGTGTCCGCGGGTCTTGGTATTTCCTTTTCAAATAATCGAGAATAGAATCTACGTCTTCAAAATCTTTATCATATGTCGAATTTTTTGCCTTTCCCCTTAATTTTGTTAACACGGTCAATACTAATTTCGTGTAATATACGCTTTTATGTGGGTTATCGTCTTTACAATATAGCTTATAAACAAATTTGGTGTTACGAATGAAGTTAACTAACTGTAATGGGTTTCCATCATACTCGGGAATGAGTTTAAAGTCATGTTCCTTTATTTCTAGAGCCATTTCTATATCAATATTATTAATCAAATTTTCACTAAGAGTTATTAAAGATCTTTTAGACGTTATTGGTAAAATTTGTCTTAAATTATTAAGTCTGTCCTGTAAGCTCATTAAGTCTTAACACTAATCAATAAAAATAATTATAAATATTTATGCTTTATAGATCTTAAATCAATAATAATAGAAATTAAATTGTTGAATAAGTATTATACTTTATAGATCATAACACACAGAAATAAATTGTTGAATTATTATACTTTTTAAATTTTAAAATTAACTTAAATTGAAATTAAATCTAACCTTAATCTGTTGTTCTTCAGTGAATGCGTCTCGATCAAAAACGTGATGCTGGATCGTCTTTAACAATTTTGTTCAGCTTGAGTTGTAAATCTTGGAAAATATCTTCTTTTCTTGACTGAATCTAAAATCCTGGATGTGCATGAAAGTAGTAATAACTTACAGTGGCAGTCTCCTCGTGATAATAGATCTGAAGTTCACAATTCGTCAGTATATGAGGAATTATTATGTGAAGTTCTTCTTCTGTCGTGAAAAGCCCTCAAGTCCCTGTTTTCGAGCGCCAGTTAAATAAATTTGATCCACTTCAACGTTTTTAAAAAGATTTATTTTGAATGAACAACAGATAAGAAACTTAAACTAACATAGTAACTGACTAACTAAAGACTAATGACAATAATGACTGTTTACTGCATAATGACTATGTGGAGTGCTCTGGGGCGTGGTATATAAGGACTATGATAGGAAGATGTGTCAGCTGCGGATCTTGCAGTCGGTGGTGTGACCATATATGGACTTAACTATATCTTGTTTTGGTTTTCCATAGTACCTCTGAATGAGACCGTTCACAAAAAATACTTAATTCCTCTGTAAAAATGTAAAGTATGATTTTTTAAATTCACGTTATGATGAAAATGATTAGACCGGTCATATCTTGCTCTAAATATGTACTAGATGCACAAGTAGTACAAATAGGCGGGTTGAGCCGGAGCCGTGATCTTGAGGTCATTGTCTGCTGTAGCAGGGTCGTGGGCGTGACCTTGAGATGACCTTGAGGGTGGGAGGGGTGTAAGGCAGGACGAGGGGGTGTTGACCTTGAGGTAGGTCCAGGTGTGCAAATTAAGATTTGGCAACGTCGCAGATGAGATGTGGCAACAGCGCAGTAGAAACTAGGTCATGGTTTGTTCTGAATGGATGTTGGTCATTTTATGAATGGAATAGTTGAATGGGCGTGTGACTTATGAATGGAAGAACTGAATGGGAGCGTGACGTAATTTGTCTTTGTGAATGGGATAAGAGTTATGAATGAAGCACAGGTTCAGGTGTGCAAATTAAGATTTGGCAACGTCGCAGATGAGATGTGGCAACACCGCAGTAGAAACTAGGTCATGGTTTGTTCTGAATGGATGACGCATGTGACGTCATTTTATGAATGGAATAGTTGAATGGGCGTGTGACGTCATCTTATGAATGGAAGAACTGAATGGGAGCGTGATTTAATTTGTCTTTATGAATGGGATAGGAGTTATGAATGAACCACAGTAGTACAAATAGGCGGGTTGAGCCGGAGCCGTGACCTTGAGGTCATTGTCTGCTGTAGGAGGGTCGTGGGCGTGACCTTGAGATGACCTTGAGGGTGGGAGGGGTGTAAGGCAGGACGAGGGGGTGTTGACCTTGAGGTAGGTCCAGGTGTGCAAATTAAGATTTGGCAACGTCGCAGATGAGATGTGGCAACAGCGCAGTAGAAACTAGGTCGCGGTTTGTTCTGAATGGATGTTGGTCATGTGACGTCATGAATTGAGGTGTTGAATGGGCGTGTGACGTCATCTTATGAATGGTAGTGTTACGTAATTTGTCTTTATGAATGAGTTATGAATGGGATGCTTTTGAGATTATGACTGAGACGGGAGTTGCTTTTATGAATGGGATTAGGCTTGCTTTTGAGATAGGCTATTGGATGACGTTTCATTGATTTAGATTATTTAGCTTTTATGAGCTTAGATGACGTATGTGTTCCTCCTGAACTTTAGTAATATACAGGAAATTTTTTTGAAGGAGCTGGAAAAGGATACCTATGTGAAAGAAAAAAAAATACAGTTGTACAAAACATTTATTTTATACATCATATTCTTAAACATATTTTTTGTTACTTTTCTTGTACTCTAATTTTCTCATTTAAGTAAACAATAATAATACTACAAGTAGACATTCTTGAAATAAATCTAGTACTCTAATTACAGGTCTTTTCTAACTAAATATAAATTTAAGTAAACAATAATAATACTAGTATACAATCATTAATTGGTTCTTATACATTTACAATGTTAGATTCGTTGTTTCATTGAGGCTATAGTGGCCATAAGGGAGAGTGGTTTCATCGTGTAATGTATATCTTTTATTATCAAATGAGCATAATGACTTTTTATTTATCAGTGTGGTTTGAACGTTATGCTTTTTAGATTGAATTGTATAAAATGAAGAATATAGACTTTTGCTGTCTTTAAATGTGTTTAGGTAATCGCTAAAAGTAAAATCGTTAACTGCCGATTTTTTTATTCCCTTTGACTTTTTAACCGTTATATCATTCTTTGTTATGTACGAATACATTTTGGGCCTCAATCCGACAAACTCTACTATAGGATCTCCAAAAGTTTCATCTTTCAACAAACCTACAACTTTTTTATTTTTTTCAGAATAACAGAAATGAGAAGTGGGAAAATTGCTTGTATCAAAATATTTATTTAACTCTCCAGAAATATCGGAATAAATATCTTCAGTCCTAATATTGTATAAAAATGAATCGGTGTCGGTATAACATAAAGTAACATTTTCTACACCATATTTTTTCAAAAACACATTGTAGTGGTAATGATACATCAAAACTTTGCTCAAGTCCAACACTGCAAATCCCACGTACAAGGGTTTATCAAAAATAATGCTTTCTTTTTCCAGCTGAACCGCTGTAACATTATCTGCAAATATAATCCTGCCTTTAAAATTTGGTTTATTGACTTGACGAAATAATGATTTTTCATTTGTTACTATTTTTAAATCGATTCTGTTCCGCACGTTTTCCATAAATTTGCCGAAGCAGCTGTTATTCATCAATTTGTAAAAATCTGACTCGAATGTATTTTTTGCTGATGCTCTCATCATTGAATTAATTTCTATGTATGGAGCCAACCATTTTTTTTGTTTAAACTTCAACACTCTATGAATTTTTGAAATCTTTACCCCGAGTTGTAGAGCTTGTTTTAAATTCACATAATGTACTATGTAACGTGTTTTGGGCATCAAAGTCGTCAATAGTTTAGCTGTTTTAGTATTAGGTGGATTATTTTTTTCGGGTAAAAAAGGTAATTGAGAAAGATTATCATGAATTTCTTTGGGGTATTCAACATCAACGTCTAGCACATAACCGGTTTCTGATTCATTTTCAAGATCTAATACATTTAATTTTTCATCAACCCACTCAAAATCTGTATACGGCAAAGGAAGGTTCATGGCATAACCGTAAAGATTGTTGACATCTACGTAAAGTAAATAATTACTGGGTTTAGTCGAGTCATATTCATTTAGATATTTATTGTTAGCTTTCGCATACCGAGAAACAACTTGGCAAATGCCTCCCCTTATTCCCTTTTCAAAAAACTGAACCATATCAATATCTTTTATTACATCTAATTTTATTTTCGTGTATTTCAACATTGCATTCCAAGATAACTGTGGCAAAGTAAAAAACCATGCAGGATCTAGTCGATAAATTTGTTGACAGAGAAGTCGAAAGGCTTCAAAAACTTCGCACAACAAAATTACATCTGTTTGTATATACAATTCCGCATAATCTTTTAGTGTTTGGATGTTGAAGACTTTCCAGACACTTTTCGCGTGCTCATAGTCCACGTCGCTAATTGATGTTTTTGTTAAATCATTAAAAAATGAATTTTTGGAAGGTAGTCGAGTTTCGTTTAGACGATCAAAAGAATTAAAATAATTGTACGGAAATATGCCTTTCCTTGTCAATAATTTAATTTTGTTTTCATCATTAATAATATTTGCCATATGTGGAAATATATCAGTAATTGATTTAGATTTATTTTGCAAATTGTTCACTAATGTTTCCAAACTTGATGATAGAAATTTAAACGAGTCAACAAATCGTATTTTTGTACTACATCCTTTAAATTTTATGCTGAAACTTATATATTTTTCAGAATTACTAGGAATTACGCTGATATTTTCACAACGGCCCAAGAAAGGGATTATAAAATGAGAATCGTAACCCTGTAAGTTGTGCATAAAAACAGGTATAAAATCGGGCTTTTTTGCTCTTAAATTACAAGCATTATGTGCTGGTCCAACAAATTTTCCTGATAAGTGACAGTGATGTCGTACTCGATCGTGTTCGTCTAAAGGGTATTGACATAAGATGCAATCTTTAGCAGAATAAAATATTTTATTTTCCCCTTTGCTCATTTCTTCCATTCGCATAGTACTACCGTATATTTTATCCGCTTCAACAACTATAGATTCGAGTTTTTCTAAAAACGCTAGCATACAGTTTTCTCCCGTATAAACAAACGGTTTACATTCAAACATTTTTGACTTGACCAGAAGTGAAACTGAAAAAGCACGATGCTCATGAACAGCTTTGTTCCAAGATGTTGACGGATTAGGAATAGGCCCCGAAATTGGTATCAAAAGAGATTCAATATCTGCATAAACTACGATTGGAATGGATTGTGTATATTCCACATGTTTAAATTCAATTTTTTCTTCTTTCGGAAAGTCAGATCGAATTGGTTTGTGATCACGGCAAAATAATTCGTGTTCGTCTTTTCGCTCATCGCCCTTTTTCCCATACTTGTTTACGTACGTCCTTGGAAATACGGTCAGACATCTACGACAGATTGAATAAGCGCGTTTTGACAAAGATATTTGAGAACTTACTAATCGTGAAAGATTTGTGATCAAACAGTAGTGAAAATTTTCTCCATTTTGTAAATACAACAGATCAAACGTTTTATCATAATTATCCTTTTTACTGATTCTAATTGGATAAACATTATTTTTATCATCTAAGCCATAAACATTAATAGACAGGTTATTTAAATTTTCGAATCGATTGATATCGCTAATTGGAGTCGGGAACGATATAGAATCAAAAGAATATGGAGTATGAATATTTTTGTACGCGTTAAAGTCATTTGATCTAATATTATCACTAAGTAAAGCTAAACGAAAGCAATCGTTAGTATTATTTTTTACATTTATAACACAACGTTTGTCTCGTATTTTTTTAGGTAATTCAATATATTGAGACCCTCCGAAAGGCTTAAATTTAGTTAAATGTAGGCAGATATAGTTTGCAGAGGTATACATCCAACCGGAACCTTTTTTTTCAAACTCATCCTGTTCCTCTAAAATTTTATCAAAAATTGTTTCAATGTAATTTTCGAGGTTTATAGAAACATCTATCGTACTAACTTTCGATTTAAAATTAAAATCTGTTCTTTCACTAATAGTATTTTCGTTTTTCTTAATATATGTACATTCTAACATTATGTTTAATTTTAGATTTTTCCATTCATCTACATAACTATTTAGTAACTTTACTAAAACCTCTTTTTTCTTATTAAAAAATTCTGAAGCTAATAATTTTTTATTATCGTTAGGAATGTAAACATCTTCAACCGCATTTCCTAAGGAAGCTTTAATAATCCCATTTTCTTGAGCGACCGTCTTCCCTCGCATCTGTCTACTAAAAATGTTATATTTCCTTTTTTTCATTGGTATCTCCATTGTGTTCACGTCGGGTGTATTATTACTACTAACCCCAAATTGACAAGTTAATTTATGGCGTTCAAAGTTAAACTTTTTGCTAAATTCTTTCCTACAGCCTCGACAATATTAAAACAACGATTGACATCTATGTCGCCAGTTTGTAAGCAATAATCCACAATGAGCACATAAATAATTATTTCCGTTACTTTTATTATTCATTTTTAATCTAAAAACATACTTGGTCAAACAAATACAAAAATATATATACACTACCCCCTAAAAGTAATATTAAAAAAAACAAACAATTGTAGCCTAACCTGATTCAACCTTTTTTTTTTTTGTTTACATAAACTTTATGTCATAAGCATTTTTCTTCTTTCCCATATATTGAATTTTTAGCTGTCCTAAAACAGAAAATAATCACTTGGCTAAGTAAAAAAAAAAAAAATATATAACTTTTTTTCTTTATATGTTTAAAATGTAAGAATGTACCTTCATAGTTGAATATTTCTTCTTCTGTAAATGCGTTGACATATCTTTTAGGTAGAAAGATTCTTATTTTTTCTTTTTCTCCTTCATCTAATAATATTGCTTCAATTGATGGGCCATACTCCGTCTCCTTCTTCGAAAGTTGTAGAATTTGATACGTCCGTCCTATAATTAATTCTCCAATATTTTTATATGCGGGTTTAATTTCATTTAATTTTTTCAGGAGTGACATCTAAAAAAAAAAAAAAAAAAAAAATTAAAATCATATACTTAGTTAGTAAACAGATATTCGAGTAAAATTAAAAAAAAAAAAACTTACTTTACTGCAGTTGTAATGAAAACTGAAGACGTTGAGACTATGAACTTATACTAGCATAGTGGCTGACTGATGGACTGTGAGGAGATAGCCTCACGCCTTGGCTTATAAGTTGGATAAGGTGCTGCGTCAGATGCTGATCAGGTCAGTCGGTATTTGGGCTCGCTGAGTGAGTCAGTAGACTTATTTCAGACATGTCGTCAGCAGTTCTTGATTTACAGGGTTATCGTTTGGAGACGAACAAGCTGATAGTGAAAGAACTGTGAGTAGTTAGCTTAAATTACGAGCACTCTAGTCATTGGATTTTTAAACCGCCTCAAGAAGCCGAAAATGCTGATCGGCTAAAGACAAATCTCTGGGTAAAAAAACATCTTCATGGTCTGGAATGGGACTATGGTGATGTAAATTATGAATCTTTGAAAAATGTTTTACTATCCGTTGCAGAAAACTATGACGTATTATGGGGAAAAGGAATAGAAAAGTGTAAGTTTATAGAAGACCTTATTGATAAACCTGTTTATGATTTGCACGACTTTGGATGCCCCAATCTGAAACAGTTGGAATATGATAAGATAGCATGTCATTATCATTTAGACACTTCATTCGTTTGCTCTTTAAATCAAGCTCATCGTCTGGCTGCATGGGTAAATAAAAATAGTGAGGCTGTAGATTTCACTAAAAGAGACGTTCGTAAACGAATGTTTTGACCCTTCTCCCTGATATATATAAAATGGGCTCTAAATGTTCGTGGATCGAAGTAGGAGAAGCAATTAGCCAAAAACAAATTTTAAGGGACCCAAAGTAAAATATATTTCTCAATATTTATACATATATACACATGAAATCATATTCATACATCAAATAATTATGTCTGATACAAGCCTGGAGAGAGAGTTCAGTAGGGCACCTGCCTAGCTGGGATCTGAGATGAGAGTCCTAGGATTAAAAACTCTGTAATAGGCCCAAATTTACAATCTCCCCTCTCCTAGACATCGTCCGACCAATGGCAAGTCGCTACTTAATAAACATACGCAGATCCAACATTACAAACATTGCAGGTCAATGGTACAATTGTCAAAGCTTAAATCTATAATACTTCTTATAAGTTAAAAGTTCACAATAAATCTTTAATAATTTAATAATAATTAATACAGATCACCACATTACCCCCCTCTTGAGAAAAAAAAATTGATGACTTCAATTTTTGATAGAACATATGCGATGAAAACAAAGATAACATGGGCAGTTATCAAAACTCGATGTGCAAATTGCCTTGTCTATATGCTAGAAGTGCTATATCTATGGTAGACACACACACCAAAAATATGTATATATATATCATCTCAACATAAAAATTTTTTTATATCAAGTCGTCCATGTGTGTCAATGTCGAGGGTGGAAAAGGGTGGAGTCGTGCCGCACGCCTACCCCAGGAAGGGTATGGAAAATGGCCACCCGATGCCCAGACCAGGACCATCTTCCGACAGGATCAGGCCAACAGGATTAACCTCATGAATGGGTCTGCCATTCATTCAGTTAGCCCGTGCCATTTATAGGAAGGACACAAATACTCCACAAATCCTTTCCACGCCATAGAAGGGACCCAAGGTCAAATTAATCATCAAATTACAGGAAAAAGCACATCGGAGTAAAATGTGGGACCCTTAATTTATGGAAACTAACCATCAAAATTTCTGCCCATCAAATAGAAGTGTGGGGTGTAATATGTGGTGATTAATAATTATTACTGGATTTATATATACATATCACCCAATACAAACACAAATTATTCTAAATTAATAATACTAAAATTATCTTAAATCTAGAGACCACTTGCACATTTTAACACGAAGACGCGTATGAATTAATTACTGAATTAAAATCCATCATCAAAATTTTTCTTTACAATTCAAGATTTCTCTGTAATATATACTTAATATACCAATCCTCAAATCATTTCAAATTCAAAATATTCATCATATTCAATTCAATGTTCCAAAAAAAAAATTTCAAAATTTTCAACTCTCTACAAAATAAAGTATCCAATTACTAAAATTTAACAATACTCTTCGACAATTCAATTCATTCTAAATTCCAAATATCCATAAATTCAATTCAATTATACACAATTCAACTTCAAAAATAATTCAGTCCCTTTTAATTCATTATTAATTAATGTTTTACTTTATTATATATATTTTTTTTTTTTTACTACTGAAACAAAAAAACATCTATATAAGTTGATCTTGCTTTTGGCAAAGCCGAAAATCAACTTAAATACATATGAAAAAAACTTCAGTTTTATTTATTTTCACTTTCTTTTTTTTTGTTTTTAATTAATCTCATATTAATTTTCACTCAACATCTTAAAAATTTTTTACAATTTTCTACATTTATCAATTAGTAAAAATAAAACTTATTTAACTTTCCCCATATTAATTATTGAATTTATACAAAAACTAAATAAGTTACAAATACTTGTGTCTTCTTGATGTGAAGTGTGGGTCCCTGAAGTCCAGTCTCGACGTTTTCTTTCCTTGAGACGTTCCTGCAAGATCTCTGGATTCTCTCTGGATCGATGATAGAAGATCGAGAATCAAAATTTAGTTTACCGTGGTCGCGCACGATCAACAATGTTGTATATCTGTAAATTAAACTTGGATAATTTCTGTCATTTGATAACACAAGATGCCTGTCAACATCTTTGATTACATTGTACATAATCATCAGAATTATAATATTAATCCATTAATTTGTACATAATCATAATATCATTAAATTAATTAAACCTTTTCCTATACCAAAATATAATCAAATGGTCAATAATCATATCATTTCTCAATCAATTAATTAAAATGTTTCTATACCAAACATAATCATAATTCATAAGTTCATACTAATAATATCATATATTACATAACCATAACATACTCAAATAAAATATTTCGAAGAAACTTGGCCATTATTATTTTTGCTTTCTTCGTTGCCCATAACAAATTTACAACATTTTACAAACATAAACCATAAATTCCTTTCATACAACATATACATACAAGATAACATATTATATCTTTCAATCAATTATATCTATAGATAATCCATAAAATAAATCAAGGTTACAAAAAATAAAAATCTATAAAATACTTCTCTGAAATCAAACCAAAATAAAGTATCTCTCATCTTGTATCATTATCTTCTTACAATATCATGTATATCAATATATATATATATATTAAAAAAATCTGAAACTTAAAAAAAAGAATCAATTTCACATTACAAGATATTTAAACTCTATTACAATATTTATTTCGTATGATACAAAACAACAATAGTTAGTTGTAGTGGGCCAAGTTCGAGATTATCTCTTATCTCTCTCTAGAGATAGTATCCTTTCACTAGTAACAACATCCTTTATTTTACGACAATATACTTGGTCTCTCAGTTCTGCATTAGGATACACAAAGACAACAGGCTTGTATGAGACTCTTTCAGTTATTTACTCATTTAATTTCTCTCAAAAATTTTTCTTATACTCAAATCAAAAAAATTATGTATATATATATATTTCCTATCAATCATTAATTTTCTTTACTGGGACACCATGGGCAAATTTAACATTACTCTCAAATTGGGACCTAACTTGGGACCTACGGGCAAATTCAAAATAACACTCAAATTGGGACCTAAGTTCTGGGACGCACGGGCACTATCAATATAACTCAAAATGGGACCTAATTCGGGACCTCAATTGGGATTCAAATCGGGACACATAGGGGCACATCTACTTTAATATCAAATTCAATTAGACTCAATGGTCAGAAATCAATTAGAAAACGTCGTCGGTGATCAATCTTGGGACTGAAATGGGGACTGAATATTTATAATACAATTCACAACACAATGATTATTATTAATCCGAAGTAATACTTTCAAAATTGCTCAGTTGTTAACGACGACAAATTATTATTATTCTTAATACAACAATTTTTTATATTTCTCGATATTTAACGACGACACAATTTTTTTATTATCAACATATAACGACGACACTTTATTTTTTTATTATTAATATGAATATAGTCCCATTTAAATATTAATTAATTTTCAAAATTTTTCTCAATAACTAACGACGACAAAATTTTTTATATTTCTATTAATATAGTCCCTTATAAATCTTAATTATTATTCATAATTCACGACGACAAAAAAATTTTTTATTTATTAATATAGTCCCTTATAAATCTTCAAATTCTTTATCAAAAGTTAACGACGACCTTTTATTTTTCATTATTATTATAGTCCCTTTTAATCATTCATAATCAATATCAGTACTTAACGACGACAAATTATTTATTTTTCATAATTATTATAGTCCCTTTTAAATATTAATTATTTTTCAAAAATTTTCATCAATAATTACACGACGATATTTTATTTTTCATTATTACTATAGTCCCTTTTAAATATTAATTATTTTTCAAATTCTTCATCAATATTTAACGACGATAAATTATTTTTAATTATTATTATTAATATAAGGAAGAAATAGTTGGGGGTGCAGTCAAAGAAAACACCAAAATAAGAAAAACTTATTTATTATGTGCCGACGTTTCGGCCTACAATGTAGGCCATCTTCAGGGCTAAGAGAGAGAAACAAACAAAAATATATAAAAACGTAGCAGTAACAAGAATATATAAAAAGTGGTACAGGAGTGAAAAAATAAAAGTAGTGACTAGATATGATGAAATAGTGAAAAGATAAAATAGTGAATAGATAAAAATAGTGACTAGATATGATGAAATGGTGAATATATATATGATAAATAAGAAACAATATAAGACTGGTTACAGAATATAAGAAAGAATAAAGAATAAAAAAGAAAGAATATAAGACTGGTTACAGAATATAATAAACTTAAAAAGTGATAGATAAAAATAAAATTGTAGATGATGAAAAGAAATAATAATGGTGACAGATATAAAAAACAAGAATACGAATATAAAATATAAAAAATACAAGTCAAGAAAGGATAAAATGTAAACAATAATATAAAGGGAAAGAAAAATGAGGAGGTAAACGGAAAGATACAAGAAGAGAAGATTAAAATTATAGAAAAAGGGGGGGGGGGGTTACATAGGTATGAGGGGTTACATAGGTAAAGTGTAATAATATAAGCATATATAGAAATAAAAGCTTGATAAATTTCAAAAATGAAACATTGAACATAGTGGTATTTATAACTATGCACTATGAGGAATGAAAAGAAAAAGAAAATATAAGTAAGGGAAGTTAATATGTAACTGTATACAGTAGGAAGCAGTGGCATTAATGCAAAATAAGATGTGAATATAACATAAACATGTAGAAAATAGGTAAAGAAATACAGAGGATGAAAAATATGAGGCTAAATAATAATGAACTCTATGCATTAACAAATGATGGATGCCAAAAGAAGGTGTGAGAACAGGTGAGAAGAAAGGTGAATGTGAAAAGGATGGAGATAAGATAAATACCAAGGTATGTACTAACCGAATAAAACAAGAGGCAGCGAGGAGAGCTCAGAATGCAGTGAGAGCAATAATACGTTATAAAAATACGTTAGGTCCGCTGGAGGAAGCGATCCAGGCGAATTCTGACGGCCAAACAAATAATGACAAAGAAGGGGGAAGGAGATAAGCAGATGTGGAGGCAATAAGAGACCGTAAATAATGTAAATAGCGTGAAAAATTATATGGAATTAATTAAAATTAAAAATATATATTATATATTATATTTTATATAAATTAAAATTAAAAATAAATAAAATTAAAAAGGAGAAATGCAGATGCCTGGATATAAGTGACCGTAAATAATGTAAAATGCGTGAAAAATTAAAAGTCAATGCTCAACATGTAATTAATAAAAGAATGGTATAAAAAATTAAGAATGTAAGGTTATTTTAGTAAATTAAAAATTTGGGAGTAGGTTAGGGATAGGTGATGGGAGTCGGTCTTGGCATTAACGGTAGAGGAATCTAAATTGATGTGAATGGTTTCTGAGAGGATGCGTTTATTATAATTAGGAACGGAGGCCAGGATCGACGTATTTTCGAAGTCAAAAATGTGGTTAAAGGATAGGGCGTGTTCGGAGAGTTTAGAAGCGGTTGGGTTGTGGGAGGAGATGGAATATTTGTGTTGGATAATGCGGTCTTTAAGTAGGTTTTTGGTTTCGCCGATGTAGGAAGAGTTGCAGTTGGGAGTAGAGCACGGAATGCGATAGACGACCTGAGAGAGATGCTTTAGAGGAATGGGATCTTTGACTCGGGTATAAATATTGGAGAGTTTGTTGTGGGATTTAAAGGCGATGCGTAAATTGGGGATCGCGGAACGTAGGGATTTTTGAATGTTATTAGAGAGGGAGGGTATATATGGCAAGGATCTGTATATAGGGATAGAAGGCGGATGTGGAGATCGGGTGCGGGTGGGTGGGTTATAATGGTGATGGATGAGTTTATTGATAACACCATTTCATCATATCTAGTCACTATTTTTATCTATTCACTATTTTATCTTTTCACTATTTCATCATATCTAGTCACTACTTTTATTTTTTCACTCCTGTACCACTTTTTATATATTCTTGTTACTGCTACGTTTTTATATATTTTTGTTTGTTTCTCTCTCTTAGCCCTGAAGATGGCCTACATTGTAGGCCGAAACGTCGGCACATAATAAATAAGTTTTTCTTATTTTGGTGTTTTCTTTGACTGCACCCCCAACTATTTCTTCCTTAAATTAGAAGATACAGTCGACCAATTCTTCTCTAACATTATTATTAATAATTTTATAGTCCCTTATAACATTAATTATATTTTTCATAAACGACGATAAATTTTATTATTATTATTATTATATTTATAGTCCCTTAAAAATATTCATTATCAATATCAAAACTTAACGACGACAAATTATTTTTTAATTATTATTATTAATAATTTTATAGTCCCTTTTAACATTAATTATATTTTTCATAAACGACGATAAATTTTATTATTATTATTATATTTATAGTCCCTTTAAACATTAATTAAATTCTTTTATAATCGACGACAAAAAAATTTTTCTTATTATTAATATATTTATATTTATAGTCCCATTAAATATTAATTTATATTATCTAACATAAACATTAATTAAGCCCGGTTCGAGTTTTTAAATGCCTAGACGTAGTTTAATTATTTAAAGCCGTTGGGGTCGCCGTGATTAGTTTATTGGGCAATTTTAATTTTAGTTGAGAGGGGGCCCCGCTTTAGACTTTACGTCAGCCAAAAATTTATATATTTTTTCCTTAAAAGGGTTCCTATTATTATTATAATGATTTTTAAGACGTCCCTTCTTATTATTATGATTATTTTTACGCCTCATATTATAATTGAGATTATTTTTTATATTACGCCCGTAGTTATATTTATTATAATGCCCTTTAATATAATTTTTATTCTAAATATCTTGTTTTTGTAACTGGAGTGCATCTTTATTAGTTAATCATTCACATGAGTAAATTAAAAACCTTTTCCAGTCATTATTATTTTTCTTTATTCTAAAAAACGTTTCGACAATTCCTTGTCATTTTCAATTTACATCATTTTTTTTTTTTTTTTTTTTTTAAATCTTTCAACACTATTTAATTTTAAAAATATTTTCTAAAAATTTTTTGTACATTTTCAACCTTTTTGGTTAATTGTCATATAATTTAAAAATAAAGCTTAGAGTTATAATGTACTCCATGGTCAACTACTAATTAGTAGTTGACCATGGAGTACATTATAACTCTAAGCTTTATTTTTAAATTATATGACAATTAACCAAAAAGGTTGAAAATGTACAAAAAATTTTTAGAAAATATTTTTAAAATTAAATAGTGTTGAAAGATTTAAAAAAAAAAAAAAAAAAAAAAAAAAATGATGTAAATTGAAAATGACAAGGAATTGTCGAAACGTTTTTTAGAATAAAGAAAAATAATAATGACTGGAAAAGGTTTTTAATTTACTCATGTGAATGATTAACTAATATAATTTTTATTATTATGCCCTTTGTTAGATTTGTGACTATTAATCGAAGTTAGTCCGAATCGAATATTATTATTATAATTTCTTTTAATTTTATAATATTTATAATTATTAATATTTTTTTCATAAATGCCGCTTCTTTTATTTTTATTAGACTGATTTTTATTTCGTCGTCGGGACTCGTAAAACTTAGGTTTGTTATGTTTACACGCCGTTAACTGATTCCTAGTATAGACTCTTATAAGATTACTTTTAGGATTACGCGTTATAGGTCGATCTTTATCATTTAAATATTTATTTAACGGGCAGTTCTCTACATTAAATTTAACATCATCTAAATTATTGGGCGATTTTAATGTGGTGTTCAACAGGCTTGTATCGTTTTCTACTAAATTATTATTTTTATTATTATCCTCTCTCTCAGTTATATTAATATTATTTAAGCCCGAGTCACAAGATTCATTACCGTCGATTTGGGGTTCAACTAATTTATTAAATTTTCCTTCCATATTTTCAAATTTCGTTGTGAACGAATGAATGAATTCTTTCAAAGCAGCTAGCTCATTTTTTAATTCGACATTTTGACCTATCAATTTTTGATTATCCTCACGTAACCCCTGATTATTCTCGCGCAACCCCTGATTATCCTCACGCAACCCCTGCTCGATCTCGTCGATTCTTTTAGACAATTCCTCCATTCGCACCATTTTTAAAAATTACTCAAACTATTACCCTCAAAAATTAATTTATACAAATTTAATCACCACTTTTTTTTTTTTTAATAAAACCACGCTCTGCTACCAATTGTTTTGACCCTTCTCCCTGATATATATAAAATGGGCTCTAAATGTTCGTGGATCGAAGTAGGAGAAGCAATTAGCCAAAAACAAATTTTAAGGGACCCAAAGTAAAATATATTTCTCAATATTTATACATATATACACATGAAATCATATTCATACATCAAATAATTATGTCTGATACAAGCCTGGAGAGAGAGTTCAGTAGGGCACCTGCCTAGCTGGGATCTGAGATGAGAGTCCTAGGATTAAAAACTCTGTAATAGGCCCAAATTTACAATCTCCCCTCTCCTAGACATCGTCCGACCAATGGCAAGTCGCTACTTAATAAACATACGCAGATCCAACATTACAAACATTGCAGGTCAATGGTACAATTGTCAAAGCTTAAATCTATAATACTTCTTATAAGTTAAAAGTTCACAATAAATCTTTAATAATTTAATAATAATTAATACAGATCACCACACGAACGTATAGAGACAATTCTTCTTCTCCTCATCATATGCTGTCATTTGCTGGATTTATACGTGGAGTCGAAAATAGTGTTAAATGTGTATACTGTGGACTGTTGTATGACACCGATTCGTTAATAAACCCTCTCAATTACCATAGAGCGTGTAGCCCGCATTGTTTATGGCTTGAGGAGGAGTCTATTTAATTAAAATATGTTAAATGTTGTATTTACTAAATCAGTATTTCATTTAGATTTATTTTGTAATATGTTTTTCTTATAATTGCTACATATTGATGTAGATGATTTTTAATTAAATTTTTCATTTATAAAAAAATAAATGTTTTCAGTTAATTTGTTTTTTTCTTATTCCTCTTTTTTTTCAAGGACAAATAAAATACGTCGCACTTACTTAAATTAATAAATAGGTTAGAAAATTAGACCAGTGAACAGATTATTAGATTTTTATTTTTTCAAGAAAAGTAACAATAATTAACAAAAATTTTTAAGTATATGATATATGTATAAAAATAAATGTCTAGTGCAAGAGCATATGTTTTTTTTTTCTTCTTCTTCAACATTAAACGATATCCTTTTTATTAACCCAGCTGCGTTCATTAACACCGAACCACTTGACATATAATTGATTGCCTTTCCTTTTTAAAACCTTTTCTACCAGGTATATATTTGGATATTTAGCCTGTTGTAGCTCTTCTTCATAAAATGCACCACTGATCGGTTGCCCTTTTAGATCTTCTAGCAAATATGTGTACGGATATGTCTTCTGAATCTTGACTACCTTAAAAATTTCACTTGACCAATTAGGCTTATAGCCTTTTGAAAAACTTGTTTTTTGTTTAGATATTCTTACAAAATCGTCTTCTATAAATTTCTGCTTTCGTACTTTCGATTTAGTCACTGTAGAATACACATTTTTTAGCAAGTATCTCTCCATCTTTTTATGCCGAGCATCGATTGGTTTCATACCTATAGTCCTATGAAATGATGAATTATACTCTTGTAGAATTTGGGGTAATATATCTAAAAATTTATAATTTCCTCGCAGGCTGAATGCTCTCCAAATTTTTTCTTTTAATGTTCTATTGAACCTCTCTACAATGGAAGCTTTTATATTAGAAAAAGTTGAATAATGATTAACATTGTATTGTTTCATTAGAGAATTAAACTTTGAATTGTAAAATTCTTTTCCTTGATCACTTTGAATATGTTTTGAAGTTGATTTACTCGATAAAAACACACTCTCCATTGCTTTGCTCACGTTGTCCGCTGTTTTCTGTTTTAATGGCACAGCCCAAGCAAATTTCGAAAAGCAGTCTATGACCGTTAACAAATATTTATTTCCTTTATTTTCTACAGAATAAGGTATCATTTCCACAAGGTCTATTTGCCATAAATCGTTAATTCCTTTCAAAACAGTTTTCCGACGTGGATATTTTCTTCGAGCTGGTTTGTGCAATTCATTTACGACAGCACTTTTTAACAACGATGCATTCATCTTTTAAGATAACCGAGCGTTATCAGCATCACCGAGATACACACACACAGTGAAAAGATATTCACTTAATATAATATATTTATTTCTCGTAGCTCTTCAATTATCGATTCTATTTCGTTTTCATGTCCTTCGTGACCTGCATTCGCCGAAGATATTAGCAACCTCAGCCGATCAACTAGCTCATTAGGATCATCCCAATACTCATAAATGGGTTTATCGGCTCTCATGAGACCAGTGCCTTTGTGCGAACGAAGTGTGGCTATTTTACTAGGAGGGGGTGTGGTATGACGAGGTGTGAAAAGCATCGCTATTACTTTTCTATATTTTTCTGATCTGATTCCTTGTCTCCCTCGTTCTTCACTATAGCCTTTTTTGTGAGCATTGGTCGAGATTAAAATGTTTTTATACATTTCCAAGTCTTTTTTTTCATACTTTTCGGGATTTTTCAAGTAAAGTAACTGCAACAATCCCTCTGTGCCTTCATAAGTTACCCCGTTAATTGTTATGTCATCGCTGTTTGTATGTAGTTGAATATCAGTTGAGTCACCTATTGCGAATCCTCCATCGGGCATGACTCTAATGCCCTAACGTGAATCGAAGGTTTGATTATGGCCTCTCAACAATTTCTCCAAATATTTTCTTTGTTGGTTTCCAAACTGTTTAATTGTTTCTACTAGTGAATCTTCAGTTTCATGATGTTCATTTTCTACTTTAATTTCAGGAAACGCCAAACTAGATGATGAAAGTATTGGAGTTGTCGGATGAGTCGAATGGGCTAACTCTGGTGTCAATGTTGCTCTTTTGTAAATATCTTTTGTAAACTCAATCTCATCATTTTTGTTTCTAATCTTTTTACTTGACGGCTCCGATTTGGTTTCTTTTTGCAACTTTAACGACTCTTTAATATCTTCTAAAGGTTGTGATACAGGTGTAAAGAATGCTTGACGAACCTCATCAACATCCTGAAGACCGCGTTTCAATGTCCGAAATTTATTTTTTTAAATTTCGCTAGTTTTTATAATCTCACGGGTGACTTTAGGGTCCATGACTGAGCTCCGTCAACGACAGGAAACCCTTTGTATATCTACAATAAATGTATCGATTCCTTTTCTAAAACGACCATTGTTTAAATCCCTACTTTTGTCAATAACGAGATAACCGAAAGGCTCTTTCCAACATAATGAACACATGTCTTTAAAAAGTTGGAAACCGATAGCAGGAGTGCTCACATGTTCATCGTAAATATGTTTTAAACTCAATTCGTCCTGAGGAAATATTATTAAAAAGTTAAAATTACACCTGATCAGATGTCTAGGAATGCAAACATAACTTTGTGTTAAGTAAAAACAATCTAGATTCATATGTCTTCCATAACTGAAATATCGTTTAATTATATCTTGATCCTCCATCGTAACATCATCGAATATACAGACTGAATTAGATTCAACTTGGTGAGGCATATCTTTTGCATCTTCCAAATCGTAAAATCCTATTTCAGGAACCATATTTAAAACATTTTTTAAATACTGGTATTTGAGCTGGTGTAAAGTTTTTCCGAATAGATATACATTTTTAAATTTTAAACCATTTGGATTTAATAAAAGTCCAATCATAATATTCGTCTTTCCAAATCCGCTTGATCCGCATATCGACGCTCGTATGGTGTTTGGTAATAATGTGCTATGTTTCACCTCAGTAGATTCGTCAGGCAAACACTTCAAAGTAGAAAAACGTTGTTCTTGTTGGACTAATTTCATTTTGAATGTAGACAAAATCATTCATTTCCTGTATATATATATATCGCCGATTGTCATTTTTCACTACAGTATGATTCGTAAGACTCGCAAAGGAAGAGGCTTGATAAACAGTCTCATAAATAAGTTACCGTTTGAATTACACCTGCCAGGATACCAGTATTGTGGCCCCGGTACAAACCTTGAAAAACGACTAAATAGAGGAGATAGTGGAATAAACCAGCTTGATAAAGCTTGTAAAGAACACGATATTGCTTATAGCAAAGATAAGGATATGCAAAGTCGTAGAAAAGCGGACAAGATTTTGGTTGAAAACGCTTGGAAACGAATTAAAGCTTCGGATTCATCATTGGGAGAAAAAGCTGCGGCTTGGTTAGTTACAAATACTATGAAAGCGAAAGGTAAAATTGGTGCCGGTATTAAGAAGAAGAAGAAAAATAAAAAGATTAGTTTAAAAAAATTAGTTAAATCGCTAAAGGTTGCTAACGTTTCATCGATCCTCGAAGCGTCAAAAATGGCACACAAAAAGGCTAAAATGCATTTACGTGGTAAGACAAAACCTTTGCCTCCCAGAGTTCTTCCTTTGCCAAAAGAGGGAGGATTTCTTCCATTTCTTGTGCCGTTAATGGCGGGGCTTTCTGCAGTGGGATCTTTAGCGGGAGGAGCGTCGAGTGTGACTAAAGCTATCTACGAGGCGAAGGAAGCTAAACATAAATTAGATGAGCAAAAGAGGCATAATTTAGCGATGGAAAGTCAGAAAATCGGAAATGGACTTTATTTGAAACCATATCGGAAAGGCTACGGCCTGTTTATAACTCGACAAAAAAACAAATCTGGAAAGATCTGACTACCGAATAAGCCATTGACGGATTTAGAATTAAATTATTTGGCCAAAGTTTTAAATATCCAACATTTTCGAGGAGTATTTATGATTGATAAACTTCCTAGATATCCAAACAAACACGAGTCTGCTATTGTAAATTTAGAGCCGAGCTCAGAACTTGGTTCACATTGGGTCTGTTATTTAAAACAAAATAATTTTGTGAAATACTTTGATTCCTTTGGAAACTTAAAACCACCACCACAGTTGCTCGAGTACTTTAACGGGCTAAAAATAACTTATAATAGAGAGCGTTATCAGGAGTGGAATACGTCGGTTTGTGGACATCTCTGCTTACAGTATTTAGTCGATGCTTCTCAAAGCGTTTGATCATTGTTAATCATGAGCTATACAGTAACGCTTACGGGCAACTCTAGCGTACTTTCCGCAAACTTTTTACCACCGTTAGAATTGGGGTCAATATATACTGTTGGGTTGTTATCATTTGAGACATATAATACTATTCCGAATATAAAAAAGGGTGCTAATGATATGTTTTATTTTGGTGATTTTTCGATCCAAATACCTGAAGGATCGTACGATATCGATGCTATAGCCTCCTTTTTACGTGAAAAAATTTCTCATCTTGACCCTACCGCTGTAGTGATAATAAGAGGAAATTCCAACACGCTAAAAACGGAAATTAAAACAACTCATGCAGTATACTTTAACTATTCCGAGAAGCCTCACTCTATTGGTCCTCTTTTGGGTTTTACACGATCCGATCATGTCATTCCTCCGAATCGCTCCTATACTGAATCAAATGACATTCTCAGCGTAAACATTATTTCAATTCAATGTAACATCGCATCGGGGTCTTATGTGAACGGAGAACCGGATCATAATATTCATCAATTCTTTCCGCGTGTAGACCCAGGATATAAAATAATAGAAATCACGAATCCGGTCATTTACTTTCCAACCAACGTGAGGACTGTAGACAATATCATCGTTCGATTAGTAGATCAGAACGGAGAGCTTATCGACTTTAGAGGAGAAACGGTTACATTGAGATTACATTTAAAAAAGAATGGGGATTGATTTTTCTTCTAGAGATAGTTGTTGCATCGATTATTATAAAAGGAGATGTCAAACAACGGTTAAAACCAGTAAACCTAAATCAACAAGAGCGCTAACAACTGCGAACGCTATATTTTTAAAACAGTGTGGTTTTCGGTTAAACAAACATTATGAATGACATACTAGACGTTACGACGGATATAAAATTCGTCGATTCTCTTACACAATTTGAATATCACTCGCACCAGCCTTATACGGGAAATACCTTTAACAAATCCGACGAGATTAGAATTCCTATTCATCAACAAGATATTTATACCTTTCCTTCTCAAAGTTTTATTTATCTCGAAGGGAGGATCTTAAAAAGTGATGGCACTATCGGTGCCACTCCAAAGTTGACTAATAACGCATTCGCGTTTTTGTTTGACGAAATTAGATATGAACTAAACGGTATAGAAGTCGATCGAGTACGAAATCCGGGGATAACTACTACCCTTAAAGGGCATGCATCATTTTCGCCTAATCGAGTAATGGGATTAGAAAATGCGGGGTGGACAATGCCCGGTAAAACACTTTCTTTGGATAAAAACGGCGTTTTTAGCGTATGCCTACCACTTGATATTCTTTTTGGGATTTGCGAGGACTATCGTAAAATTTTAATCAATCTGAAGCAAGAGCTCGTTTTGATCAGATCAAGTACTGACCTAAACTGCGTGCTAGGTGACGATGATGTTCAAATAAAACTTGACAAATTGGTGTGGAGAATGCCTCATGTTCGTGTTTCAGATTATGAACGTCTGAGGTTATTAAAACTAGTAGACAAGAACAAGGTCGTTTCTATTCCATTCAGATCATGGGATCTTTACGAATATCCCAATGTACCTGCGACACAGCAGGAAAATTGGTCGGTCAAAACTTCAACAAATTTAGAAAAACCGCGCTATCTCATTTTTGCATTTCAAAGTGATCGAAATAGAACCTCTAACAAAGATAGCAGTCTGTTCGATAGTTGCAAATTAAAAAATTTGAAACTTTATTTGAATAGTGAACAATATCCGTACGATGACTTAAATTTAGATTTTGAGCAAGGAAAAGTAGCATTGTTGTATGAAATGTATAACGAATTTCAAACGAGTTATTATGGCGTTAGACATTCTCAGCCCCTGCTTTCAAGATTCGATTTCGAGAAACTAGCGCCTCTAGTGATTATAGATTGTTCTAAGCAATCTGAAGCAATCAAAAGTGCGACTATCGATATCAGAGTACTATTAGAGGCGAAAGAAAACTTTCCAGCAAATACTAAAGCTTACTGCCTCATTTTACATGATAAAATAATAGAATATGAAATGGGAACGGGTTTGGTCCGTAAATTGTACTGACTCTCTGTTTGTTTTTTTGTGGTTGTTAGAAGAAGAGTATACTAATTTCTTTTTATTTTAAAAGTAGATGTAAAATGAACGTACAACCAAAAAAAAATAAACGAATTAGAACTCGATTCGGAAAATACAAAATATCGAGTAATAATATCTTTTATTTAGGTATCTTTCAAGCCTGATGAGGACCTTGTTGAAACTCGTACTCTTGTAACATGGAATTATGCTCATCGTGCAGCACGTATCAGTCCATGGGAAACATATGCGAGGGACAGAGTAAGATTCGAAAACAGGATTCAACATATTTCCAAGATACTGAGTCCTATCCTGGAATCAACCCACAGATCAGCTGTTTATCAGAAACATTACAAGATTGTTAAAATTTTTATATTTACCTTATCAGTATTTGATTCAGATTTATTAAATTTTTTTTTTTAATTAAATTTTATATTTACATAAAATAAAAATATTTGATTTCAGTAAATTTGTATTTGTTTTTTTTTTTTCCTTCTTCCCATTTTATTTTTCAAGGGACAAATAAAAAATACAACATATTAAAGGAAACTTATTTTATTGATTATCATCACAATTCAATTCATTTAAGTTGTAAAACAGTGTATTTGTATTTATGCTAAAATCAATTGGTTCGCTAACTGCACTTGCTTCATTCTTATTATAAAGTTCAACCATCTTTGTTATCAATGCTAGTGAATCGTTGATTTTTTCTATATTTGCGCAAAGTTTGACCGTCTCGTTCCTGTTGAAACATGCAGATGCAGACGATGGTGGAAGGGTCTCATGATTAAACATTGCAAACCATTGCGTTACCTGCTCTATCCGCATCACCCTAGTGCGTCCTCTTGTAGTAAGTTCACAAATCACGTTTTGACATCTTGATCGGTCTTTTTCATAGGATTTTTTTCGTTTCTGCAGCAATAACAAAATTTTCGGAGCTCGGGTGGTAATATATGTCCATTCCTCAACATTCATGTAAACGACAGTTTTCTTCTTTTCGCTAATGGCGATAGTCGGCACAAAGTTACACAAACCGATTCGAAAACATTTACTGTTTGTGAGTGGGTACTCGGTCACAAGGTCCATTCGACGATCCATCTCGCTTATCATCAACGACAAGACTGTGTGGTATAACGGAGAGGAGGGGAGAAAGCTGCAGCTGTTCTAGTTTTTTTATCACATCATTTATTTCCCTTCTTTTTAGTTCATACAAGGAAATGCATAATTGCAAATCTTTGAGTCGATGTAGAAAATTGTGAAGCCTTTTAACAACATACCGTCTCTTCGCTATCATTCTCGTCAGACACTATGATTTGCAGCTCATTCAATTGTTCACAATACTCGATAAACGAACAGTTTTTAGACCATTTTTTATGGTCGGCAAAAAGGTCGTCATACTCCTTCCATTCATGCAAGATTACTCCGCAAAATGGACATCTTGTCCTATCAGACACTTTCAAGTAATACAACCCAGCAGCCGCTAGTTTCAATGGACTCACCGGTGACGACCAGCCGACGAATGTCGACAACCTTCCGTCTTCGTACCTCAGATTCTTGCTCCTTAGCCGACCCATACTAAACTAACTGATAAAGGAAGCAACAACGTGCTTCATTCATAAGACAAAATGATGACACTCTCCCATTCGGAAAACAATATACTCTCTTTCATTATGCTGTGACCTAGTTTCTACTGCGGTGTTGCCACATCTCATCTGCGACGTTGCCAAATCTTAATTTGCACACCTGAACCTGTGCTTCATTCATAACTCTTATCCCATTCATAAAGACAAATTACGTCACACTACCATTCAGTTCTTCCATTCATAAGTCACACGCCCATTCAACACTTCAATTCATGACGTCACATGACCAACATCCATTCAGAACAAACCGTGACCTAGTTTCTACTGCTCTGTTGCCACATCTCATCTGCGACGTTGCCAAATCTTAATTTGCACACCTGGACCTACCTCAAGGTCAACACCCCCTCGTCCTGCCTTACACCACTCCCACCCTCAAGGTCACGCCCACGACCCTGCTACAGCAGACAATGACCTCAAGGTCACGGCTCCGGCTCAACCCGCCTATTTGTACTACTCGTTATGATGAAATTGGTTAGACTGGTCCTGGATTGCTGAAATTATGTACTCAAAGCAAACTTACACAAACAGTATCCTTAACTTTTGTACTCCTCACCATGATACCTACAGAATGCAGTACATCTAACGCTCTGGATAGAACATTTGACTTCGACTATAGTTCACAATACTGCTGGTTCTAGAATACTTTGTTTAAGGTCTTTGCTAAACCTTTCATGCTTAGCATCATTTAGAGGGTTAATAAAAAAAAAATAATACTGTTGGTCAATATGTTCGTTTCATAATGGTAAATCCTTTATAAAGAAATTTCATGGTAAAATATTGTATTTCATTTATATTAGGTGTATTAGTTAAATTAAGTTTATCAAGTATGCAATTAGGCTAGCCTTCCTCAGGGGTTGAAAGTCTCGTAAATGGTCTCATACTGAGTTGCCAGAGGAAATCGAACCAAGTTATACTTAATAGAGAAGTTTAAAATTTAAGTATATCTTGTTTTGGTTTTTAATAGTACCTCTGAATAGGACCGTTCACTATAGGTACTTAATTCGGCCTGTAATTATTTAAAGTATATTTTTTAAAATTCACGTAATGATGAAAATGATTAGACCGGTCATATCTTGCTGTAAATATGTACTAGATGCACACTTACCCATACGGAACCCTTAACATTCATACTCCCCCACATGACCCTTACAGAATGCTGTACACAGTGTAGGGCAACCTTCTAATGCTCTGGATAGAACATTTGACTTAGACTATAATTCACAAAACTGCTGGTTCTAAAATACTTTTTTTAAAGGTCTTTGCTAAACCTTTCATGCTTAGCATCATTTAGAGGGTTAATAAAAAAAAAATAATACTGTCAAACAACCTTGTTCGTGTCATTTTTTAAATTCACGTTATGATAAAACTGATTAGACCGGTCATGTCTTGCTGAAAATAAGTACTCGATGCACACTTACTCATATGGTACCCATAGTATTCATACTTCTCCACATGACCCTTACAGAATGCAGTACACAGTGTAGGGCAACCTTCTAATGCTCTGGATAGAACATTTGACTTTGACTATAGTTCACAATACTACTCTTTCTAGAATATGTTGGTTAAGGTCTTTGCTAAACCTTTCATGCTTAGCATCATTTAGAGGGTTAATAAAGAAAAAATAATACTGTTGGTCAATCTTATTCATGTCATAATGAGGAAATTGAACCAAGTTATAATCAATAGAGATTTTTATAATTTAAGTATAACTTGTTTTGGTTTTCAATAGTACCTCTGAATGGGACCGTTCACTAAAGGTACTTAATTCGGTCTGTAATTATCTAATGTATAACCTTTTATATTAACGTAATGATGAAAATGATTAGACTGGTCAGGTCTTGCTGAAAATATGTACTCCATGCACACTTGTCCATACGGTACCCTTACCATTCATACCCCCCTACATGATACTTACAGAATGCAGTACAGAGTGTAGGGCAACCTTCTAACGCTCTGGATAGTACATTTGAGTTTGACTATTGTTCACAATACAACTCTTTCTAGAATACGTTTTTAAGGTCTTTGCTTAACCTTTCATGCTTAGCATCATTTAGAGGGTTAATAAAAAAAAAAATAATACTGTTAAACAACCTTGATGTGTCATAATAGTAAATCTTTTATAAAGTAATTTCATGGTAAAATATTTATTTTCATTTATAATAGGTATATTAGTTAAATTAAGTTTATGAAGTATGCAATTAGGCTAGCTTTTCTCAGGGGTCGATAGTCTCGGTAAATATTCTCATACTGAGTTGTTAGAGGAAATTGAACCAAGTTATACTTAATAGAGAGGTTTATAATTTAAGTATATCTGGTTGGTTTTCAATAGTACCTCTGAATGGGAGCGTTCACCAAAGGTACTTAATTCGGTCTGTAATTATCTAAAGTATATCTTTTTAAATTCACGTAATGATGAAACCAATTAAACCAGTCATGTCTCGCTGAAAACATGTACTCGATGCAGCCTCATACTCCTCATCATGAAACTAAAAGAAGGCAGTACACTGTGTAGAGCAACCTTCTAACGCTCTGGATAGAACATTTGACTTCGACTATAATTCACAATACTACTCTTTCTAGAATACGTTTTTAAGGTCTTTGCTAAACCTTTCATGCTTAGCATCATTTAGAGGGTTAATAAAAAAAAAAATAATACTGTCAAACAACCTTGTTCGTGTCATAATGGTAAATCCTTTATAAAGAAATTTCTTGGTAAAATATTTATTTTCATTTATAATAGGTATATTAGTTAAATTAAGTTTATGAAGTATGGAATTAGGCTAGCTTTCCTCAGAGGTCAATATTCTCGGTAAATTGTCTCATACTGAGTTGCTAGAGGAAATTGAACCAAGTTATAATTAATAGAGAGGCTTATAATTTAAGTATATCTTGTTTTGGCTTTAAATTGTACCTCTGATTGGGACCGTTCACAAAAAATACTTACTTCCTTCTGTAAAAATGTAGAGTATGATTTTTTAAATTCACGTTATGATGAAATTGATTAGACTGGTCCTGGCTTGCTGAAATAATGTACTCAAAGCAAACTTACACAAACAGTACCCTTAACTTTTGTACTCCTCACCATGATACTTACAGAATGCAGTACATCTAACGCTTTGGATAGAACATTTGACTTCGACTATAGTTCACAATACTGCTGGTTCTAGAATACTTTGTTTAAGGTCTTTGCTAAACCTTTCATGCTTAGCATCATTTAGAGGGTTAATAAAAAAAAAATAATACTGTTGGTCAATATGTTCGTTTCATAATGGTAAATCCTTTATAAAGAAATTTCATGGTAAAATATTGTATTTCATTTATATTAGGTGTATTAGTTAAATTAAGTTTATCAAGTATGCAATTAGGCTAGCTTTCCTCAGGGGTCGATAGTCTCGGTAAATGGTCTCATACTGAGTTGCCAGAGGAAATTGAACCAAGTTATACTTAATAGAGAAGTTTAAAATTTAAGTATATCTTGTTTTGGTTTTTAATAGTACCTCTGAATAGGACCGTTCACTACAGGTACTTAATTCGGTCTGTAATTATCTAAAGTATATCTTTTTAAATTCACGTAATGATGAAACCAATTAAACCAGTCATGTCTCGCTGAAAACATGTACTCGATGCAGCCTCATACTCCTCATCATGAAACTAAAAGAAGGCAGTACACTGTGTAGAGCAACCTTCTAACGCTCTGGATAGAACATTTGACTTCGACTATAATTCACAATACTACTCTTTCTAGAATACGTTTTTAAGGTCTTTGCTAAACCTTTCATGCTTAGCATCATTTAGAGGGTTAATAAAAAAAAAAATAATACTGTCAAACAACCTTGTTCGTGTCATAATGGTAAATCCTTTATAAAGAAATTTCTTGGTAAAATATTTATTTTCATTTATAATAGGTATATTAGTTAAATTAAGTTTATGAAGTATGGAATTAGGCTAGCTTTTTTCAGAGGTCAATATTCTCGGTAAATTGTCTCATACTGAGTTGCTTGAGGAAATTGAACCAAGTTATAATTAATAGAGAGGATTATAATTTAAGTATATCTTGTTTTGGCTTTAAATTGTACCTCTGATTGGGACCGTTCACAAAAAATACTTACTTCCTTCTGTAAAAATGTAGAGTATGATTTTTTAAATTCACGTTATGATGAAATTGATTAGACTGGTCCTGGCTTGCTGAAATAATGTACTCAAAGCAAACTTACACAAACAGTACCCTTAACTTTTGTACTCCTCACCATGATACTTACAGAATGCAGTACATCTAACGCTTTGGATAGAACATTTGACTTCGACTATAGTTCACAATACTGCTGGTTCTAGAATACTTTGTTTAAGGTCTTTGCTAAACCTTTCATGCTTAGCATCATTTAGAGGGTTAATAAAAAAAAAATAATACTGTTGGTCAATATGTTCGTTTCATAATGGTAAATCCTTTATAAAGAAATTTCATGGTAAAATATTGTATTTCATTTATATTAGGTGTATTAGTTAAATTAAGTTTATCAAGTATGCAATTAGGCTAGCTTTCCTCAGGGGTCGATAGTCTCGGTAAATGGTCTCATACTGAGTTGCCAGAGGAAATTGAACCAAGTTATACTTAATAGAGAAGTTTAAAATTTAAGTATATCTTGTTTTGGTTTTTAATAGTACCTCTGAATAGGACCGTTCACTACAGGTACTTAATTCGGTCTGTAATTATCTAAAGTATATCTTTTTAAATTCACGTAATGATGAAACCAATTAAACCAGTCATGTCTCGCTGAAAACATGTACTCGATGCAGCCTCATACTCCTCATCATGAAACTAAAAGAAGGCAGTACACTGTGTAGAGCAACCTTCTAACGCTCTGGATAGAACATTTGACTTCGACTATAATTCACAATACTACTCTTTCTAGAATACGTTTTTAAGGTCTTTGCTAAACCTTTCATGCTTAGCATCATTTAGAGGGTTAATAAAAAAAAAAAATAATACTGTCAAACAACCTTGTTCGTGTCATAATGGTAAATCCTTTATAAAGAAATTTCTTGGTAAAATATTTATTTTCATTTATAATAGGTATATTAGTTAAATTAAGTTTATGAAGTATGGAATTAGGCTAGCTTTCCTCAGAGGTCAATATTCTCGGTAAATTGTCTCATACTGAGTTGCTAGAGGAAATTGAACCAAGTTATAATTAATAGAGAGGATTATAATTTAAGTATATCTTGTTTTGGCTTTAAATTGTACCTCTGATTGGGACCGTTCACAAAAAATACTTACTTCCTTCTGTAAAAATGTAGAGTATGATTTTTTTAAATTCACGTTATGATGAAATTGATTAGACTGGTCCTGGCTTGCTGAAATAATGTACTCAAAGCAAACTTACACAAACAGTACCCTTAACTTTTGTACTCCTCACCATGATACTTACAGAATGCAGTACATCTAACGCTTTGGATAGAACATTTGACTTCGACTATAGTTCACAATACTGCTGGTTCTAGAATACTTTGTTTAAGGTCTTTGCTAAACCTTTCATGCTTAGCATCATTTAGAGGGTTAATAAAAAAAAAATAATACTGTTGGTCAATATGTTCGTTTCATAATGGTAAATCCTTTATAAAGAAATTTCATGGTAAAATATTGTATTTCATTTATATTAGGTGTATTAGTTAAATTAAGTTTATCAAGTATGCAATTAGGCTAGCTTTCCTCAGGGGTCGATAGTCTCGGTAAATGGTCTCATACTGAGTTGCCAGAGGAAATTGAACCAAGTTATACTTAATAGAGAAGTTTAAAATTTAAGTATATCTTGTTTTGGTTTTTAATAGTACCTCTGAATAGGACCGTTCACTACAGGTACTTAATTCGGTCTGTAATTATCTAAAGTATATCTTTTTAAATTCACGTAATGATGAAACCAATTAAACCAGTCATGTCTCGCTGAAAACATGTACTCGATGCAGCCTCATACTCCTCATCATGAAACTAAAAGAAGGCAGTACACTGTGTAGGGCAACCTTCTAAGTCTCTGGAAAGAACATTTGACTTCGACTATAATTCACAAAACTGCTGGCTCTAAAAGACTTTGTTTAAGGTCTTTGCTAAACTATCTTGCTTAGCATCATTTGGAGAGTTTAAAATGAAAAAAATAATACTGTCGGTCACTTTGTTAGTTTCATAAAGGTAAATCCTTTATAAAGAAATTTCTTGGTAAAATATTGTTTTTCATTTTATTAGGTGTATTAGATAAAATAAGTTTATGAAGTATGCAATTAGGCTAGCTTTCCTCAGGGGTCGATAGTCTCGGTAAATGGTCTCATACTGAGTTGCCAGAGGAAATTGAACCAAGTTATACTTAATAGAGAAGTTTAAAATTTAAGTATATCTTGTTTTGGTTTTTAATAGTACCTCTGAATAGGACCGTTCACTACAGGTACTTAATTCGGTCTGTAATTATCTAAAGTATATCTTTTTAAATTCACGTAATGATGAAACCAATTAAACCAGTCATGTCTCGCTGAAAACATGTACTCGATGCAGCCTCATACTCCTCATCATGAAACTAAAAGAAGGCAGTACACTGTGTAGAGCAACCTTCTAACGCTCTGGATAGAACATTTGACTTCGACTATAATTCACAATACTACTCTTTCTAGAATACGTTTTTAAGGTCTTTGCTAAACCTTTCATGCTTAGCATCATTTAGAGGGTTAATAAAAAAAAAAATAATACTGTCAAACAACCTTGTTCGTGTCATAATGGTAAATCCTTTATAAAGAAATTTCTTGGTAAAATATTTATTTTCATTTATAATAGGTATATTAGTTAAATTAAGTTTATGAAGTATGGAATTAGGCTAGCTTTCCTCAGAGGTCAATATTCTCGGTAAATTGTCTCATACTGAGTTGCTAGAGGAAATTGAACCAAGTTATAATTAATAGAGAGGATTATAATTTAAGTATATCTTGTTTTGGCTTTAAATTGTACCTCTGATTGGGACCGTTCACAAAAAATACTTACTTCCTTCTGTAAAAATGTAGAGTATGATTTTTTAAATTCACGTTATGATGAAATTGATTAGACTGGTCCTGGCTTGCTGAAATAATGTACTCAAAGCAAACTTACACAAACAGTACCCTTAACTTTTGTACTCCTCACCATGATACTTACAGAATGCAGTACATCTAACGCTTTGGATAGAACATTTGACTTCGACTATAGTTCACAATACTGCTGGTTCTAGAATACTTTGTTTAAGGTCTTTGCTAAACCTTTCATGCTTAGCATCATTTAGAGGGTTAATAAAAAAAAAATAATACTGTTGGTCAATATGTTCGTTTCATAATGGTAAATCCTTTATAAAGAAATTTCATGGTAAAATATTGTATTTCATTTATATTAGGTGTATTAGTTAAATTAAGTTTATCAAGTATGCAATTAGGCTAGCTTTCCTCAGGGGTCGATAGTCTCGGTAAATGGTCTCATACTGAGTTGCCAGAGGAAATTGAACCAAGTTATACTTAATAGAGAAGTTTAAAATTTAAGTATATCTTGTTTTGGTTTTTAATAGTACCTCTGAATAGGACCGTTCACTACAGGTACTTAATTCGGTCTGTAATTATCTAAAGTATATCTTTTTAAATTCACGTAATGATGAAACCAATTAAACCAGTCATGTCTCGCTGAAAACATGTACTCGATGCAGCCTCATACTCCTCATCATGAAACTAAAAGAAGGCAGTACACTGTGTAGAGCAACCTTCTAACGCTCTGGATAGAACATTTGACTTCGACTATAATTCACAATACTACTCTTTCTAGAATACGTTTTTAAGGTCTTTGCTAAACCTTTCATGCTTAGCATCATTTAGAGGGTTAATAAAAAAAAAAATAATACTGTCAAACAACCTTGTTCGTGTCATAATGGTAAATCCTTTATAAAGAAATTTCTTGGTAAAATATTTATTTTCATTTATAATAGGTATATTAGTTAAATTAAGTTTATGAAGTATGGAATTAGGCTAGCTTTCCTCAGAGGTCAATATTCTCGGTAAATTGTCTCATACTGAGTTGCTAGAGGAAATTGAACCAAGTTATAATTAATAGAGAGGATTATAATTTAAGTATATCTTGTTTTGGCTTTAAATTGTACCTCTGATTGGGACCGTTCACAAAAAATACTTACTTCCTTCTGTAAAAATGTAGAGTATGATTTTTTAAATTCACGTTATGATGAAATTGATTAGACTGGTCCTGGCTTGCTGAAATAATGTACTCAAAGCAAACTTACACAAACAGTACCCTTAACTTTTGTACTCCTCACCATGATACTTACAGAATGCAGTACATCTAACGCTTTGGATAGAACATTTGACTTCGACTATAGTTCACAATACTGCTGGTTCTAGAATACTTTGTTTAAGGTCTTTGCTAAACCTTTCATGCTTAGCATCATTTAGAGGGTTAATAAAAAAAAAATAATACTGTTGGTCAATATGTTCGTTTCATAATGGTAAATCCTTTATAAAGAAATTTCATGGTAAAATATTGTATTTCATTTATATTAGGTGTATTAGTTAAATTAAGTTTATCAAGTATGCAATTAGGCTAGCTTTCCTCAGGGGTCGATAGTCTCGGTAAATGGTCTCATACTGAGTTGCCAGAGGAAATTGAACCAAGTTATACTTAATAGAGAAGTTTAAAATTTAAGTATATCTTGTTTTGGTTTTTAATAGTACCTCTGAATAGGACCGTTCACTACAGGTACTTAATTCGGTCTGTAATTATCTAAAGTATATCTTTTTAAATTCACGTAATGATGAAACCAATTAAACCAGTCATGTCTCGCTGAAAACATGTACTCGATGCAGCCTCATACTCCTCATCATGAAACTAAAAGAAGGCAGTACACTGTGTAGAGCAACCTTCTAACGCTCTGGATAGAACATTTGACTTCGACTATAATTCACAATACTACTCTTTCTAGAATACGTTTTTAAGGTCTTTGCTAAACCTTTCATGCTTAGCATCATTTAGAGGGTTAATAAAAAAAAAAATAATACTGTCAAACAACCTTGTTCGTGTCATAATGGTAAATCCTTTATAAAGAAATTTCTTGGTAAAATATTTATTTTCATTTATAATAGGTATATTAGTTAAATTAAGTTTATGAAGTATGGAATTAGGCTAGCTTTCCTCAGAGGTCAATATTCTCGGTAAATTGTCTCATACTGAGTTGCTAGAGGAAATTGAACCAAGTTATAATTAATAGAGAGGCTTATAATTTAAGTATATCTTGTTTTGGCTTTAAATTGTACCTCTGATTGGGACCGTTCACAAAAAATACTTACTTCCTTCTGTAAAAATGTAGAGTATGATTTTTTAAATTCACGTTATGATGAAATTGATTAGACTGGTCCTGGCTTGCTGAAATAATGTACTCAAAGCAAACTTACACAAACAGTACCCTTAACTTTTGTACTCCTCACCATGATACTTACAGAATGCAGTACATCTAACGCTTTGGATAGAACATTTGACTTCGACTATAGTTCACAATACTGCTGGTTCTAGAATACTTTGTTTAAGGTCTTTGCTAAACCTTTCATGCTTAGCATCATTTAGAGGGTTAATAAAAAAAAAATAATACTGTTGGTCAATATGTTCGTTTCATAATGGTAAATCCTTTATAAAGAAATTTCATGGTAAAATATTGTATTTCATTTATATTAGGTGTATTAGTTAAATTAAGTTTATCAAGTATGCAATTAGGCTAGCTTTCCTCAGGGGTCGATAGTCTCGGTAAATGGTCTCATACTGAGTTGCCAGAGGAAATTGAACCAAGTTATACTTAATAGAGAAGTTTAAAATTTAAGTATATCTTGTTTTGGTTTTTAATAGTACCTCTGAATAGGACCGTTCACTACAGGTACTTAATTCGGTCTGTAATTATCTAAAGTATATCTTTTTAAATTCACGTAATGATGAAACCAATTAAACCAGTCATGTCTCGCTGAAAACATGTACTCGATGCAGCCTCATACTCCTCATCATGAAACTAAAAGAAGGCAGTACACTGTGTAGGGCAACCTTCTAAGTCTCTGGAAAGAACATTTGACTTCGACTATAATTCACAAAACTGCTGGCTCTAAAAGACTTTGTTTAAGGTCTTTGCTAAACTATCTTGCTTAGCATCATTTGGAGAGTTTAAAATGAAAAAAATAATACTGTCGGTCACTTTGTTAGTTTCATAAAGGTAAATCCTTTATAAAGAAATTTCTTGGTAAAATATTGTTTTTCATTTTATTAGGTGTATTAGATAAAATAAGTTTATGAAGTATGCAATTAGGCTAGCTTTCCTCAGGGGTCGATAGTCTCGGTAAATGGTCTCATACTGAGTTGCCAGAGGAAATTGAACCAAGTTATACTTAATAGAGAAGTTTAAAATTTAAGTATATCTTGTTTTGGTTTTTAATAGTACCTCTGAATAGGACCGTTCACTACAGGTACTTAATTCGGTCTGTAATTATCTAAAGTATATCTTTTTAAATTCACGTAATGATGAAACCAATTAAACCAGTCATGTCTCGCTGAAAACATGTACTCGATGCAGCCTCATACTCCTCATCATGAAACTAAAAGAAGGCAGTACACTGTGTAGAGCAACCTTCTAACGCTCTGGATAGAACATTTGACTTCGACTATAATTCACAATACTACTCTTTCTAGAATACGTTTTTAAGGTCTTTGCTAAACCTTTCATGCTTAGCATCATTTAGAGGGTTAATAAAAAAAAAAATAATACTGTCAAACAACCTTGTTCGTGTCATAATGGTAAATCCTTTATAAAGAAATTTCTTGGTAAAATATTTATTTTCATTTATAATAGGTATATTAGTTAAATTAAGTTTATGAAGTATGGAATTAGGCTAGCTTTCCTCAGAGGTCAATATTCTCGGTAAATTGTCTCATACTGAGTTGCTAGAGGAAATTGAACCAAGTTATAATTAATAGAGAGGATTATAATTTAAGTATATCTTGTTTTGGCTTTAAATTGTACCTCTGATTGGGACCGTTCACAAAAAATACTTACTTCCTTCTGTAAAAATGTAGAGTATGATTTTTTAAATTCACGTTATGATGAAATTGATTAGACTGGTCCTGGCTTGCTGAAATAATGTACTCAAAGCAAACTTACACAAACAGTACCCTTAACTTTTGTACTCCTCACCATGATACTTACAGAATGCAGTACATCTAACGCTTTGGATAGAACATTTGACTTCGACTATAGTTCACAATACTGCTGGTTCTAGAATACTTTGTTTAAGGTCTTTGCTAAACCTTTCATGCTTAGCATCATTTAGAGGGTTAATAAAAAAAAAATAATACTGTTGGTCAATATGTTCGTTTCATAATGGTAAATCCTTTATAAAGAAATTTCATGGTAAAATATTGTATTTCATTTATATTAGGTGTATTAGTTAAATTAAGTTTATCAAGTATGCAATTAGGCTAGCTTTCCTCAGGGGTCGATAGTCTCGGTAAATGGTCTCATACTGAGTTGCCAGAGGAAATTGAACCAAGTTATACTTAATAGAGAAGTTTAAAATTTAAGTATATCTTGTTTTGGTTTTTAATAGTACCTCTGAATAGGACCGTTCACTACAGGTACTTAATTCGGTCTGTAATTATCTAAAGTATATCTTTTTAAATTCACGTAATGATGAAACCAATTAAACCAGTCATGTCTCGCTGAAAACATGTACTCGATGCAGCCTCATACTCCTCATCATGAAACTAAAAGAAGGCAGTACACTGTGTAGAGCAACCTTCTAACGCTCTGGATAGAACATTTGACTTCGACTATAATTCACAATACTACTCTTTCTAGAATACGTTTTTAAGGTCTTTGCTAAACCTTTCATGCTTAGCATCATTTAGAGGGTTAATAAAAAAAAAAATAATACTGTCAAACAACCTTGTTCGTGTCATAATGGTAAATCCTTTATAAAGAAATTTCTTGGTAAAATATTTATTTTCATTTATAATAGGTATATTAGTTAAATTAAGTTTATGAAGTATGGAATTAGGCTAGCTTTCCTCAGAGGTCAATATTCTCGGTAAATTGTCTCATACTGAGTTGCTAGAGGAAATTGAACCAAGTTATAATTAATAGAGAGGCTTATAATTTAAGTATATCTTGTTTTGGCTTTAAATTGTACCTCTGATTGGGACCGTTCACAAAAAATACTTACTTCCTTCTGTAAAAATGTAGAGTATGATTTTTTAAATTCACGTTATGATGAAATTGATTAGACTGGTCCTGGCTTGCTGAAATAATGTACTCAAAGCAAACTTACACAAACAGTACCCTTAACTTTTGTACTCCTCACCATGATACTTACAGAATGCAGTACATCTAACGCTTTGGATAGAACATTTGACTTCGACTATAGTTCACAATACTGCTGGTTCTAGAATACTTTGTTTAAGGTCTTTGCTAAACCTTTCATGCTTAGCATCATTTAGAGGGTTAATAAAAAAAAAATAATACTGTTGGTCAATATGTTCGTTTCATAATGGTAAATCCTTTATAAAGAAATTTCATGGTAAAATATTGTATTTCATTTATATTAGGTGTATTAGTTAAATTAAGTTTATCAAGTATGCAATTAGGCTAGCTTTCCTCAGGGGTCGATAGTCTCGGTAAATGGTCTCATACTGAGTTGCCAGAGGAAATTGAACCAAGTTATACTTAATAGAGAAGTTTAAAATTTAAGTATATCTTGTTTTGGTTTTTAATAGTACCTCTGAATAGGACCGTTCACTACAGGTACTTAATTCGGTCTGTAATTATCTAAAGTATATCTTTTTAAATTCACGTAATGATGAAACCAATTAAACCAGTCATGTCTCGCTGAAAACATGTACTCGATGCAGCCTCATACTCCTCATCATGAAACTAAAAGAAGGCAGTACACTGTGTAGAGCAACCTTCTAACGCTCTGGATAGAACATTTGACTTCGACTATAATTCACAATACTACTCTTTCTAGAATACGTTTTTAAGGTCTTTGCTAAACCTTTCATGCTTAGCATCATTTAGAGGGTTAATAAAAAAAAAAATAATACTGTCAAACAACCTTGTTCGTGTCATAATGGTAAATCCTTTATAAAGAAATTTCTTGGTAAAATATTTATTTTCATTTATAATAGGTATATTAGTTAAATTAAGTTTATGAAGTATGGAATTAGGCTAGCTTTCCTCAGAGGTCAATATTCTCGGTAAATTGTCTCATACTGAGTTGCTAGAGGAAATTGAACCAAGTTATAATTAATAGAGAGGCTTATAATTTAAGTATATCTTGTTTTGGCTTTAAATTGTACCTCTGATTGGGACCGTTCACAAAAAATACTTACTTCCTTCTGTAAAAATGTAGAGTATGATTTTTTAAATTCACGTTATGATGAAATTGATTAGACTGGTCCTGGCTTGCTGAAATAATGTACTCAAAGCAAACTTACACAAACAGTACCCTTAACTTTTGTACTCCTCACCATGATACTTACAGAATGCAGTACATCTAACGCTTTGGATAGAACATTTGACTTCGACTATAGTTCACAATACTGCTGGTTCTAGAATACTTTGTTTAAGGTCTTTGCTAAACCTTTCATGCTTAGCATCATTTAGAGGGTTAATAAAAAAAAAATAATACTGTTGGTCAATATGTTCGTTTCATAATGGTAAATCCTTTATAAAGAAATTTCATGGTAAAATATTGTATTTCATTTATATTAGGTGTATTAGTTAAATTAAGTTTATCAAGTATGCAATTAGGCTAGCTTTCCTCAGGGGTCGATAGTCTCGGTAAATGGTCTCATACTGAGTTGCCAGAGGAAATTGAACCAAGTTATACTTAATAGAGAAGTTTAAAATTTAAGTATATCTTGTTTTGGTTTTTAATAGTACCTCTGAATAGGACCGTTCACTACAGGTACTTAATTCGGTCTGTAATTATCTAAAGTATATCTTTTTAAATTCACGTAATGATGAAACCAATTAAACCAGTCATGTCTCGCTGAAAACATGTACTCGATGCAGCCTCATACTCCTCATCATGAAACTAAAAGAAGGCAGTACACTGTGTAGAGCAACCTTCTAACGCTCTGGATAGAACATTTGACTTCGACTATAATTCACAATACTACTCTTTCTAGAATACGTTTTTAAGGTCTTTGCTAAACCTTTCATGCTTAGCATCATTTAGAGGGTTAATAAAAAAAAAAATAATACTGTCAAACAACCTTGTTCGTGTCATAATGGTAAATCCTTTATAAAGAAATTTCTTGGTAAAATATTTATTTTCATTTATAATAGGTATATTAGTTAAATTAAGTTTATGAAGTATGGAATTAGGCTAGCTTTTTTCAGAGGTCAATATTCTCGGTAAATTGTCTCATACTGAGTTGCTTGAGGAAATTGAACCAAGTTATAATTAATAGAGAGGATTATAATTTAAGTATATCTTGTTTTGGCTTTAAATTGTACCTCTGATTGGGACCGTTCACAAAAAATACTTACTTCCTTCTGTAAAAATGTAGAGTATGATTTTTTAAATTCACGTTATGATGAAATTGATTAGACTGGTCCTGGCTTGCTGAAATAATGTACTCAAAGCAAACTTACACAAACAGTACCCTTAACTTTTGTACTCCTCACCATGATACTTACAGAATGCAGTACATCTAACGCTTTGGATAGAACATTTGACTTCGACTATAGTTCACAATACTGCTGGTTCTAGAATACTTTGTTTAAGGTCTTTGCTAAACCTTTCATGCTTAGCATCATTTAGAGGGTTAATAAAAAAAAAATAATACTGTTGGTCAATATGTTCGTTTCATAATGGTAAATCCTTTATAAAGAAATTTCATGGTAAAATATTGTATTTCATTTATATTAGGTGTATTAGTTAAATTAAGTTTATCAAGTATGCAATTAGGCTAGCTTTCCTCAGGGGTCGATAGTCTCGGTAAATGGTCTCATACTGAGTTGCCAGAGGAAATTGAACCAAGTTATACTTAATAGAGAAGTTTAAAATTTAAGTATATCTTGTTTTGGTTTTTAATAGTACCTCTGAATAGGACCGTTCACTACAGGTACTTAATTCGGTCTGTAATTATCTAAAGTATATCTTTTTAAATTCACGTAATGATGAAACCAATTAAACCAGTCATGTCTCGCTGAAAACATGTACTCGATGCAGCCTCATACTCCTCATCATGAAACTAAAAGAAGGCAGTACACTGTGTAGAGCAACCTTCTAACGCTCTGGATAGAACATTTGACTTCGACTATAATTCACAATACTACTCTTTCTAGAATACGTTTTTAAGGTCTTTGCTAAACCTTTCATGCTTAGCATCATTTAGAGGGTTAATAAAAAAAAAAAATAATACTGTCAAACAACCTTGTTCGTGTCATAATGGTAAATCCTTTATAAAGAAATTTCTTGGTAAAATATTTATTTTCATTTATAATAGGTATATTAGTTAAATTAAGTTTATGAAGTATGGAATTAGGCTAGCTTTCCTCAGAGGTCAATATTCTCGGTAAATTGTCTCATACTGAGTTGCTAGAGGAAATTGAACCAAGTTATAATTAATAGAGAGGATTATAATTTAAGTATATCTTGTTTTGGCTTTAAATTGTACCTCTGATTGGGACCGTTCACAAAAAATACTTACTTCCTTCTGTAAAAATGTAGATTATGATTTTTTAAATTCACGTTATGATGAAATTGATTAGACTGGTCCTGGCTTGCTGAAATAATGTACTCAAAGCAAACTTACACAAACAGTACCCTTAACTTTTGTACTCCTCACCATGATACTTACAGAATGCAGTACATCTAACGCTTTGGATAGAACATTTGACTTCGACTATAGTTCACAATACTGCTGGTTCTAGAATACTTTGTTTAAGGTCTTTGCTAAACCTTTCATGCTTAGCATCATTTAGAGGGTTAATAAAAAAAAAATAATACTGTTGGTCAATATGTTCGTTTCATAATGGTAAATCCTTTATAAAGAAATTTCATGGTAAAATATTGTATTTCATTTATATTAGGTGTATTAGTTAAATTAAGTTTATCAAGTATGCAATTAGGCTAGCTTTCCTCAGGGGTCGATAGTCTCGGTAAATGGTCTCATACTGAGTTGCCAGAGGAAATTGAACCAAGTTATACTTAATAGAGAAGTTTAAAATTTAAGTATATCTTGTTTTGGTTTTTAATAGTACCTCTGAATAGGACCGTTCACTACAGGTACTTAATTCGGTCTGTAATTATCTAAAGTATATCTTTTTAAATTCACGTAATGATGAAACCAATTAAACCAGTCATGTCTCGCTGAAAACATGTACTCGATGCAGCCTCATACTCCTCATCATGAAACTAAAAGAAGGCAGTACACTGTGTAGGGCAACCTTCTAAGTCTCTGGAAAGAACATTTGACTTCGACTATAATTCACAATACTACTCTTTCTAGAATACGTTTTTAAGGTCTTTGCTAAACCTTTCATGCTTAGCATCATTTAGAGGGTTAATAAAAAAAAAAATAATACTGTCAAACAACCTTGTTCGTGTCATAATGGTAAATCCTTTATAAAGAAATTTCTTGGTAAAATATTTATTTTCATTTATAATAGGTATATTAGTTAAATTAAGTTTATGAAGTATGGAATTAGGCTAGCTTTCCTCAGAGGTCAATATTCTCGGTAAATTGTCTCATACTGAGTTGCTAGAGGAAATTGAACCAAGTTATAATTAATAGAGAGGATTATAATTTAAGTATATCTTGTTTTGGCTTTAAATTGTACCTCTGATTGGGACCGTTCACAAAAAATACTTACTTCCTTCTGTAAAAATGTAGAGTATGATTTTTTAAATTCACGTTATGATGAAATTGATTAGACTGGTCCTGGCTTGCTGAAATAATGTACTCAAAGCAAACTTACACAAACAGTACCCTTAACTTTTGTACTCCTCACCATGATACTTACAGAATGCAGTACATCTAACGCTTTGGATAGAACATTTGACTTCGACTATAGTTCACAATACTGCTGGTTCTAGAATACTTTGTTTAAGGTCTTTGCTAAACCTTTCATGCTTAGCATCATTTAGAGGGTTAATAAAAAAAAAATAATACTGTTGGTCAATATGTTCGTTTCATAATGGTAAATCCTTTATAAAGAAATTTCATGGTAAAATATTGTATTTCATTTATATTAGGTGTATTAGTTAAATTAAGTTTATCAAGTATGCAATTAGGCTAGCTTTCCTCAGGGGTCGATAGTCTCGGTAAATGGTCTCATACTGAGTTGCCAGAGGAAATTGAACCAAGTTATACTTAATAGAGAAGTTTAAAATTTAAGTATATCTTGTTTTGGTTTTTAATAGTACCTCTGAATAGGACCGTTCACTACAGGTACTTAATTCGGTCTGTAATTATCTAAAGTATATCTTTTTAAATTCACGTAATGATGAAACCAATTAAACCAGTCATGTCTCGCTGAAAACATGTACTCGATGCAGCCTCATACTCCTCATCATGAAACTAAAAGAAGGCAGTACACTGTGTAGAGCAACCTTCTAACGCTCTGGATAGAACATTTGACTTCGACTATAATTCACAATACTCCTGGCTCTAAAATACTTTGTTTAAGGTCTTTGCTAAACTATCTTGCTTAGCATCATTTGGAGAGTTTAAAATGAAAAAAATAATACTGTTGGTCACTTTGTTAGTTTCATAAAGGTAAATCCTTTATAAAGAAATTTCTTGGTAAAATATTGTTTTTCATTTTATTAGGTGTATTAGATAAAATAAGTTTATGAAGTATGCAATTAGGCTAGCTTTCCTCAGGGGTCGATAGTCTCGGTAAATGGTCTCATACTGAGTTGCCAGAGGAAATTGAACCAAGTTATACTTAATAGAGAGGTTTATAATTTAAGTATATCTTGTTTTGGTTTTTAATTGTATCTCTGTTCGGACCATTCACAAAAATTACTTAATTCCGTCTGTAAAAATGTGAAGTATGATTTTTTAAATTCACGTTATGATGAAACTGATTAGACCGGTCATGTCTTGCTGAAAATAAGTACTCGATGCACACTTACTCATATGGTACCCATAATTAATAAAAAAAAAAATAATACTGTTAAACAACCATGATCATGTCATAATGGTAAATCCTTTATAAAGAAATTTCTTGGTAAAATATTGTTTTTCATTTATATTAGGTATATTAGTTAAATTATGAAGTATGAAGCAATTAGGCTAGCTTTCCTCAGAGGTCAATATTCTCGGTAAATTGTCTCATACTGAGTTGCTAGAGTAAATCGAACCAAGTTATACTTAATAGAGAGGTTTATAATTTAAGTATATAGTTAAATAAACTTGATCCACTTCAACGTTTTTAAAAAGATTTATTTTGAATGAACAAGAGATAAGAAACTTAAACTAACATAGTAACTGACTAACTAAAGACTAATGACAATAATGACTGTTTACTGCATAATGACTGTGTGGAGTGCTCTGGGGCGGGGTATATAAGGACTATGATAGGAAGATGTGTCAGCTGCTGATCTTGCAGTCGGTGATGCGACCATATATGGACTTAACTCCTCCCTGGGTAAATTTGTGCTGCTCCTGAAGCACATTCCTTATAAAGATTTTGTAGAATTATGTGATGATTTTCCGAAGGTGCCGAAGGTTGATATAATACATTGGGAACAGGAATCGAAGTTTTAGTACAGTATTTTAAATAAACATAGTACAATAATGAACAAAAGATAATGATGGGGAGAAGAGTGCCTCCCAAAATAATTAGTTGATGTGAATCCCAAATTTCATTGATTTCAATATAATCAGGAATAGAAATATTTAAGGGATGTAAGAGAGTCAAATTGGATAATAGATGAGTATAAAAAGGTTGTAGAGAGATATGAGGAGTATGTTTATAAACTTTGTTGAGGATAGGAAAACAATCAGTAGCACTTACATTAATTAACGCAATAGCGGGTAAAAATACAGAATTATTCTTACAATCTATGATTTGATTAACATTGGTTGTAATATATTGGTTTAAATAATCATTATATCTAATAAGATTGTTATTACTAACTCTACGCTTACAATAGCGGCTAGTCCTATTGGTTAAAATATTAAGTATACATTTATTTGTTTCTAATACTACATGTTTACAGTAATAGCCATTAATATATTGGCAAGTTCCTTTATAATAAGTATTATTAATATTAATAATTAAATTAGTTGCTAAATCTAATTCATATATAGTATTGTTAATAAGAGAGGGTATAGGTATCAGTAAATGTCCATTATAAAGATGGTCTTGTACAGGAATTTGAATAAATACATGTAAAATGTTATTAAGATTTGAACAATAAATCTTAGAATTAGACCATAATACATTAGGGTCATTAGATAATATAGTTATATTATACAGGCTATTTAATACATCATTCATTAGTTTTGAATGTATAGTTCCTAGTTTACAAAATTCTACAGATAAAATGAGCTCCTCAATTTTGGTATTAAGATAATTAATGTGAATAAATAGTTCATAAGCTTGTTCATGTAAGGAAATATTATTAATATTCATTTGATTAATAATGAAGTTAGAATTTATGGCTGTAATGTCTTTTTCGAAATTAAGAATTATTTGTTTATTCGTATTGATAATGTTGTTCATATTAGCATTGGCTTGGTGGTTGGAAAGTGATATTTGTTGAATTATGTAATCATAGTGTTCTTTGTCATTTGCGTCCATATTGCCAGTCACCCATGAGATGGCAGTGCCTAATCCATTGATTAATCCTCTTTTATCTCTAATATGAATGGGATATAATAATTTCATTTGATGATTAACGTGTTCTAATGTTTCAATTAACATATTATAAATGCCTAAGGTTTTATAAGTAGGAAGTACTTTGTTGATATTATCGATTTCAAGTTGTAAAAGTGTTAAATTATAAAAGTGATATGTTTCGTGAAATTGTTGTATGATTTTAATATTGTTTATAGTATAATGTAGAAGTCCTGATGAGTTTGTTAAATCGACAACTCTAATTGTAGTCGTCTGTTGTAGTGTCAGAAGGGTGAGGGTTAGAAGAACCTTCAGCTGAAACAAAATAGTGCTTTTTCTTTTTATTCGGTCTCCTTATATTATAAATATGGGTTTTAATTGTGCGATTTTGTCCTTGTACTAAGATATCAGGTTTAAATCTATCTTTTGATTTAATATTTCGTTCTTTATTTTTATAGTAGAGCGTTTCGTCTGTTAATTCTGGAATATCTTCTCGATTTACATTTAATTTTTCATTTCTTTGTGATTTGATGTGATCGATTTTGTGTTTTATAGATTCATGTACTAATTTTAAGTTATTGTGATATTGTTGTATTTGTAATTCGGTGATAATGCTGTCATTTAAATCTGTTTGTATTTGGCCAAATGTTATTTCATTTGGAGTAAGCTTAAGTTGTTGGTTCAATGTGTTGTTGTATGCAATGACTGCTAATTTAAGTGTTTCATGTATTTTATAAGTTTTTCGTTCTTTACTAATTATTCTTAATAATTCTACTAATGTAGAGTGACATTTATTTAATAGGCCTAATGAATTTGAGTGCTGTGCGGAAGTGTAGTGTAATTCTATATTGTGTAAATTACATAATTGTTGTACTAGGTTGTTTTTCATCTCCGTTCCTTGATCTAGAATTATTCTTTTCGGTGTAGGGTATAAGCTTAAATAGTCTTGCAATTGTTTAGTTATATTTGTGGCATTGGTTGCATTTAGTGTTTGCGCGAAGAGTCTTTTCGAAAATGTGTCTATGGATGTGAAAATGTTAGCATTATTAAATTTTAAAACGTCGATCATTATTTCTTCGAACGGTTTAATTGGCGTTGGGGTTTGTTGGAATTTTGTCTTAAGCGGTTTTCTTTCGTATTTTGTTAATTTACATGTTTCACACTTGTTTATATATTCGGTGATTTTATCCTTCATGTTCGGGAAATAATAATTTCTTTTTAATTTCTCGAATGTCTCTAATATTCCTCTATGTTTGGTTTTCCCTAAATGGTAGTCTGTAATTATTTGTAATTGTTCATCTAAGTCTTCAATATCTGTAGCCATGGTAAAATACCGTTTGATCTTTACAGTTGGAAAATCGTTTTCTATTATTTTCTGTAGTTCTTTAAAATATTCGTCATAAAGTTCTTCTATAGATTCAATATTTGGACTGCAAAATACTCCGTATGATTTGTTTGGTTCTAAAATTTCTAGTAGCATTGTTTCTAAGTCTGATTTTTGTTGTAATATAAGTGTATGTCTGTTTTTATTAAATGGTTTATCATATTTTATTTCCGAGATATTACCTCGTCTTATAATAATTTGTTGTTTTTCTATATTTATACATTTGTCCTTTTCGCATAACCAGATTTGTTCGTTACTTGAGTCTTGTGAATGTATTGTCGCTATACTTTCTAAATCTTCATTGTCTCTTTCTTCATTTTGAGGAATGTCGCGAAGTTCTTCCATAACGGCTTCGTATTCTGCTGTATCGTTTCCAGATCTGTCTGTGATTATTTGGTCAATGTCAATTTCACTGTCTTCAGAATGATGTAATTCTGTATTTCTTGACAATGCATCAGCTACAAAATTCGTTTTTCCTAGTATGTGTTTAATATCGAATTCAAAGTCTTGTAGTTTCCAAATCCATTTCATTATTCTGCTGTTTCCGTTTTTCATAGTAAATACCCACGTTAGTGGTTTGTGGTCAGTTTGTAATAAAAATTTTGAACCGTATAAATATGGTTTGAAATGTTGGGTAGACCATACGATTGCTAAAAGTTCTTTTTCGATCGCGCTGTAATTGTTTTCTGCTTTTTGTAATACTCGCGAGGCGAATGCTATGGGATGTTCGATACCATTGTCGTCTTTTTGGGATAATACTGCTCCTAAAGCTTTATTACTTGCATCTGTTGTTAATGTAAATTGTCTATTCCAATCTGGATAGGCCAGTTCTGGTGCGTTCGTCATTAGTTCAATTAATTGTTTAAATGAATGTTTGATGTCATCTGTCTTAAATATTTTAGTTTGTAAGGATTGTGAAATAGGTTTACTTATTTTTGCATAGTTTTTAATAAATTTTCTAATGTTTAATTTTAATTATTATTTATTTATAAGATTTTAGTATAATTTCTAATATTAATTTTATTTAATTTTTAATTCTAATTATGTTAAATCTAATTAATGTCCGTATTCCGATTCTTTGTTGTTTCTGTTATTAAATTCATATAATGTTTTATCCAAGGTGTATTTCGTACCTCTCCAGTGTTTCTTTTTGACTTTACCCCTTAAATAGTTGCGCACATCCGCGATCTTAGATCTGAATAAAGTTGCATATGTTTTTATATTGTTTTCCCTTTTTACTTTATTTCTATTTAACTTGTTTGTATTTATTTTCTTTTGAGTTTTAATAATATTAGGATATTTTTCTGTTTTATTAATATAAAATGGACTTGTTAATATTTTTAAGTTATTAGTTGCTCTATCCGACAAATTTTGATTCCGACCTTGTTCCTTATTTGTCTTTTCTACATGTTTTACTTTATATTCCTTACTCGTTATATTTTTAATTTCTTTCTTTACGTCGGTTTTATTATTATTGATAGTCTTTTTCATTTCTTCATTGTTACTTATAATACTTATTTCTTTATTGTTTCTCTCGAGTTTATTATTCTTTTTTATTGTATTATTATCCTTATTTATTTTATTATTATTCTTTTTTATTTTATTATTATCCTTATTTATTGTATTATTATTCTTTTTTATTTTATTCTCATCATATTCTACTTTATTATTATTATTTTCTCTCTTATTATTATCATTTCTTACTTTATTATTATCATTGTTTTCTTTCATTGTATAATTTTTATTTCCTATTTTTATTATTCTTTTTTCACAGTTAATGTTCATTTTTAAACTATTTTTCCTATTGTCTATAATTTGTGGTAAGTCGTTGGTGTAATTTAATTCGTACTCTTTGGTTTTGTTATTTTTAGTAATGTCCGTTTCACTGCTTTAATTGTTGTTTTTTTCATTTCGTTAGAATTTATTTCATTGTTTATAACTGATCCGCTGGATCGTTTGAATGATGTCCTATATCTAAAAAATGATCAAACTTATTTTCTAATACACTTATTTTATCAGTTAATGTTTTTATAATTCTGTCTTTCTCGTCTTCGACGTGATGGACGCGATTAGAAACGGTCCTCATGGAAACGGTCTGTGAGTCTCCTAATTTTTCCGGAGGTGGTTGATCTTGTCTTTGTCTCCATTGACTTGATGAGGGTTGATTAAAAAATTGGTATTGGGCTTGCGGATCCCATTGTCTGTTATGTATTGGTTGTTCTCTATTGTATCGAGGTTGATTCCATGTATGATTTTGTTTATAGGGTTGATTTTGATAAAACTGGTTACGATTAAAATCATTACGTTGGTTTGGTTTAGAATTGTAATGTTGATTAGGATTAAAGTTATTATGATGATTAGGATTCAAATTAAATTTTTTTTGTTTTTGAAATTGATTTTTTTGGTAATGTTTTTGTTCTGGGTGTTTGTTATTACCGCCTTTATTGGAATATAATCTTTGTACGATATGTGCCGCACTGTTCCGTAGTATTTCGTCCAAATCTTCAATCGTGTCAAATTTTATACTGTAAATGAAATCGGTCAGTGAAGGATGAAACTGGTGTACTGCGTGGTGACTTATCTGTTTGTCATAGCGACGCATTTCTGCCGCCTTGTCAAGTATGTCTGCGTCAGCAGAAGTTCTCGCGTAAAGGTCACATCTTTTTTGTCCCAAACGTTCTAGAAAGTCGTGTGGATTTTCATTATAGTAACATTTTGTATTAATGATTTCCGCGATCAATTGTTCTCGTGTCCGCGGGTCTTGGTATTTCCTTTTCAAATAATCGAGAATAGAATCTACGTCTTCAAAATCTTTATCATATGTCGAAATTTTTGCCTTTCCCCTTAATTTTGTTAACACGGTCAATACTAATTTCGTGTAATATACGCTTTTATGTGGGTTATCGTCTTTACAATATAGCTTATAAACAAATTTGGTGTTACGAATGAAGTCAACTAACTGTAATGGGTTTCCATCATACTCGGGAATGAGTTTAAAGTCATGTTCCTTTATTTCTAGAGCCATTTCTATATCAATATTATTAATCAAATTTTCACTAAGAGTTATTAAAGATCTTTCAGAAGTTATTGGTAAAATTTGTCTTAAATTATTAAGTCTGTCCTGTAAGCTCATTAAGTCTTAACACTAATCAATAAAAATAATTATAAATATTTATGCTTTATAGATCTTAAATCAATAATAATAGAAATTAAATTGTTGAATAAGTATTATACTTTATAGATCATAACACACAGAAATAAATTGTTGAATTATTATACTTGTTAAATTTATAATTAACTTAAATTGAAATTAAATCTAACCTTAATCTGTTGTTCTTCAGTGAATGCATCTCGATCAAAAACGTGATGCTGGATCGTCTTTAACAATTTTGTTCAGCTTGAGTTGTAAATCTTGGAAAAGATCTTCTTTTCTTGACTGAATCTAAAATCCTGGATGTGCATGAAAGTAGTAATAACTTACAGTGGCAGTCTCCTCGTGATAATAGATCTGAAGTTCACAATTCGTCAGTATATGAGGAATTATTATGTGAAGTTCTTCTTCTGTCGTGAAAAGCCCTCAAGTCCCTGTTTTCGAGCGCCAGTTAAATAAATTTGATCCACTTCAACGTTTTTAAAAAGATTTATTTTGAATGAACAAGAGATAAGAAACTTAAACTAACATAGTAACTGACTAACTAAAGACTAATGACAATAATGACTGTTTACTGCATAATGACTATGTGGAGTGCTCTGGGGCGGGGTATATAAGGACTATGATAGGAAGATGTGTCAGCTGCTGATCTTGCAGTCGGTGGTGTGACCATATATGGACTTAACTATATCTTGTTTTGGTTTTCCATAGTACCTCTGAATGAGACCGTTCACAAAAAATACTTAATTCCTCTGTAAAAATGTAAAGTATGATTTTTTAAATTCACGTTATGATGAAAATGATTAGACCGGTCATATCTTGCTCTAAATATGTACTAGATGCACACTTACCCATTCGGTACCCTTTAAATTCATACTCCCCCACATGACCATTACAATATGCAGTACACAGTGTAGGGCAACTTTCCAACTCTCTGGATAGAACATTTGACTTCGACTATAGTTCACAAAACTACTGGCTCTAAAATACTTTGTTTAAGGTCTTTGCTAAACTATCTTGCTTAGCATCATTTGGAGAGTTTAAAATGAAAAAAAAAAATACTGTTGGTCACTTTGTTCGTTTCATAAAGGTAAATCCTTTATAAAGAAATTTCTTGGTAAAATATTGTTTTTCATTTTATTAGGTGTATTAGATAAAATAAGTTTATGAAGTATGCAAGTAGGCTAGCTTTCCTCAGGGGTCAATAGTCTCGGTAAATGGTCTCATACTGAGTTGTTAGAGGAAATTGAACCACGTTATACTTAATAGAGAGGTTTATAATTTAAGTATTTCTTGTTTTGGTTTTCAATTGTACCTCTGAATGGGACCGTTCACCATAGGTACTTAATTCGGTCTGTAATTATCTAAGGTATATCTTTTTAAATTCACGTAATAATGAAACCAATTAAACCAGTCATGTCTCGCTGAAAATATGTACTCGATGCAGCCTCATACTCCTCATCATGAAACTAACAGAAGGCAGTACACTGTGTAGGGCAACCTTCTAACGCTCTGGATAGAACATTTGACTTAGACTATAATTCACAATACTCCTGGCTCTAAAATACTTTGTTTAAGGTCTTTGCTAAACCTTTCATGCTTAGCATCATTTAGAGGGTTAATAAAGAAAAAAATAATAATGTTGGTCAATCTTATTCATGTCATAATGAGGAAATTGAACCAAGTTATAATCAATTGAGATTTTTATAATTTAAGTATAACTTGTTTTGGTTTTCAATAGTACCTCTAAATGGGACCGTTCACTAAAGGTACTTAATTCGGTCTGTAATTATCTAAAGTATAACCTTTTATATTCACTAATGATGAAAATGATTAGACCGGTCAGGTCTTGCTGAAAATATGTACTCGATGCACACTTACGAGGGGTGATCAAAAAGTTTCAGGACTGATTTTTTATTAATTTATTTAAAAAATCTACAGGCTATTGGACGTCGCTCCCTTCAAAGTACTCTCCTTGGGAAGCTATACATTTTTCCCAACGATGTTTCCACTGTGTGAAGGACTTTGAGAAATCATCTTGTGAAATGGTGTGTAGCTGCTCCAGCGATTTTTTTTTAATGTCATCTACGGACTCAAATCTCTTTCCCTTCATGGGTCTCTTACGTTTTGGAACCAAGAAAAAGTCTGCAGGGGCAAGATCAGGTGAATATGGAGGCTGGGGAATGACCGTCATTCCATTTTTGGTGCAGTAGTCTTGAATGAGCAGTGCGGAATGAACAGGCGCATTGTCATGATGCAGCACCCACTCACCGCTCCGCCACAACTCTGGTCTCTTCCTCCTTATTGCCTCGCGCAAATTTCTCAGGGTTTGAAGATAACGAAAGCGGTTAATGGTCTCACCTCGTGGAAGAAATTCATGGTAAACAACACCCTTCCAGTCGATAAAAACAGTAAGCATGACCTTGACGTTTGATTTGACCTGACGTGCTTTTTTGGGGGTTGGGGAGGATTTTGTCTTCCATTGTGATGACTGGACCTTCGTTTCCACGTCGTAGCCATAAACCCACGTTTCATCTCCAGTAATGACTTGTTTTAAGAAGTTTTCATTGGCATTTGCCATTTCAAGAAGTTCCTGACAAACTTGAACTCTGTGTTCTTTCTGCTGCTCAGTCAACAGTCTCGGAACAAACTTTGCAGCCACCCTTCTCATCTGCAAATTTTCTGTTAAATTCTGTTGACACGAACCAAATGAAATGTTCAATTCTTCAGCCATCTCACGAATGGTTAGTCGACGATTAGAACGCACGAGACTGTTCAATCTTGCAACATGATCGTCGTCAGTCGAAGTTGATGGGCGCCCTGAACGAGAATCATCTTCACACGATGTCCGGCCTTCCTTGAACCTTTTGTACCACTCATGACACCTTGACCGACTCAGACATTCATCACCGAAAGCCACTTGCAACATTTGAAAAGTTTCAGTAAACATTTTACCCAACTTCACACAAAACTTTACGCAAACGCGTTGCTCTTCCTTCACATTCATTTCACAAAATCGCCGAACTCAAAAAACTTTTTTTTACGAAAACAGCAGTAACTTTGCAATGAAGAAGGTTATCAACAAACTGAATAAACAGCTGAGCTCAGGAAGAGTCACGCTAAACAATGCTGCCAACCGCACTGCTCTATGACACTCCATTGCCGCGCAATCTCAACAGTCCTGGAACTTTTTGATCATCCCTCGTACCCATTCGGTACCCTTACCATTCATACTCCCCTACATGAAACTTACAGAATGCAGTACACAGTGTAGGGCAACCTTCTAACGCTCTGGATAGTACATTTGACTTTGACTATAGTTCACAATACTACTCTTTCTAGAATACGTTTTCAAGGTCTTTGCTAAACCTTTCATGCTTAGCATCATTTAGAGGGTTAATAAAAAAAAAAATAATACTGTTAAACAACCTTGATGTGTCATAATAGTAAATCCTTTATAAAGTAATTTCATGATATGGTAATTTCATTTATAATAGGTATATTTGTTAAATTAAGTTTATGAAGTATGCAATTAGGCTAGCTTTCCTCAGAGGTCGATAGTCTCGGTAAATTGTCTCATACTGAGTTGCTAGAGGAAATTGAACCAAGTTATACTTAATATAGAGGTTTAAAATTTAAGTATATCTTGTTTTGGTTTTCAATAGTACCTCTGAATGGGACCGTTCACCATAGGTACTTAATTCGGTCTGTAATTATCTAAAGTATATTTTTTAAAATTCAAGTAATGATGCAAATGATTAGACCGGTCATGTCTTGCTGAAAATAAGTACTCGATGCAGCCTCATACTCCTCATCATAAAACTAACAGTGTTAAAAATATTATCTTACTCTAATTGTAATTATTTAATATTGTTCATTAAAAGATTTATTCTAAAATGTAAGTGTGATTTCCATATTGTTATAGATTTAGGTTGTCTTGGACAACGGCTTTTTGTATACTCTAGGGGACGCCATGTTTTTGTCCGTTACACATCTCAAGTAGCGTCAGTTTTAGCCAAACACCATGTACTGTTCAGATGTTATTAAAGTGTTCTCGTTATTATGATACTCTGCTGTGTTTATTTTATATTTTTCTAACCTAACTTCAATAGGTTATGGGTCCAGTAGCTACCATTCGCGCAGAGTAATAAGTTAAGTCAAACTATTTTTGAAACAAGTGATTAATAGTTCGACCGACCTTTGTTTTCGTATCGAAGTTTTTCGGAAAACAATGGAATTTAAAGTTAACATCGGCAACCTCGAAGGGAAAAGTAACTGGGCGACTTGGAAATTCAAGATTTTGATCCTTCTTCGGAGTTTTCCAGGAGGAGAGGAGGTTGTGAATGGTCATTTAACCTGTCCTACCAAGCCAGCTGATGGAGCTACTCAAGAAGAAGTAGAAGAATATGTGAGTAAAGACAATTTATTTAAAACAGCGGAAACAAAGGCCATGCTTGTTTTATCTTCCAACATGACAGAAGAAACCTTAACTAAAGTTATGCGTTTTAAATGCTCTAAAGAAATGTGGCTAGAGTTACATCGCCTATTTGATGGCACTTCAGAAGACAAAACTTTTGATTTATGTATGCAGTTTTTCAACTACAAGCATGATCCTAAAGATGATATGGCTAATCACCTAAGTAAATTAAAAAATATTTGGGACAGCCTAAACAAAGAAATGGTAGAGGGAGAACAGAATACTCAATTACCAGATATTCTTTTAATCTGTAAAATTATGGATACCCTTCCTTCTAATTACTTTTCTTTTAAAGCTAGTTGGAGATTAATGAGCAAAATTGATAGAACGATTGATAACCTTACTAGTCAATTGTGTGCCCATGAGAGAGCATTGCAAGGTAATCCTTCTGCTCATTTGCCTAAAGAAGAGGAAGCTCTAGCTTTATCCAAATCTAAAAATGCTAATCATAAATACAAAACCCCCTTTGTTTGTAACTATTGTAAAAAAGAAGGTCACATTATTCGAAATTGTATCAAATGGAAAAAAGATGGACGACCTCCCAAACCAAAGTGAAAATACTGTCAATAATATGATATTATTTGCAACTAGCAAGTTAGTGTTTTCTTCAGAATGTGACAATTTTAATTGGTTTGTTGATAATGGAGCTACGAACCATGTTTGTAATAATAAAAAGCTGTTTGAGAGTGTTCAACCATTTGATAGTTTGCACCAGGTAACCACTGCTAATGGTGAAAGTGTTCCCGCAGAGGGTTTTGGCAATGTTGAAATCAGAACACTTGTTGGCAATAAGCCTGTGTCTCTGACCCTTTCGAATGTTTGGTATGTTCCTCGGATGCACAAAAATTTGTTCTCAGTATTATCTGCTCAGGATAAAAATATAAACAGTAGATTTGTTTCTACCACTGAAAAATGTAAATTATTGGTCAACAATAATGTTATACTGACTGGTCAGCGGCAGGGCAGCGTCATGGAGGCTTATTTAGATTAAACATTTTAAACGACTCTCTAGTCAATTCTGTTTCATCTAACAGCAATATATTACAGTTATACCATGAACGCCTAGCTCATCAAAATAAGAAGCATGTTAAAGCTCTCATTGAAAGGGAGCTGAATATTAAAGTTAATTTTGATTCAGAGATGTGTGAGTCCTGCATGTATGGCAAGGCCCATAGGTTGAAGTTTGGGACCAGAAAAAGAGCCTCTACACCTGGAGAGATAATTCATACTGATGTATGCGGTCCATTTGAAAAGTCATTTTCGGGCTTTCGTTATTATGTGCTATTCAAGGATGACTTCACCCGTTATCGCTTCATTTATTTTATTAAAGAAAAAGGAGAAGTTGCTCAAAAATTTTTGGAACTTTTAGGAGAGGTTTCTCGAGCAGGCTACTGTATTCAAAATCTCATGTCAGATAACGGAGGCGAATTCGATAACAAAGTGATGAAGAAAATTCTAAGTAAGCATGGCATTAAACAATTGTTGACTATGCCATATTGTCCAGAAATGAATGGGTTTGTAGAAAGAGAAAATCGAACCATTGTTGAGGCTGCTAGAACCATGCTTCACTCCAGAAATGATCTTCCTCAGTCATTATGGGCTGAATTAACTAATTCTGCTACGTATATTTTGAATAGATCTGCTAAAACAAATGTGAATGATAAAACTCCTTTTGAATTATGGTTTAAAAAGAAACCTTCTATCAAGCATCTTAGAATAATTGGATCTGACTGTTATGCTCACATCCCAAAACAGAATAGGAAAAAGATGGATAAAAAATCAGTAAAAGGGATACTGGTTGGGTATGATTTTGGGGGCTATCGCATTTGGAACCCGCAAAAGAGAACTATTATCAGGTCCAGGGATGTTGTTTTTAATGAAATCCCTAAATCATCTAGTGTTACTTTATCTGTACCTATGTATGAAAAAGTAAAATCTCAGATTAATGAAAAAGAGGATGGAGTTGATCAAGAGGATTTGGAACCTGAAAATTCCAGTGAAACTACAAGTTCCAAAATAGATAACCAAGAAGATTCTGAACCAGGTTTCTATGGATTTTCGGACTCGGATGAAGAAATAGAATCAACCAAGATGAGTCTAAGAAACAGGGAGAGCCTTCGTGCACCAGCAAAATATAGCGAATTCATTGCAATGGCTATGACTCAGTTATCCACAACTCCTGAAAATTATCAAGAAGCCATTAAATGTAAAGACTCTCAGCATTGGCAGAAAGCAATGAAAGAAGAAATAGCATCACTTCATGAAAACAGAACTTGGACCTTAGTGGAGCCTCCTGAGAATAGAATGGTTCTTCCATGCAGATGGGTCTACAAGGTAAAGCAATATCCAGATGGAGCTATTGAGAAATTTAAGGCCCGGCTAGTTGTTAAAGGTTTTAATCAAGAAAAAGGTGTTGACTTTTGTGAAACATTTAGTCCTGTGGCAAAAATGAGCTCGATCAGATCTATTTTAAGTGTAGCCGCCAGTAGAAAAATGAGTCTTGCACAATTTGATGTCTCAACGGCATTTCTATATGGCGAATTAGATAAAAATGAAGACTTTTTCATGAAGCAACCTGAAGGATTTAGTGATGGTACTGATAAGGTTTGTAAGCTCATAAAAGGACTTTATGGCTTAAAACAGGCAGCCAGATGTTGGTTCCAGAGAAAAAGAAATGCAAAGAAATGCTTACCGAATTTTTCTCAAATTTGACCTCTGAGTTTAAAGTGCAAAGTAAGACTCTCGGATATTACCTTGGATTGGAGATTACTCAAGAGAAAGATGGCATCAAAGTTCATCAGAAGGCCTACACTCGAAAGATTCTCAAAAGGTTTAATATGCAAGATTGTAGAGCTGTTTCTACTCCAATTTTGAATAAACCAGAGAATACTGAAACGAAAGAAGAATCTATTAAGTTTCCCTGCTGCCAGAGAGGCTGTTGGAGCTCTAATGTATCTGACTGTTTTAACTAGGCCAGACATAGCCTATGCAGTAAGCGTTGTGTCAAGATCATTAGAAAAGCCTTTAGCACAAGATGTTATTAAAGTAAAGAGAATATTCAGATATATTAAGGGAACTGAGGATATAGGACTTTTCTATAGTTGTAACGGCTCGAACCAAGTCGTGGGATACAGTGATGCAGATCTTGGTGGTGATTTAGACACTGGAAGATCAACAACTGGAATCATCTGCATGTTTGCTGGGGGTCCTATATCATGGACTAGTCAAAGACAATCTTGTGTAGCGCTGTCTACGACTGAAGCAGAACTTATAGCAGCAAGTGAAGCTGCAAAAGAAATAGTTTGGTTGAAGCGGTTATTTGAAGAACTGCTTCCCCAAAGTAATCTTCAAATTCCTGCTCTGTATGTTGACAATGAAGCAGCTATTAAGCTAGCTAAAAATCCAGAATTTCATCGAAGAACGAAACATATAAGAATTCGCCACTTTTTTGTCCGTGAGGTTGTTCAAGAAGGAATACTGGAAATCAAGCCCATCGCAACTGAAAAACAGTTGGCTGACTTCCTGACCAAACCGCTCCATGGACCAAGATTAAAAACTTGAAAAAAGAAGTTGGGCTTAAGTGTCAGAATCTTTTTAATGAGGGAGAGTGTTAAAAATATTATCTTACTCTAATTGTAATTATTTAATATTGTTCATTAAAAGATTTATTCTAAAATGTAAGTGTGATTTCCATATTGTTATAGATTTAGGTTGTCTTGGACAACGGCTTTTTGTATACTCTAGGGGACGCCATGTTTTTGCCCGTTACACATCTCAAGTAGCGTCAGTTTAGCCAAACACCATGTACTGTTCAGATGTTATTAAAGTGTTCTCGTTATTATGATACTCTGCTGTGTTTATTTTATATTTTTCTAACCTAACTTCAAAAAACAGAAGGCAGTACACTGTGTAGGGCAACCTTCTAACGTTCTGGATAGAACATTTGACAGACTATAGTTCACAATACTACTCTTTCTAGAATATGTTGTTTAAGGTCTTTGCTAAACCTTTCATGCTTAGCATCATTTAGAGGGTTAATAAAGAAAAAATAATACTGTTGGTCAATCTTATTCATGTCATAATGAGGAAATTGAACCAAGTTATAATCAATAGAGATTTTTATAATTTAAGTATGACTTGTTTTGGTTTTCAATAGTACCTCTAAATGGGACCGTTCACTAAAGGTACTTAATTCGGTCTGTAATTATCTAAAGTATAACCTTTTATATTCACTAATGATGAAAATGATTAGACCGGTCAGGTCTTGCTGAAAATATGTACTCAAAGCAAACTTACACAAACAGTACCCTTAACTTTTGTACTCCTCACCATGATACTTACAGAATGCAGTACATTGTGTAGGCCGACCTTCTAACGCTCTGGATAGAACATTTGACTTCGACTATAGTTCACAATACTGCTGGTTCTAGAATACTTTGTTTAAGGTCTTTGCTAAACTATCTTGCATAGCATCATTTGGAGAGTTTAAAATGAAAAAAAAAATACTGTTGGTCACTTTGTTCGTTTCATAATGGTAAATCCTTTATAAAGAAATTTTGTGGTAAAATATTGTTTTTCATTTTATTAGGTGTATTGGTTAAAATAAGTTTATGAAGTATGCAATTAGGCTAGCTTTCCTCAGGGGTCGATAGTCTCGGTAAATGGTCTCATACTGAGTTGTTAGAGGAAATTGAACCAAGTTATAATTAATAGAGAGGTTTATAATTTAAGTATATCTTGTTTTGGTTTTCAATAGTACCTCTGAATGGGACCGTTCACCATAGGTACTTAATTAGGTCTGTAATTATCTAAAGTATATCTTTTTAAATTCACGTTATGATGAAACCAATTAAACCAGTCATGTCACGCTGAAAATATGTACTCGATGCAGCCTCATACTCCTCATCATGAAACTAACAGAAGGCAGTACACTGTGTAGGGCAACCTTCTAACGCTCTGGATAGAACATTTGACTTAGACTATATTTCACAATACTCCTGGCTTTAAAATACTTTGTTTAAGGTCTTTGCTAAACTATCTCGCTTAGCATCATTTGGAGAGTTTAAAATGAAAAAAAAAATACTGTTAGTCACTTTGTTCGTTTCATAAAGGTAAATCCTTTATAAAGAAATTTTGTGGTAAAATATTGTTTTTCATTTATATTAGATAAAATAATAAGGTGTATTAGATAAAATAAGTTTATGAAGTATGCAATTAGGCTAGCTTTCCTCAGGGGTCGATAGTCTCGGTAAATGGTCTCATACTGAGTTGTTAGAGGAAATTGAACCAAGTTATAATTAATAGAGAGGTTTATAATTTAAGTATATCTTGTTTTGGTTTTTAATTGTACCTCTGATTGGGACCATTCACAAAAAATACTTAATTCCGTCTGTAAAAATGTAAAGTATGATTTTTTAAATTCACGTTATGATGAAACTGATTAGACCGGTCATGTCTTGCTGAAAATAAGTACTCGATGCACACTTACCCATATAGTACCCATAGTATGCACACTCCTCCACATGACCCTTACAGAATGCAGTACACAGTGTAGGGCAACCTTCTAACGCTCTGGATAGGACAATTGACTTTGACTATAGTTCACAATACTACTCTTTCTAGAATATGTTGTTTAAGGTCTTTGCTAAACCTTTCATGCTTAGCATCATTTAGAGGGTTAATAAAGAAAAAATAATACTGTTGGTCAATCTTATTCATGTCATAATGAGGAAATTGAACCAAGTTATAATCAATAAAGATTTTTATAATTTAAGTATATCTTGTTTTGGTTTTCAATAGTACCTCTAATTGGGACCGTTCACTAAAGGTACTTAATTCGGTCTGTAATTATCTAAAGTATAACCTTTTATATTCACGTAATGATGAAAATGATTAGACCGGTCAGGTCTTGCTGAAAATATGTATTCGATGCACACTTACCCATTCGGTACCCTTACCATTCATACTCCCCTACATGAAACTTACAGAATGCAGTACACAGTGTAGGGCAACCTTCTAACGCTCTGGATAGTACATTTGACTTTGACTATAGTTCACAATACTACTCTTTCTAAAATACGTTTTTAAGGTCTTTGCTAAACCTTTCATGCTTAGCATCATTTAGAGGGTTAATAAAAAAAAAATAATACTGTTAAACAAGCTTGATGTGTCATAATAGTAAATCCTTCATAAAGTAATTGCATGGTAAAATATTTATTTTCATTTACGGTAATGCCATTCGGGCTTTGCAATGCTCCTGCAACATTTGAGAGGCTGATGGAAAGCGTGTTAAGAGGTCTCTCTTGGAAAATTTGCCTGGTATACTTAGATGACATCATTGTGCTGGGAAAGTCCTTCGCTCACCATCTGAAGAATCTGGAGAAGGTCTTCGAACGACTGCGTGCAGCGAACCTTAAATTGAACCCGAATAAGTGTCATCTCTTCCGAAGGCAAGTCACCTATCTGGGGCATGTTGTGTCAGACAACGGAGTGGCCCTTGACCCAGAGAAGATTGCAGCGATCACCGACTGGCCAGTACCTCGAGATAAGCACCAAGTAAGAAGTTTTCTCGGCTTCTGCACCTACTACAGGAGGTACGTGAAAGGATTTGCAAACATTGCAAAACCTCTTACCAGGCTCACCGAGAAAAACGGACTTTCCTTTGCGATCACGAATGTCAGGCATCTTTCGAGGAGTTGAAGAATAAGTTGAGTAGTGCTCCTATTCTGAGCCATCCATGTCCCGAGGGCAAGTTCATACTTGACACAGACGCTAGCAACACCGCTATTGGAAGCGTCCTCTCCCAGCTCCAAGATGGAGAAGAAAGGGTTATTGGATATTTCAGTAAAGCGCTCTCAGCTCCGGAACGCAACTACTGTGTCACAAGGAAGGAGCTTCTGGCAGTGGTGAAATCTATAGAGCATTTTCACAAATATCTATACGGCAGAAGATTCCTCCTGAGAACGGACCACGCGGCTCTAATGTGGCTGCTACGATTCAAGTCACCAGAAGGACAAGTGGCGAGGTGGATAGAGCGCCTTCAAGAATATGACTTTGAATTTGCTCATCGTGCTGAAACGAGTCACAGAAATGCGGGTGCGCTCTCTAGGAGACCTTGTGACGAAAAATGCGGGCATTGTTCTCGACAAGAAGAGAAGCAGGCAGCAGTGTTGAGGACAACGGTGGTCATGGACAGTAGGTAGGATGCAGAGGTGTCAAAGGAGCAGGACAGGGACCCGGACTTGAAACAAATGAAGCAGTGGAAACTATCAGGTCAAGGAAGACCAACCTGGCAGGATGTTGCTCCAATGTCGAAGAATGTAAAGACTTACTGGGCCCAATGGGACTCCATTCTAGTGGACAACGGGCTGCTGAAACGGGCTTTGGAGAACACGGAAGGAGATCAGCGCAGACTTCAGCTCATCGTTCCAAAGAGTAAAGTGCCCGAAATACTCAGGGAACTTCATGAGTATCTGGCGGCCACCTTGGAGTTCACCGTACATTGGAAAAGGTACGTGAACGCTTTTACTCGGCAAACCTTAAGGAGGATGTGTTGGACTGGTGCAGGCGTTGTGCGACTTGTGCGGCTTCTAACGAATCCATAAGAAGAAAGAAGGCCCCAATGAGGAAGTACAACGTGGGAGCACCATTTGAGAGAATAGCAATTGACATCGCTGGCCCTTTCCCTGTGACGGATGAAGGTAACCGGTATATTCTCGTGGCCACGGACTACTTTTCCAAGTGAGTGGAAGCTTACGCCCTTCCGAATCAGGAGGCAGTCGCGGTTGCGGACGTAGTGGTGAAGCAGCTCATCAGTAGGTTTGGAGTACCCATGGAACTTCACGCTGACCAGGAACGAAACTTCGAGTCTGCAGTCTTCTCCGGGATGTGCGAAGCACTGGGAATACGGAAGACCAGGACGACACCTCTTCACCCTCAATCCGATGGCATGGTGGAGCGCCAGGACTATGGGTCGATATTTGTCCAAAGTGGTCTCCGACCATCAGCGAGACTGGGACCAGTATCTTCACCTATTCCTGCTGGCCTACCATAGTTCAGTCAGTGAGGCAACGGGGCAGACTCCCGCAAATGTGGTGTTGGGCAGAGAACTTCGTTTGCCTTGTGATCTGAAATTCGGTTTCAAGCCTGACGAGCAAATTGCCGGAGAGAAGTACGTCACGGATCTACGGAAGCGAATGGATAATATCCACGAGAAGATTCGCACAAACATCCAGGAAGCCAGTGACAGAATGAAGGAGCGTTACGACATCAGGGCTGAGGAAGGTGGCTACCAACCTGGAGACTTGGTCTGGCTACATGATCCACGAAGAAAGTGAGGCTACTCACCTAAACTGCAGAACTCCTGGGACGGCCCGTTTGAGATCATCAAGAGGATCAACGACGTCATCTATAGGATCAGGAAGCAGCCTAAAGGAAAACCCAAGGTAGTCCATTTCAATAGACTGGCACCGTACAAAGGAGACCATGGTCCGACAGAAGACCAGCAGGTCAGGTACCTAAACAACGTGGAGACAAATAATGACCCAGTTGCAAATACTAAGGTACCAGGGTTTCGTGGAGTAACTCAGGTAATCTACAGGGATATCATCTCGTTACCAGTGGAGTATTCTCTGGCCCATTGCGTTGCCGAAGATCTGAGGACTTCTCGAGCGATTGCAACGGTCTTCAGGAAGAAGTTCGGCGGAACTGAGGAGCTAGAACGCTAAGGACCAAGTGTCGGGAAGGCACTCCACCACACGCACGAAGGACGTGGATATCTGTTTTACTTGGTTACCAAGCGTGCCAGTGATCAGAAGCCAACATATGACGCACTGCGGCGAAGCCTCGACGACCTTCGGAGTAAGCTTCTGAGACTGCGTGTCACTAAGCTCGCTATTCCGAAGTTGGGCTGTGGATACGACGGCTTGGAGTGGAAGTTTGTCAGGGACATGATCGAACAGACATTCGCCAACTCTGGAGTTGCCATATTGGTGTGCACGTTCAACGTTCTGGGGCAGAGCAATTTTAAGGAGGGGGCAGTGTTACGGGCGCCGGCAGGAAGACGGAAGCAAGGGGATTAGTGGCTTAAATCCGTTGGCGGGAGAAGTTAAAATAGGATTAGGACCGTTCTAGATCATCTCCTTTTGTCGGAAAAAGGATTAAGAAGATTCCAGAATTTTCTGGCCCCTCCGTGTTCTAGAATGTTTGGCCTTGCCTATTTAAATACTTCCTTCACCTCGAGCCAGTCAGTCTTAGCCTGAGAGTAGACCACGCAAGATCTGTGATAAGTGAGTGTCAGTGTGATAAACTAGTCAGTGTTGAACCGGCCCGTGTAATAAGTGTATCAGTGAACTGTAACAGTCTCGCGAGTGTAATAAACTGTTTCTGTTTGTTACTGTGTGTCAGTTTGTCATACTTGAAGAATCTTACGGTCGGTGGACTAGTGAACTGTAAGTGTTAATTATTAGTTATAAATTTTAGTGTAATTTTATAATATTCAAAGAAACTATTGTAACTAGTTAAGCTATCTAGAATTAGTAATATCTTATATTATTGTAATAATTAAATAGGAGTTAGGCCTAGATTATAGTATTTAGAATATTGTCATAATAAATTTATGTTAGTTTAATAATTTAATTGTATCCTTCTTATCAGTTTTGTTAATAAATATTAGTATCTTTAATTAAGGAATTGCTTAATTCATTTCAATACCCAGTAGCCCGTAACAATATACTTTAGATAATTACAGACCGAATTAAGTACCTTTGGTGAACGGTCCCATTCAGAGGTACTATTAAAAACCAAAACAAGATATACTTAAATTATAAACCTCTCTATTAATTATAACTTGGTTCAATTTCCTCTAACAACTCAGTATGAGACCATTTACCGAGACTATCGACCCCTGAGGAAAGCTAGCCTAATTGCATACTTCATTAACTTATTTGAACTAATTTAATTCAAAATTCAATTAATATTCATTAATATTAATTCAATTTAGTTTAAAATTTAAGTATATCTTGTTTTCGTTTTCAATAGTACCTCTGAATGGGACCGTTCAGCATAGGTACTTAATTCGGTCTGTAATTATCTAAAGTATATCTTTTTAAATTCACGTAATGATGAAACCAATTAAACCAGTCATGTCTCGCTGAAAATATGTACTCGATGCAGCCTCATACTCCTCATCATGAAACTAACAGAAGGCAGTAGTACACTGTGTAGGGCAACCTTCTAACGCTCTGGATAGAACATTTGACTTAGACTATAATTCACAATACTTCTGGTTCTAGAATACTTTGTTTAAGGTCTATGCTAAACTATCTTGCTTAACATCATTTAGAGGGTTAAAAAAAAAATAATACTGTTAAACAACCTTGTTCGTGTCATAATGGTAAATCCTTTATAAAGAAATTTTGTGGTAAAATATTGTTTTTCATTTATAATAGGTGTATTAGATAAAATAAGTTTATGAAGTATGCAATTAGGCTAGCTTTCCTCAGGGGTCGATAGTCTCGGTAAATGGTCTCATACTGAGTTGTTAGAGGAAATTGAACCAAGTTATAATCAATAGAGATTTTTATAATTTAAGTATATCTTGTTTTGGTTTTCAACAGTACCTCTAATTGGGACCGTTCACTAAAGGTACTTAATTCGGTCTGTAATTATCTAAAGTATAATCTTTTATATTCACGTAATGTTGAAAATGATTAGACTAAATTTCTTGGTAAAATATTGTTTTTCATTTTTTATGAAAAACAATATTTTACCAAGAAATTTCTTTATAAAAGATTTATCAATATGACATGATTGAGATTGACCAACAGTATTATTTTTTTCTTTTTAAATCCTCTCAATGATGTTAAGCAAGACAGTTTAGCAAAGACCTTAAACAAATTATTTTAGAACCAGCAGTTTTTTTAGTTATTGCCTAAGTCAAATTATCTATCCAGAGCGTTAGAAGGTTGCCCTACACAGTGTTCTGCCTTTTGTTAGTTTCATGAAGAGGAGTATAAGGCTGCATTGAGTACATATTTTCAGCGAGACATGACCGGTATAATTGGTTTCATCATTACGCGAATTTTAAAAAATATACTTTAGATAATTACAGACCGAATTAAGTACCTATGGTGAACAGTCTCATTCAGAGGTACTACTGAAAACTAAAACAAGATATACTTAAATTATAAACCTCTGTTTTAATTATAACTTGGTTCAATTTCCTCTAATAACTCAGTATGAGACCATTTACCGAGACTATCGACCCCTGAGGAAAGCTAGCCTAATTGCATACTTCATAAACTTATTTTAACTAATACACCTAATAAACTGAAAAATAATATTTTACCAAAAAATTTCTTTATAATGAATTTATCATTTGAACATGAATAAGAATGACCAACAGTATTATTTTTTCTTTATTAACCCTCCAAATGATGTTAAGCACGATAGTTTAGCAAAGACCTTAAACAAATTATTTTAGAACCAGCAGTTTTTTTAATTATTGTCTAAGTCAAATGATCTATCCAGAGCGTTAGAAGGTTGCCCTACACAGTGTACTGCCTTTTGTTAGTTTCATGATGAGGAGTATAAGGCTGCATCGAGTACATATTTTCAGTGAGACATGACCGGTTTAGTTGGTTTCATCATTACGTGAATTTAAAAAGAAATACTTCAGATAATTACAGATCGAATTAAGTACCTATGGTGAACGGTCCCGTTCAGAGGTACTATTGACAACCAAAACAAGAAATACTTAAATTATAAACCTCTCTATTAAGTATAACGTGGTTCAATTTCCTCTAGCATCTCAGTATGAGACTATTTAACGAGACTATTGACCCCTCAGGTAAGCTAGCCTAATTGCATACTTCAAAAAATTAATTTAACTAATACACCTAATATAAATGAAAAACAATATTTTACCAAGAAATTTCTTTATAAAGGATATATCATTATGACATGAACAAGGTTGTTTGACAATATTATATTTTTTTTATTAAACCTCTAAATGATGCGAAGCAAGATAGTTTAGCAATGACCTTAAAAAAAGTCTTCTAAAACCAGCAGTATTGTGAACTATAGTTGAAGTCAAATATTCTATCCAGAGCATTAGAAGGTTGCCGTACACAATGTACTGCATTCTGTAAGTATCATAGGGAGGAGTATAAAAGTTAAGGGTACCGAATGGGTAAGTGTGCATCGAGTACATATTTTCAGCGAGACATGACCAGTTTAATTGGTTTCATCATTACGTGAATTTAAAAAGATATACTTCAGATAATTACAGATCGAATTCAGTACCTATGGTGAACGGTCCCATTCAGAGGTACTATTGAAAACCAAAACAAGATATACTTAAATTATAAACCTCTCTATTAAGTATAACTTGGTTCAATTTCCTCTAACAACTCAGTATGAGACCATTTACCGAGACTATCGACCCCTGAGGAAAGCTAGCCTAATTGCATACTTCATAAACTTATTTTAACTAATACACCTAATAAACTGAAAAATAATATTTTACCAAAAAATTTCTTTATAATGAATTTATCATTTGAACATGAATAAGAATGACCAACAGTATTATTTTTTCTTTATTAACCCTCCAAATGATGTTAAGCACGATAGTTTAGCAAAGACCTTAAACAAATTATTTTAGAACCAGCAGTTTTTTTAATTATTGTCTAAGTCAAATGATCTATCCAGAGCGTTAGAAGGTTGCCCTACACAGTGTACTGCCTTTTGTTAGTTTCATGATGAGGAGTATAAGGCTGCATCGAGTACATATTTTCAGTGAGACATGACCGGTTTAGTTGGTTTCATCATTACGTGAATTTAAAAAGAAATACTTCAGATAATTACAGATCGAATTAAGTACCTATGGTGAACGGTCCCGTTCAGAGGTACTATTGACAACCAAAACAAGAAATACTTAAATTATAAACCTCTCTATTAAGTATAACGTGGTTCAATTTCCTCTAGCATCTCAGTATGAGACTATTTAACGAGACTATTGACCCCTCAGGTAAGCTAGCCTAATTGCATACTTCAAAAAATTAATTTAACTAATACACCTAATATAAATGAAAAACAATATTTTACCAAGAAATTTCTTTATAAAGGATATATCATTATGACATGAACAAGGTTGTTTGACAATATTATATTTTTTTTATTAAACCTCTAAATGATGCGAAGCAAGATAGTTTAGCAATGACCTTAAAAAAAGTCTTCTAAAACCAGCAGTATTGTGAACTATAGTTGAAGTCAAATATTCTATCCAGAGCATTAGAAGGTTGCCGTACACAATGTACTGCATTCTGTAAGTATCATAGGGAGGAGTATAAAAGTTAAGGGCACCGAATGGGTAAGTGTGCATCGAGTACATATTTTCAGCGAGACATGACCAGTTTAATTGGTTTCATCATTACGTGAATTTAAAAAGATATACTTCAGATAATTACAGATCGAATTCAGTACCTATGGTGAACGGTCCCATTCAGAGGTACTATTGAAAACCAAAACAAGATATACTTAAATTATAAACCTCTCTATTAAGTATAACTTGGTTCAATTTCCTCTAACAACTCAGTATGAGACCATTTACCGAGACTATCGACCCCTGAGGAAAGCTAGCCTAATTGCATACTTCATAAACTTATTTTAACTAATACACCTAATAAACTGAAAAATAATATTTTACCAAAAAATTTCTTTATAATGAATTTATCATTTGAACATGAATAAGAATGACCAACAGTATTATTTTTTCTTTATTAACCCTCTAAATGATGTTAAGCAAAATAGTTTAGCAAAGACCTTAAACAAAGTATTCTAGAACCGGCAGTATTGTGAACTATAGTCAAAGTCAAATGTTCCACCCAGAGCGTTAAAAGGTTGCCCTACACTGTTTACTGCATTCTGTAAGTGTCATGTCGGGGAAGTATGAATGTTAGGTGTACCGAATAGGTAAGTATACATCTAGTACATATTTACAACAAGATATAACAGGTCTAATCAGTTTCATCATTACCTGAATTAAAAAAGATATACTTTAGATAATTACAGACCGAATTAAGTACCTTTGGTGAACGGTCCCGTTCAGAGGTACTATTGAAAACCAAAACAAGAAATACTTAAATTATAAACCTCTCTATTAAGTATTACGTGGTTCAATTTCCTCTAGCATCTCAGTATGAGACAATTTTCCGAGACTATCGACCCCTGAGGAAAGCTAGCCTAATTGCATACTTCATAAACTTAATTTAACAAATATACCTAATGTAGATGAAAAACAATATTTTACCAAGAAATTTCTTTATAAAGGATTTACCACTATGAAACGAACAAAGTGACCAACAGTATAATTATTTTTTTTAAACCCTCTAAATGATGTTAAGCAAGATAGTTTAGCAAAGAGCTTAAACAAAGTATTTTAGAGCCAGCAGTTTTGTGAACTATAGTCTAAGTCAAATGTTCTATCCAGAGAGTTAGAAGGTTGCCCTACACTGTGTACTGCATTCTGTAAGTATCATGTGGGGGAGTATGAATGTAAAGGGTGCCGAATGGGTAAGTGTGCATCTAGTACATATTTACAGCAAGATATGACCGGTCTAATCATTTTCATCATTACGTGAATTTAAAAAATCATACTTTATATTTTTACAGAAGGAATTAAATATTTTTTGTGAACGGTCCCAATCAGAGGTACAATTTAAAGCCAAAACAAGATATACTTAAATTATAAACCTCTCTATTAATTATAACTTGGTTCAATTTCCTCTAACAACTCAGTATGAGACCATTTACCGAGACTATCGACCTCTGAGGAAAGCTAGCCTAATTGCATACTTCATAAACTTAATTTAACTAATACACCTAATATAAATGAAAAACAATATTTTACCATGAAATTTCTTTATAAAGGATTTACCAATAAGAAACGAACAAAGTGACCAACAGTATTATTTTTTTCATTTTAAACCCTCCAAATGATGCTAAGCAAGATAGTTTAGCAAAGACCTTAAACAAAGTATTCTAGATCGGGCAGTATTGTGAACTATAGTCGAAGTCAAATGTTCCATCCAGAGCGTTAGAAGGTTGCCGTACACTGTGTACTGCATTCTGTAAGTATCATGTAGGGGAGTATGAATGTTAAGGATACCGTATGGGTAAATGAGCACTGCGTATATATTTTCAGCAAGACATGACCGGTCTAGTCAGTTTCATCATTACGTGAATTTAAAAAGATATACTTTAGATAATTACAGACGGAATTAAGTATTTTTTGTTAACCGTCCCAATCAGAGGTACTATTGAAAACCAAAACAAGATATACTTAAATTATAAACATTAGAAGCAATAGAAGCACCTCGAAAATGTCAACAGAGAATATGGATATAAATTAAGCAAATTATATCTTCTAAGCATCCCAGTTCTAAATATGAAACCAAATAAACTGAAAAAGAAGATAAACCAATCAGAAGGCAACCAGCCAAGGCACACCCAATCAGAGACCACCTAGTTGAAGCCCAGGAATATGGCAAAGAATGTGATGACGTGTTCAAAATCAGAAGAAATATGTTATGAAGAATTATATTGATGATTGGATACCTCATTGTGAGTAGTTTACCTCCAATACAGAAAAAACAGGTCTTGAATCCAATATTCTTCTTTCTACACACCATAAATCTGCTACAGCTATCCTCGATCTAAAAAAAATGTACAATGTTATTGATCATTTTGTATTTATAATATCTCATTTAAATATTAAAGGCAATCCTTTAAAAATAAAAATGGCACAATTTAGCAAAAATGTTTACTGGTATTCAATAATTTTTTGCTAACATATATATATTTCAAATATTGACTTTTTCACTACTTTAGCTAATCAATTTTGTCAAGAAGAATTTTGAAAGACACTTTGATGCGTTATTGCTGATGGTTTTAGTTCAGTTCTGAACCTTAACTTTCAGGAGCATAAAACATTGCATGATTAAACTGCTAAAAAAATGTGAAAAAGTCAATTTTAGAAACTTTAAATTAACCACTTTTAATCCAGAAAGCCTCATATATGTGAACATGATTCTTTGTTGCTATTTTAAAAGTTTAGTTACATAATTATTAATTAAGTTTATCAGCCCTCCATCCTCTGATTAAACATAACATACCCATACATATAAGAATTTTTATCTCTATTTGATAATGGATTTCCATAACTGCAACTTTTGAAATTCCTGCTTGAGCATGGCTACAGAGAGAGCTAGAGAGATGAACAAAAGATTAAGGAACAAACTATTATAACAACTAATAATCATTCTTCCTTAGTTACACTTACAACCTAGTTAGGGACCAAAAATAATTGTTGAAGGAAAAAATAAATTTAGATTCATCTACTAATGTTAATTAGATATAATATGTAATGGATTTCATCAATTTACCTATTTTGAGTAGTTTTCCTCCAATAAACCAGGTCTTGAATCCAATATTCTTCTTTTTACACACCATCAATCTGGTACAGCTATCCTTGATCTAAAGAAAATGTACAATGTTATTGAAAATTTTGTATATGTAATTTCCCATGTAAATATTAAAGGCAATAATTTAAAATTAAACAGGCACAATTTAGAAAAAATGTTTACTGTTATTCAATAATTTTTTGCTAACATATATTTATTCTCTTTATCAGAAATTAAAAGTTTTTTTTGTCATTTAAGATATTATCAGTTCGTTGGCAAAAGTGGTCAACTGCATTTGAGGCATTACAAGGGGATGATTCCGAAATTGACTTGTTCACATTATTCATTAGTTTAGCCAACTAATGTTGTCTAACACTATAATTTGCTGTCATATTCGGGAGCATAAAGCATTACATGATTAAACTAGCAAAAATGTTAAAAAGTCAATTTCAGAAATTCAAAGTTGACATCTTTTAATTCAGAAAATAATTGTTTGTTTTTATTTAACTGTACATGAACCAAATTTGCTTTCCAAATATGAATAAAATGTGGGATTAACAAACAATTATTGATAATTTCACATTTTTATCACAATGGAGCCTAATTTAGTTCAGGCGCAGGCGATAGGATTAAACTTCGAGCCAACAATATTTTGTGAAATTTCATTATTGTTTCAATTTAAAGTAGATTTTACAAATAAAATACAAACATTTAATAAAAGAGAAGATAAATCGAGAAAAACATATATATACACACTCTTGAGAAACCACTAACTCTAGTTGTTTTTTTTTTATTTCTGAAAAAGTAATGTTAAGAATTTTAAATCCTGAAATTTTGTAACTCATAATGAAAAATAAAAATATAGTTATATATATTTATTGAAATCACCATCTTGGACCTTCCATTACCTATGAAAGAAAAAAATTAGTTATTGCACTACCACACAATAAAATAGTAATTTATCAAGAAGACTCATAAAAGTAACACTTTCTTACTTCTAAGTTTATAACCCTAAAATAATTAAACAACTAAAATCAAATCAGAGTAACTATTAAAAATTATAAAAAATTTTTATATAATTAAAAATTATTATATTTTTTAATAATACATTAAGAATTAATTTGAACTAACTCTGGTTACATCTTGTATCTATTTAAGACATAACATTTTGAAGTTAATAATTGTTTTTCTTTTTCGACAGAATAAAATTATAATGTTTAATTTTAATAGGAATATTAAAAGAAAAATGGAAGATTTAGTTAAATATGTTCTTGAACATTCTGGTCAATGCAGGGCTACCAACATTTTTGCACTGAAAAATATCTAATAAGGAAAGTAAGAATTATTTAAAAAAATACTAAATTTATTAAATATATGCAATTAAAAAGCAATCTTAAACTAAGAGGTACTATCAAAAGATAAACCAAATGTGCTGTAACGTTAAGCAAAAGTTTACTACAAAAAATCTTTTTTTTAAGGGCTTATTGGAATGACTAGAACATTATTCAATCAATTTATTAATCAACCAATATAATTTTTATTTATTCACAGCTTCTGTATGATGATGAAGCTGTCTGATCTAATAAACTTTAAAAAGTTTTATTACAATATACCTGATAATTATTATAGATGGCTCTACATGCCACGTGGAGACAAGGCCTCCCACAACATTAACCATCCGTCATCTCTGTTCATTGCTCTCAAGTTGCTGATGTGTAGGATGGTCCGAGCATCTGCAACCACACCATCCGCCCATCGGAGCCTCGGTCTACCAACCCTTCTGGTTCCATGTACTTTTTCTTCTAGAGACATTACAATATATCTTAACACTTGTAATATACCATCAATTTTAAACTTTAGGGTGTTCTTTAAAAAAACTTATTTATGTAATCATTATCAATTATGTTATTGTAAAATAAATTTGTCCTAAAATAAAGAGGATTTTTAACTTTACTGTTTCTCTGAATAGGTAGCTAATTTCTTAAAGCTGTCTTATTCTTCTTGTTCTTGACTTATTTGGAGTTTTTTTGACTGCACCACCAAAATATCTCCATACTCCATAATTAATGTTTATTTGGCAACAGAAAATGAACAGAACATTATCTTGGTTTATCTACTAAGCATTACACTTATACAAACGTTGCTGGAAATGAAACAATTGGTTGGAAATGAAACAATTGGAAACAATTCTGGCTGAGTTGATTTTGTTAATCAAGAAATAAAAGTTTCAACTAACCTTTGGAACTATAATTGATCATATGTTTGTTGAAACGATCATTTCTGGATCTAGTGATTATCGAAAAAACACATTTCCCATAATTACATTCTCTTTTCTATAGTAAAGTTCATGATAACTTGTATTTTTGGAAAATATTAAAAATGAAGCGAATAAACAGTTAAGACTTACTGTAACTCAACTCGAATCGACTATCAGCTAAATAATTATCAATTTAATATAATTTATTTTATTTTTATATAATATAATTTTTTTAATATTTTATTTGAAAAGAAAAGATATGACCAGGACCGGGACTCGAACCCGGGTCTCCCACCTCTCCGTGGTGGCGCCTTAACCATCTCGGCTATCCTGGCTCGCTTCTCGGTCAGTCATATCTCTTCTTTCACTGATCCTATATCTCCGTGTTCTCGGAGATATTAATGACTTAAAGTCAACTAGATCTAAAAATAAAGTAATGTTCAATTAACATTCTCCCCGTGTATACATCGCAAATTGCGAGAACTCAATAAGTGCGCTTCAAATTCCTAATTTAGCAAATTTTCTACTTTTTTCTTTAACTTTAAAAAATCTTGATCCTGTACTTCGAAAAAAGTTTGAAGACCAGAACACTTCTACTAATATTCCGTCCTATGAACAATTAATTAAGTTTATCACCAAACAGGTGAGAACATTAGAACTAAATAAAGGTTCAGAGAAACCTAGCACTAATTTCAGTAAACCTAAAGCAACCACCCAGGCTTTAACCGGTGCTATTAATTCGTCTAAACCTCAGTCATCTTCTAATAATTCTTCTTCTTCAATATGTGGCTTTTGTAATGATAAATCCCATACTATATATACATGTGACCAGTTTGGTCGTAAATCTCCTAGAGAAAAATATAATTGGATTAAGGCACAGAAATTATGTGTAAATTGCCTTCGGCATCCTGCAAAATATACTTGCCATAGTAAAGTTACTTGTACAGTTTGTCATAATCCTCACCATTCTTTATCACATTTTGGTTCTTCACCTACTACAAAGAAATCTAATAATAATGTTTTTGCAGGAAGCACTAATAATACTCAAACTACTGTAAATCAGCCTGGATCGAGTTCCGGTACTGCCGAAGCCACTCCTCCTCCTTCTTCGTGTGTTGCTGGTATCACTGCCTTAACTTCAACACAGTTTAAAACTACAACAATTTTATTGGCCAGATGTTTAGTAAAATTACAGGTATCACCTCATAATTCTGTTATTGTTAGAGCTCTCCTGGATTCAGGTGCAGGAGCTTCTTTTATTTCTGAAAGATGTGCTCAATTATTACAATGTGCTCGTTCTCGAACTCCTATACCCGTTAGCGGAATAGGTCATTCTCAAACTAAAACTAAAGGTTCATGTTTTCTTTCTACTTCAACTTTAGAAGGCAGAATTGTTTCTGAAAATCACCCTTATTTTATTATGGACTCCCTTACAAATAATACTCCACAGGTTCAAATATCCTCAGCAGTTCGTACTGCAACTAATCAACTTCGTTTAGCGGATCCTTCTTTCGATTCGCCGTCTCCTATTGACTGCATCTTAGGTGCATACATAGCTGCTATCGCCTTGGAAGGTGGTTCTCCAGTTGTGTTAGGGCCAAACTTTCCTACTGCCGTTCCATCTGTGTTCGGTTATATTTTAATGGGCTCCGCCCCCAGGAACCCTGATTCGGCTTTAATTGCAACCCCTCTTGGGTTTTCTACTACTCCTCCTTCCGTTAGTAGCTTTTATGCCGATCCTTCATCGGACTTACATTTATCTCTTGAACGCTTTTGGAGTGTTGAAGAACCTCCTAAGGCTATTTCTACACCTTCTCATGAGGATGAATTCTGTGAAACCTTTTTTAAAGAAACTACCGCTCGAACTCCATCAGGTCGTTACCAAGCTAGACTACCTTTTCTACCTTCTACTACTCACACCCTTATAAAACTGACTCTTATAAAACTGCTTACGCGCGATTTACTGCTCTAGAGCGTAAATTCGCTTCTAATACTGAATTTAAAACTCAATATTGTTCCTTTATGGACGATTATTTACAACAAGGTCATATGACTCTTGCTAATGGTCCCAAGCATTATTTTATACCACACCATGGTGTGTTTAAATGGTGACACTTCTAAAATTAGAGTTGTTTTTAATGCAACTTCTGAAACTACTACTGGTCTTTCTTTGAATGATCTTCTTCATGCTGGGCCAAAATTACAACCTTTACTTTCTGATGTTATATCTTTATTCCGTCAGTTTTTATATGTTTTTGTCTGTGACATACGTCAAATGTTTCGGCAGATTGCCATACATCCTGAAGATTATCCTTTTCAATGTATACTTTGGCGAAATGACCCTTCTAAACCAATTCAAACTTATTATTTTACTACCGTCACGTATGGTACTAGGTGTGCACGCTATCTAGCTTTGCGTACAATTTCTCAACTAGTGGAAGATGAAGGAATTAATTTTCCTTTAGCTGCTTATTCATTAAAATCCAACATTTTTGTTGATGATATAGCTGTAGGGGCTAATTCTTTAGACCAAGCGTTACTTTTAAGAAATGAAATTATTTCTCTTTTGGCCAAAGGAAATTTTCTTTTAAGAAAATGGATTTCAAATCACCCTTCTTTATTAAAGGATATTCCTGAAGACCACTTACTTGAACCATCCACTTTAGTAGTTCAGCAATCTATAACTCTGTTAGGTACCTTATGGGATCCTAGCGAGGATACTCTTTCAATTCCTGTTGATATTTCTATTCCTAATAATAAAACCATAACTAAGCGTATTGCATTATCTTACATCTCTCAAATTTTTGACCCTTGTGGTTGGTTAACACCTTTTATTTTGAGAGCTAAACACTTTATACAGCGCCTTTGGTGCGTACCTCTTGACTGGGATACCCCTCTCAGTTCAGAATTACATAACGATTTTTTAACTCTTTTTCAGGATTGTTCTACTCTTTCTAAATGTACAGTTCCGAGACCCTTTTCTACTAATTCAAATAATTTATATATTTTACACGGTTTCTGTGACGCCTCTCAAACTGGGTACACCGCAGTTTTATATTTACAGTCAGTATCATGTAAAAATAAACCCGTTTTGCGTATGGCAAAAAGTAGGGTAGCTCCTGTAAAGCGAATGTCGATCCCACGTTTAGAGCTATGTGCAGCTCATCTGTTAGCTTCTCTGGTATAACATTTTCTAGAACTTTTTGGCCCTAGTAGTATAATTTCAGCTTCACATTTGTGGACCGATTCTCAAATTGTTTTGAGCTGGTAAAAAATAGAAATTTATAAATTAAAAACTTTTGTTGCAAACCGTGTTTCTCAAATTGTCAGTGGACGGCTCATTCTACCTGGCATCATGTTCTTAGTGCCAATAATCCGGCCGATTTGGCCTCTAGGGGAGCTTCTCCCGACAAATTAGCTAGGCATGAACTATGGTGGCATGGACCTCCATGGATTTCAAATGAAACTTCTTGGCCTCAAACATCTCCTAAATTAATTTCCGATCCTACAGATTTAGAATTAACGCCTGTTTTACTTACTCAACCTGTTTCAAATAATTCTGATTTATTTAAAAACTCTAAATATATTTCTACTTGGACACGCCTTATTGGTGTAACCAAAGTTATTCTTTCTCGGCGTTGTTGTCTTAAGAATCGTAAACCTGTAACATTTTCTGAAGCTAGCATTCGAGTTTGTTATTACATTCAACATTGTACATTTTCTCATGAAATTGAAGCCTTAACAAAAAATAAAACACCAAGTTTACGAATTAAAAGATTAAACCCCTTTATAGATTCATGTGGTGTAATTAGAGTCGGAGGTCGACTATCGCATTCTAACGTAGTAAAATCGAAACATCAAATTTTACTACCTAAATCACATCCTTTTGTTCACCTTTTAATTGATCATTACCACATTACTTATTTTCATGCAGGTTTAACTTTTACTCAGTACCATCTTTCTTTAAATTTTTGGATTTTGTCTGCTCGCCAAATTATACGATCTCGAATTTTTAAATGTATTAAATGTTTTAGAGCTGCTCCTGTACATAAAGTTCCACTAATGGGGGAATTACCTCCACCACGGGTGAATCCTTCACCTCCTTTTTTTCACACCGGCATGGATTTTGCTGGGCCCTTTAGTGTGAAGTCTTCTCAATTGCGCAATGCACCAATTATAAAGGCATATCTTTGCGTTACCTGCTGCTATTCTCTGGGACCCTATGGCAACCTAGAAAGAGCTGGGAGGGGAGAGGGAGGGGGAAATTTACATGTACAGGAGGAAACTAGGTGAAGAAATAAACCCCACACATTTATCTATCAACAACCAAACTATAATATATTGAACTAAAAGTTACATATGACATATGAAAATAACACTCTAATTTAACATAAGAATCACCCTCAATAATATTACTTAATAAGAACATATGAACGAGACTCATACACCTGATTCTCCATCAATAATCATAGTCCCAAAATCCACTAAAATAATAATAAACCAAGTTCCATTATATATAACACTCATCAAACCCCTTATCTATAACAATAATTCTATACACTAATAATTACAAAGTCAACATTCCCCATCAGCAATCATTCCCTCATAACCGCTAATTAATAATAATATAATAAATTTTGATCCATCTCTAGTTGCAACGAAGGAAAAAGAAAATATTTAATGGTCAGGGTTGATTGATTTTATCGAAAACTGAATTACAAGCGGGCTTCACCTAGAATAAAAGTCTGACTACGGTATAAGGCAAAGTTGCTACCTTCCATCTGGTGTATTGTTGCTCAGGTACCTCTTCTCACTAGTACCAGTCTTCAACTCTGACTTTTTTGGAAAAACGGTGCGCTATTTGAAGGATTATTCCAGCTAACGTCATCATTCTTAACCCTGGGCCGTAACGTGCTGCGATCTGGTGGTTATAATTATACCAAGAATTTAATAATTATTTTTAACGTCTTTAAGATTTGACTCGATCGGATATTCCCAGGAAGGAATTGCTTACGTCATTTCCTTTCACGAGCTGGAATCGACGGTATGAATTGCTGACAGGGGCACAAATACTTGCATGTGTTGTCTTAAAATACTTTCCTATTAAATAAAATATGTATAACTATATATCTACACCTAAATCTAATCTTAAATTATCGCAGTCCGTTACACTACTCCCCCCTTTTCAAAAGAGGCGACCATAGTCGGCTCTTTTCACTTGTGCAACACTATTTATCTCCCTACACAACACTAAAGTCTGCACTGCTCACCCCTTGGCATCATCTGTCGTTAGCTGAGACTCCTGGCTCTCGGGGTACTGTATCACTATCGGGGCTTCATTGGTTCGTGGTCCGTTCCCCGACTGACGGCTTGTCTTACAGTGGAAAAGCAGCCAAACCCCACTGATCCCCACCAGGATCACTAACAGGGTGCCCAGTCCGCCCCGCCGCCACCATTCTTCCGTCCGCCTCCGCTCCTTTAGTTCTTGAGCCTGTGACAATAATATGTCCAGACGTGAATCCTGTGTCTGCCAATCGGTCTTTCCCTGCTGGGCTAATTGTCTCAGCTCTTCCAAAGCCTCGGCCACATCGCCCGTGGAGATTTGCGCTGGCCGGGGAAGGTCCGTCTCTGCTAGCACGGATTTCACCGAGGCAATCTGCTTCTTAATACGTGCTTGAGAAATTCCTACTGAGGCGGGTAAGATCTGGTAGTTGGCCGCCCGCAAGAGGCATCCTTCTCCTACTTGTAATTCCCCACTCCCGTTAAGGGCTTTTTCGGTAATTTGGCCTTTTCTACATTGAATTACCAGTTTTTCTGTCTCTGGTAAATTGTAAAGCCAGGTACTTCGATCCTCGTCCCAGATGCACTTCGGTTGTCGCTCCTTTCTCACTACCAGCCATTCACAAAGACGACGAATTTCTTCCGTGTCTCCGAAGAAAAGAGAGCTGGTGCAGGTGGGATATTGTCGTCGGTAAATGGGGAAGCGTGCTGGACAAATCCATACGGTGGCACGCTGACATAATTCGAGATCTTCCTGGTTCAGTAAGGTGTGATATTCTTGGTCCCTGCCTACCAGTAGATAGTCGGCCTCTTTTTGGAGGATAACTACTTCGTCCAACTCCTCACTGGGCAGGGGTAGAGTCTGTAGACGATAGAGATCAAAAATCTGTCCCCTGGCTTTTAGTGGTACATCCATGACGATGTGTAGAACATTAGCAACCACTACGCCGTGAAACTTGGCGGCCATGAAGTGGTGGTAGGCATCCTCTGCTTGGGTTCCTGCAATCAGACTTAATTCAGGGGGAAGAGAAGCTGTTACTGTTTTAAGCATAGAGCTAAGTTCCCCGGGGGATAGGGTGGTGTGGCTAAAGTGACCCCGTGCTATGGTTTCTAAGGACCTATACATCTCGCGCAACTCGATTTTGGCGTCTAAGGCGGTGATTTCTAGGTGCCATAGGTCAGAGGTTAAGGCCAAGGAGAGGTATAGGAAGGAGTAAAAGGTGTCCAGTTTTTGTTCCAGTCCCGTCATCCTGATGTTAGTAGTTTCCAGGGTGTTCTTCACTATCTCCTCTATCTTCTGTAGTCCCCGTGAATTGTCGGCTACCCGTTGCCCTAGTTCTCTGGTTACGGTTAGATGTTCTTCCAGAATATGAACCGTCTGCCCATGATGGCTTTCCGCCAATTGGAGTCCTTCTTGTATCTCCTCCAAGTCTGGTGTACCAAAGGCGATCTTCAAGATTTTTCCTCCCAAGTCAACTAGCCCTCTCTTATTCCGGTCGGTAGGAAGGAGGTCTCGTACAGCGAGAGCAATATTCATGATTTCCCCGGTAGTTTCCTTTATCCTAACTACCTCATACCGGTATCTTCGTAGTTCTGGTGTACGAGAAACGGCTTGCCAAAACGTTTGCTCCACCTCTTCTACCGATTCCATTAATCGCTCGGTATCTGAGCATAAACTGGAAATGTTCATCTCTATCACCACCCGCCATTGTTCGTTTGTTAGAAGCAGCTCCTGTTTTTCTAAAAACCGCAAACTTCCTTCTCTATTGGTTGTGGATGCGAGCGTGCACAGCATCAATATCGTCAGTACTCCACCTGAAACACAATTCGTCGTATTAGTTTCTGGGTCTCCGTAGGTTGTACGGGCTTCTGAAGGTAGGATTTTCTAGGGAGGATTCAGGTTTCCACGTCGTATCCTTGGGGTCTTCGGGGGTGATCTGATCGGTAGTGTCTGACCCCTCGGCTTCCGATACCGTCGGTTCCTGAATGGTTGTACTAGGTCCGGGACTTCTAGGTATCATACTGGGCCTTCCTGAAGTTTCAACAGCTTCCCAAGGTGTCGTGGCCGTGCCTCGAGGAGAGCTGACAGCCCAAGCCTCTGGATGTGTCCTATTCTCTCGCCCATTTCCATTCTCTTCTTCTGCCTCATCAGAGCTATCTATGGGCACGAGCTATCTAAGGGCTTCCTCTTCTGTTTCCGACTCGGATTGATCTTGTCTCCGGTTTGGGGATAAGGATCTGGAAGATGCCTTATTGTTTTTATACTCTAGCTCTACGGACGAGTCCACAGTCGCCTTTCCATAGGCCGGCTTCAAGGGGTTGATGTGTACCACCTGGAGATGCCCTATCTCGCTCCTAACCTCATAGGTTACTTTCCCCAGCTTCTTAGTGACAACGTGCGGCCCGGTCCACGGGCAGTGGAATTTAGGGAAATGGTCCGGTTTAACCGCAGGCACATGGAGGTACACCCAATCCCCAACTTCAAAGTTTCTTCTCCGGTTGATTCGGTCAGTTCGCCGAGTCCACTCCTGATCTATCCTCCTGCGGGCTTCTTCATGGGCTTCTTGTATTCTATCCCTCAGTTGTTGCGCCGCATCTACCGTCTCCTCGATCCCTTCCCCCACCCCGTGGGAGTCAATTTGCGCGGATGTCCTGAGCTCGAGATAGTTAGGTGAAAACCCTGTGGCCGAATGAGGTATCGCCCTGTAGGCCATATGAGAATAGGGTATCCACTTATCCCAGTCTCTACCATCTTTCTTTGCGAAGTGGGCTAGAGAGTCTCCCAGCGTCCTATGGAACCTTTCCAACATTCCGTTACTCTGTGGATGGTACGGGGTCGTCTAGAGTTTGGTGATGCCTAATGTTTTGCATACCTCTTTAAACAAACTGGAGATGAAGTTGCGTCCCTGGTCGGTTAACAACCGATGAGGAACCCCGTGGCGAGTGACAATCTTTTCGACAAAAGCCCTTGCCGTTGCCTCCGCGGTTTGTTCAGGTAATGCTATTGCTTCCGTATACCGAGAGAAGTGTTCAATGAAGGTAAGCAGATACTTGTTTCCTTTAGAGCTCCTGGGAAAGGGGCCAACGATGTCGAGCGACACCATCTCGAATGGTTGAGTAGGAAAATACGGTCTTTCTATGGGTACGGTCAGTCCTGCAGGTGTTTTACGGGTCGCGCATGAATGGCATGCTTTCACAAATGCCTCTACATCTTGCCTCATGGATGGCCAAAAATACGTTTGCTTCAGTATGGCCAGGGTTCTCTCTATGCCCGGGTGGCCAGCTCATAAGCTACTGTGGCATTCTTCCATAACTTGTCCCCTCCTTGTTTGAGGTACCACGATTCTCCACTGTTTTCTATTCTGTATCTCATCCTGATATAGCAGTCCCTCTTCATCCTGTTGGCACACCTGAGGATTCTCTTCAGCCCATCTCACACACTCTTCGTCCTTCCTCTGGTCTTGGAGGTAAGTTCCTGTCTCCTTAACTTCACCCGTAGCTATTTTGGTTACTGCACGACTCAGCGCGTCGGCATTAGTGTGTCTCCGTCCCGGTTTGTGTATCACCTCGTAGTCAAACTCCTCTATCCGCAGTGCCCAACGGGTAAGCCTAGAAGACGGATCCCTTAGGGACAGCATCCAGCGCAGAGCTGAGTGGTCCGTAACAAGGGTAAACTTTCGACCAAGCAGATAACACCGGAAGTGTTTCCTCGCCCATACGACAGAAAGCAGCTCTCGTTCTGTGGCTGAGTAATTTTGCTCCGCATTGTGAAGTTGTCTGCTGCCATATGCCACGGGTCTCTCGTGCCCGTTCCTAACCTGGGACAGTACGGCTCCTAAAGCAACACCAGAAGCGGCAGAGGCTAAAATAAAGGGATCCTTAAAATCGGGTTATATCAGCACTGGTTCTGTGCACAGAGCTTCCTTCAACTTCTGAAACGCCTCTTCCTGTTGCGGGCCCCATTGGAATCGTCTGTCCTTTCCAATCAACAGGGTAAGTGGTTTTGCTCTCTCTGCAAAACGGGGCACGAACCTTCTGTAGTACCCGGCTAAGCCCAAGAATCCTCTCACCTCTTTGGCTGTCCGGGGGAGCGGGAACTCCTTCACTGCCTTGATCTTCTCTTCGTCCGGTCTCACTCCTTCACCCGTAACCAAATGACCTAAGTATTTCACCTGGGACACAGCGAACTTGCATTTTGCTCCATTTAGCTTGAGGTTTGCATCCCTTAGCCTTTCGAACACATGTTGCAGCCGGTCTCGATGCTGCTCGAGGCTTATGCTGAAAATGATAATATCATCCAGATATACGAAGCACTCGACCCCCTTAATGCCGGTAAGAATCTGGTCCATGGGACGTCGCAGGGGCCCCGGCGAGTCCAAAGGGCATCTTTTTATATTCATAATGTCCTCCCAATGTAGTGAACGCTGTCTTGGGTTGATCCTTGGGTTGACGTTTCATAACTGGGCGCGGGTCCCCTGTGGGTATTTGATGTTGGACCCCAAGGGTGCAGCCTTCCTTCCCAGGTGGTGAGAACAGCTCTGCATACCTCCGTAGCAGCGGTTCTATCTCTGCCTTCTCCAACGTGTTCAGATGGCTTAGGTCCCAGCCGGGCTCTGTCGCCCCGATCGCTCCTCTCAATCCTACTTCCACGCCGCTTCCTTTCCTATTCGTGATTCCTCTATTCACTTGGCCTTTTCCTTCCCTATTCTCCTTCCATCTAGCTGCGACTCTAGAGTCTGGTTTCTATCCAGGATGACCTCCTGAGGGCAAACATTCGCCACCTTGACCCATACGCTCCTCCCTTGGATTTCTGACAAACAACGGGCGACTCTGACCCCTCCTTGCCTTAAACCTATAGGTTCGATCACCACGTTGGAATGTTCTTCTCCCATCACTCGGTTTCGTATTATCGTCTCACTATAGGGCGGTATTCTAACTGGTGAGAGGCAAGTCACTAATTCTTGTTCTTCTAATTCCATTGGAAGGTCTTGACACCGATTTTCCTCCTTCTTGTGTGCTTCCCTTTTTGCCAGTCGTTTCTCCGCTCGTCGTTTCTTCTTCTCCTTGATGTTCTTTATTCGGAGGCGCTCTATCTGTAGTTGAGGTTTCTCTTCCTCCTGTTCGGTCCGTTATCGGGTGGGATACCATTTCTTCTCCAAGTCCGCAATGGCCTGGTACAAAGTTTTTATTTTCCCTTCCTGGTCTTCCTTTTCCACTCTCCGAACTCGTGCTTCCTCATTCATCTTACCTAGTTCCAGTTGCCGCTCTCGGATGAGTACTCGGGCTCCTACCTTGGCAAGCAGGTCCATCCCAATAATTCCATCGCCTGGCAGGTCGAGCGGGGAAATAAGGATGGGATGCTGAAACTCCTTGTCTCTCAACTTGCATCTTAGCCACTGGGTCCCTTCGATTCTCAATGCTTGTCCCGTCACGCCCTTGGCTCTTACTTTTGCCGGCTCTAGAGGCACCCTCGGGATGGCGGATCTGATTAGAGTTACCTCAGCCCCCGTATCTACTAACATCTCATGTTCTACTCCTTAAATATCCATTACCACTGAGATTGTTCCACTATGAGGTCCTTGAGTACGTGGTCGGCTCCTACAATCCCGGGCCCAGTGACCTTCCCTGCCACAAGAGAAACACCTGCTAGTCATGACGGTCGGCATCCTGTTAGGCATCGGCAACAAAGAACTTCTTTGTCCCTGAAGGCATCCTCTTGCTAAGTGACCTTCTTTCCCACAACGGTAACATTTCCACTGAGCTCGATCTGCGGGTCTTACCAGGCTCACTTCCCGTCTATCTGTGTCCAGATTTCCTTCTCTGCCCTCTATCTCCGATAGGTATTGCACTTCCACCCCGAATATTTCCCTCCTACACCTATTTTCTCTAATTGTAACTTCGTTTCTGTCAAAGGGTTCAGCCCTACTGATGGCTTCTTCGAGTGTGTTCGGGGCCAAAGCTTGCACCATTCGCGCGGTGTCTGGTCTCAGTCCTCTCCTGAAGGCTGCTAGCATCCGGCCTTCAATGTGCTTAGATAATATTCCCCTCTCTTCTTCCTCTTCGATGCTGGCTATTATCCGTGCCCCAATAGATCTGATTCTGTCCGCAAACTCTATGGCTGGTTCGGTCGCTCCCTGTCTCGCCTCACTCAGTTCTCCTTCGAGTTCTTCTCTCTCTCTTGGATCCACAAACCTTTGAATTAATTCTGTTTTCATTAAATCGTATGAGGCTCCTGCTCTTACCAGTTCGGGTTTGGACTCCAGAAATTTCTCAGCCATGCCTCCCAGCATTTGTTCGGCAATAATTAGTTTGTCCTCTTCACTCCAATTCCCCAGTAGTCCGATCTTATCTAATTTCTGGAAAAACTGACCGATGGAGGGGCTCCCCGGGGCTCCCGACCATGGCTTAACCATATTTTGTAGATTCCCTTCGGGCCTTATTTCCGCCCGATGACATCATGGTCTGCTGGGTCCACGTCTGCTTCTCTTTCTTCAGGGATTCATTCTCGGTGGCAAAGTCCGCGTTGGCTTTCTGTAACTTCCTTACCGCTTCCTCCAACTCTTTCTGTCTTTCCGTCATTCTCTAACTGGGTTCACTTTATTCGGTGTTTTTGCAACCCAAACCCCACACCTGACACCAAATTGTTACCTGCTGCTATTCTCTGGGACCCTATGGCAACCTAGAAAGAGCTGGGAGGGGAGAGGGAGGGGGAAATTTACATGTACAGGGGGAAACTAGGTGAAGAAATAAACCCCACACATTTATCTATCAACAACCAAACTATAATATATTGAACTAAAAGTTACATATGACATATGAAAATAACACTCTAATTTAACATAAGAATCACCCTCAATAATATTACTTAATAAGAACATATGAACGAGACTCATGCACCTGATTCTCCATCAATAATCATAGTCCCAAAATCCACTAAAATAATAATAAACCAAGTTCCATTATATGTAACGCTCATCAAACCCCTTATCTATAACAATAATTCTTTACACTAATAATTACAAAGTCAACATTCCCCATCAGCAATCATTCCCTCATAACCGCTAATTAATAATAATATAATAAATTTTGATCCATCTCTAGTTGCAACGAAGGAAAAAGAAAATATTTAATGGTCAGGGTTGATTGATTCTATCGAAAACTGAATTACAAGCGGGCTTCACCCAGAATAAAAGTCTGACTATGGTATAAGGCAAAGTTGCTACCTTCCATCTGGTGTCTTGTTGCTCAGGTTCCTCTTCTCACTAGTACCAGTCTTCAACTCTGACTTTTTTTTTTTTTTTTTTTTTCGGATCCCTTAGTAAACGAAAACATGAAACATAATAAAAACAAGTAATTAGTAATGTACTTATATCTTAAAATTATCCTTATTCTACTAAAAGTAATGGAAGGTGTACTGACTTGATAAGTAATAAAATTATCCATTTTCAGGTAAAATATTATCTGAAGGTGAGGGGCCTTCTCTAGTTGAGTAACTTACAGACTAAACTAATACTGAAACTTATAGTTAAAAGGAAAGTGGAGGGGGGGTGGCAGGAGGATAAAGGAAAGGAAAGGAGGTAGGAGAGGATTTAGGAAATATGGAGGGGGAATTTAGGATGTGATGTTGACGGGGTCCCCCACTATTTGGGCAGTATAAATGTTAAATAGTATCGGCGCAAGGACCGAGCCCTGGGGGACCCCACAAGTGACTGGGCGTATTGTAGATAGTTCAGTTTTGACACGGACAGAGAAAGTCCGGCCACTGAGGTATGAGCCTATTATGTCGACGAGTTGGTCTGGGAATTGGTGAAGCCTGAGTTTTTCTATCAGAATAGAGTGAGATACAGAGTCGAATGCTTGAGTGCAATCGAGGGATATCATGGCTGTAGCGAGGTTTTTATTTAAGTTGTGAGCTGTATCGTGTTGTAATTTCGCTACGTGGTGATAGCAGCTTACTCCGCGAGAGAACCCCGTTTGCTCGGGGGGTATAATGCCATGTGTTTCGCAGTGTTTGCGTATGTGTATGATGACTAATTTCTCATATATTTTTGAGATGTGGTTGAGAAGGCTGATGGGCCGGTATTCTTCCGGTACAGCTCCTCGTTTTTTGGGTTTTAAGAGTGGGACGACAATAGCATATTTCCACTCCGTAGGGAAGTATTTAAGGCGTGAGCATGTGTTAAAGATATTTAAGAGAAACATGAGGGGTTTCCTAGGTAATTGTTTGTATAGGACATAAGGGGTGTTGTCCTTTCCAGAAGATTTGTTTCCCTTAGTATTTCTCAGAATTGCAGTCAGTTCTTTATATGTTGAGAATATGATGTTCTCTGAGCTAACGCTCAGAGGGCGATGTTGAAATGGTGTGTATGTTCGTGCTGAGTCACGTTCAACGTAATAGTCGGCGAGTATAGTAGCCTGATCTGCGGGAGTGAGAAGCTCATCGCCACGGTGGATTTTGACCGATTTGGTCTTTGTGTTGTGACTCCTGACTAATTTCCAGAAGTTATGAGGATCGTAGTGAGTCCGACGTAGTTGGTCATGCCATATGGAGGTTTTCCACTGCGACATTAGGGATGTGATTTGTCTGGTCATGTTGTTTATTATGGGTCTGTAAGTAGGATCTTTTGTCCTGTACCGACAGTTCTTTATGTTGTTACGTTAGCGAGTATGTGTTGTGGTGGTTTGCGTAGGAGTATGGGTGTTGGGTTAAATGTAGGTATAGAGACTGATGCTGCGTCTTGTATAGTGGTGAATAGTGTGTTTATGGCTATGTAAACGTGTTCTATGGTTGTAAGTGGGGTGATGTTTGGTATGTTTGTGTGGACTAGTTTTTTGTACTGTTTCCAGTCAGCTAGTTTGAAGTTGTATTTGTAGTCAGTAGGTGGAGTTGTTGTTGCGTTTCTACCTAGTTCGTAGAGTACGGGAATGTGGTCGTTGTCACTGAAGTCTATTGTGATGCAGTTTGTAAATCTGTGTGCCTGTTGTGTGAGGAGCAGGTCTAGAGTGGAAGTGTATGATGGGTTCGAGTGGTGTCTGTAAGTGTGAGCGTTGGGGTGTATGAATGTGTATTTTGTTTTTTTTAAGTGGTTGCCTAGTGCGTTGGGTTTCGTACAGTTCCATGTGTGGTGTTTGGCGTTTAGGTCTCCTAGGATGATATGTTGTCTGTCAGTTTCGTTTTCTCGAAGTAGTGTTTTGATAGTGTCGAGTTTGGCGTTCGGTTTTCTGTAAATGCAAGTCAGTTTGTAATTGTGTTTAAGTCTGACAAGTACTGTGATAGCTGTGTGTTTGTCATCGTTGAGTGTGTTGTTGTTTATTAGTCTGGAGGGGACGTCGTTGCGCACTAATAGTGCTACACCTCCATGCTTAGTTTGTGAGTCAAGTCTGTATATGTAGTAGCCTCTAAAGTATACGTGTGTATGTCCGTTTAGTTTTGTGTCTGTAAGTGCGACAACGGAGGGCCTATAAGAGGCCAGAAGGGTTTCTAGCTCGAGCTTTCGCTTAACGAGCCCTGTTATATTATAGTTTATGATAGTATGCCTATCCATGTCAAGGACTGAAAGAATTTTGAAGCACGACGTTGAGTGTGCCCATTAATGTCATAAACATGTCTTTCATGTCCTTGAACATGTTTATGAGCTCGCTAGCCCATACGGGTTTGTCATCCTGATTAGGATTTTTGGGGGGAGGGATAGTACCTGAAAATGTGACCCCTGCAAAAGAATGCGGGTCAGATTTTGTGGCACTATTAGTGCCTTGTTGATAATTGTTGTTGTCTTGTTGGACAACAATTTTATTTTGAACTTTTACAATGCGCCCGCAATAATTTTTAGTGTGGACAAATTCCTGGCAAGCATGGCATTGCCTGGGGCCATTGGTATTTTTCATTTTCTCCACACTGTAGCCCATATAATCAATGGGGCCCAATTTGGAGATTTTTTCAAGGGTTACATCACAGTTGGTTGTAACTACGATGTTGCTTAGTAATCCGTGTTCGTCGGTTTTTGTCATCCTCCAAATATTTTGGAAACCTGGTAAGTTGGCCTCTAGATGACTTTTTATAGATTCTATAGGGTGATCTATGTCGAAACCCTTGAGAATGTACCTTCTTAGAGGTTTGGTACCTCTAGGAGCATATGAATGGTAACTAATATTGTTGGCACTGTCAAGTAGACCAACAACAGTCTTAAAGTGTCGTTTGTTTGTAGGAAAATTTTATTTTCGGTCTTATTTGACCGAATAAAAAAAGATGCTATTCCAGCATCAATTAGTTGGCGTCTGATAGCCACGGCCGACATAGCCGGTCTGATTACTATAGGTGCCGGCTTGTGTGTGTTTTGTGGTGTGGTGGGTGCATTTGTATTGTTGTTAGTAGAAGTTGAAGGTTGATTGCTCAATAAGGTTAAGGAGTTTTTAGTAATAGTCGGAGTTATGTCGGGTCTCGGGATGTAATTCATGGCTTTTTTAGCCTGTACGAGTTGAAAACCGTCAGAGTCGAACTGTGTTCTTTTTAGTTTAGATTTGATACGTGGTTGTAGAAGTGTATTTTGTGTTGTATTTTGTGGTGTATTAGTAGGAGGTGTGTTGTCAGAGTCCATGGCCATGTCCGGGGGGTTCGTCATCGTAAAATTGGGGAAGTAGACAAAAGTAAATAAATTAAAGACAGCTATCTACTCACTGATAAAATTAAAATTACATGCACTTATTAATATTAAATAATTCAAATAATAATAATTTAAATTTGTACTCACATTTTAGAGTGTTTTAAAAAACACGCTAAAAATCCGTTACGCCACGTGGTAAAGGGATGACTTTTTTGGAAAAACGGTGCGCTATTTGAAGGATTATTCCAGCTAACGTCATCATTCTTAACCCTGGGCCGTAACGTGCTGCGATCTGGTGGTAATAATTATCCCAAGAATTTAATAAATATTTTTAACGTCTTTAAGATTTGACTCGATCGGATATTCCCAGGAAGGAATTGCTTACGTCATTTCCTTTCACGAGCTGGAATCGACGGTATGAATTGCTGACAGGGGCACAAATACTGGCATGAGTTGTCTTAAAATACTTTCCTATTAAATAAAATATGTATAACTATATATCTACACCTAAATCTAATCTTAAATTATCGCAGTCCGTTACATTTGTATTTTTATTTGTATGGCATCTAAAGCAGTACATTTAGAGCTTTCGCTTGATCTTTCTACTACTTCTTTCATTGACGTTTTACACCGTTTTATAAGTAGGCGTGGCTGTCGCTCACAGCTGTATTCCGACTGTAGCACTAATTTTATAGGTTCCTCTATACTCCTTACTAGACAGATAAAATCGTTTTTCAATAATCCTGATATTTCAACCTTAGTTAAATCTTTTTGTGATGAAAAGGGTATCAACTTTAACTTTAATCCACCCTCAGCTCCTCACCAAGGAGGACTGTGGGAACGTACCGTCCGTTCTGTTAAGCACCATCTTATTCGAATGTTAAATAATCAAGTACCCACTTGGGTCAATTTAAACTCTTTATTAATCCGAATAGAAGGAATTCTAAATTCCAGACCTATAACTCCTATTTCTAACAACCCTACTGACTTTGAGGCCCTGACTCCTGGTCATCTTTTAATTGGTCGTCCTCTTACTTCTCTACCTGAGCCTAAGGTTCATCCATCTCATTGCACTCCTGTTAACTTTAAATGGGTGCAATCTATGCACCAGTCTTTTTGGAAGAGATAGAGAGTTGAATATTTGCCCTTGTTGCAACAAAGGCAGAAATGGACCACTTCTTGTCCCAATTTAGTTGTTGGCGACTTAGTTATTATCGATGAAGCCAATTCACCTCATTCTACGTGGCCTTTAGGTAGGATATCAGCTGTGCGCGCTGGGGAGGATGGTGTGGTTCGGCAGGCCGAGGTCTTAACTCCGACAGGCAAGTATTTGCGACCAGTAGTAAAGCTTTACAAGCTTCCTATTTACAATTAAACGTTAATTAATTTTTACTTTTTTTTTTAAATGAATACCCTTTTACTTTGTTTTTTTCCCCCTCTTTTTCCTAGGTTTCTAGATGTGCGGAGTCTGTGCTCGGCGGGGTTCGCTGCGGCACCTTTATTTTGTCTTTTCCAGGTACCTCTCCTAAACGGTTGTTCAGGGGGTCGGTGTGCCGTATTTCGGCACGTTTTCTTTTACTATAAATTAATTTAATTTATTTTTAATTATGCCTACAGTCGTAAGATATCATAGACTTACAGTCAATTTTTCCTAGTGTTAAACCCTCACCTCTTTTAATTTGAACTGCTAGCGCCCTTAGTTTCTTGTTCTCCCGCACATTGGCGGTTGGAACTTTTTAAAAGACGTAGCTAATTTGAGCGGTGTATAAGATAAGAACTTCAGTTACAACTATATATCTAGTGGTAGCAACATGCCTACATTAAAACATTTTGTATGTATGAAGATTTGTACAGGTATTTTTTATTCCTTTTACACCATTACCTTTTCTCCTATATTACTATTCAATACCTGGTATTTTTCATTACACACGTAAATGTACACATTCAGTTTTTTATCATCTACCATTTAGATTCTAGAAGATACAGATATTCAGGTGAGCTGATCTTTTTCTTACCCTTTCTTATTTCAGTTTATTACTTTGTAATTAATTTTCAGCCAAAATTTATCTCTTTTTTTACAATATTACTATGGTCCTCCATTCTATGCGACGAAACTCCAATTAAGTATATTGAATTCGATTGGAAACGTAAACTCGTCAGAGAAAATTTAAATGATTTCGTTCTTAAAGTCTTTTTTTTCACTTACATACCTAATGAATAGTATATGAGACATACATTATGAAAAGAACGGAATAAAAAATAAGGTCATATATCAGAATCGTGAAAAGTTGCCCATCTGGTGATTTGAAGATCGTTATGGGAGATTTTAATGCCCAAGTAGGTAAGAATCAGAGTTCATACCAACAATTGGAATGAATAGTCTCCATAAAAAATCAAATGACAACGGAGAAAGAATGATCAACTTCCCAACATCGAACTCTCTAGTAGTTATGGGCGCAGTATTCCCGCATGAAGATAAACACAAGCAGACATGGCATTCCCCCAATGGCGCTTTTACTCAAATTGATCAAATCCTTGTGGATAAGTCTCACTTCAATAATATCCAGGATGTGAGATCTTATAGAGGCCCGGATGTCAACTCCGGCCACTTCCTCGTTATCATGAAAATAATGCTCGAAACGTCTCCCTTCAAAAACGGAAAGATCAAACCTAAGATCAACAAACGGTCCAAGGAATCAATAAAAGATGAGAAAATACAAATATGTTTTCCCCTAAGAATAGAGGAAGGAATCAGAAATACGCCAGTAGTAGAAGATGGATGGGAAGTGAATGCACATTGGAATCATATTAAAGAAATTATAACGGGGACCGCGAGCGAATACTGCAAGATGGAAAAGAAACCATCACGAAATATATGGTTTGATGGAGAATGTAAAGAGGCAATTACAAAATATGAGATATGAGAAAAGATTAAAATACCTGGGTATGAGCACAAGAAATAACAAGAGAGACTACCAGGAAACAAGAAGAGAAGCAAAGAAGATGTTGAAAGGAAAGAAAAGGAAAGCTTACATTACAATGTGGTTAAAGGTATCGAAAACTCAAGAAGAAGCAACGATACCAAACAATTCTTTAAAGAAGTGGAGTCGAGTCACTGCTCTAGAGAAAGAGCATAGTGAAAAATGAGGAAGGGCGGCTACTGGTGCTGGAGACGGACGTCCAAGTAAGATGAAGGAATTGTTTCCAAGGACTACTAAGCCAAGGAACAAAGAAGTGTATTGGAATGTGACTCGTATGACAGCCAAGACGAAGCAGTACCACCGGACGGAGAGGATGTAGACGATATTGTTATGAAGCTGAGGCATAGCAAGTCGGGAAGAGGAACAGATCCCGAGGGAGTGGAGTCTACTATAGTGCCTGTCAACAATAAGAAAGGAGACTCTACAGAATGTAAAAATTAATGAGGGATAAGCCTACTGAATACTGCCTATAAGATATATCGATAACTCGTATAACCGCCTACTGCCTTATGTTGAGAGAAATATTGGACAATACCAAGAAGGCTATACACCTAACAGATCTACTATACATCAGATTTTTCCCTCAAGCAGATGTGCGAAAAAATGAAGGAGTTCAGCAATACATTGTGGATGCTGTTCATAGATTTCAGGACGGCTTATCATACAATAGCCAGGTGTGAGCTCTTCAGAGCTATAAGGGAAATGAAAATTCCATCTAAATTGGAACGCTTGGTAATGAACACGATGGAAAACACAGTTTGTAGCGTAAGGATAAATGATTCACCCACAGAATAATTCAAGATCAGTACAGGACTTAGGCAAGGAGACTCGCTGGCACCTCTTCTATTTAATATTGTAATGCAAAGTGTCATTAAAAGGGCAAGATTACTGAAGGATGGAACCATCTTTAACCGTAGTCTGGGTATTCTTGCATATGCTGATAACCTTGTATTAGTAGGAAGATCGCAGATTCTCTTAAAAGAAGCTTTTAAGAGGCTGGAAGTGCAAGCTGGGAAAATGGGGTTACATGTGAATAAGGAGAAAACCAAGGCCATGGTAATAATAATAAGTAATAAATAAAACATAACTGACCTCCTCATAGCTACGCGTTTGCAAGATAAGTTTTCCAACGCGTGTCACGTTTCCAGTATTTAGGAAGCCGTATTAACGAGAATTCGGATGCGGAGGAGGAAATTAGAGCCAGGATAGTATCAGCTAATAAAGCATCATCTCAAAGCTCCTGAGAAGTAAGCTCCTTAGCCTAAAGTCCAAGGTGATGATAGATAGAACCATCACTAGGCCAGTAGCGACATACGCTGGTGAAACCCTCACACTGAATAAATCCAGCGTGGAAAAGCTGAATAGATTCGAAAGGAGAGTAATACGGCAAATATTCGGCCCAGTATAGGATGAGCGAAGAAAGAACAGCTAAAAAGCTGTATAAAGGAAATCCGGATGGAGTAAGGCTTCGAGGAAGGCCCAAAGCTAGATGGAAGGATGTCTTCTGTGAAGATCTGAGGCTGAGCAAGGTCACTCGAGCTGGCGATCGGGACGATTGGGGAAGAGTGGTTGAGCAGGCCAAGGACTTCTTTATGAGTCTGTCGCGCCAATAATGTAATTTAATATACAATGCTTTATTTATTTATTTGGAGAAATTTGTATAGAATTCTATTCGCTTTAATTAATAAGTTTTAAAATTTAATAACCTTGATAATTTAATATCATGCATATCCTTTGAAGATCAGGTTTAAAATAAAAATTAAAAAATTATGAATAGAAAAAAGAACTGAATAATATATGAGGCTTCGGGGTCAAAAGCTTAGAACTAGAAATTTAAAAATTGACTTTTCATATTTTTCACTAGTTTAGTCAAGAAATACTTTATTCTCTTTTAATATCAAGTTGAGAACCGCATTACAACCATGAGAAATAAGAAGACAAAGTGTCGAGTTGGACAAAAATGGCCAAAAAAAATTTAGAAAGTTAATTTTTATGCTTGATCTTTATTTGATCTCTTCATAGAATATTTTATTTCTTTAAGTAATTCGTTCGACTGGCCCTGAAAAAAATATTTTAAAAAAAGAAAGGACTTAATAATATATTTACACCCCTGGGGAATACGTGGGTAAGTCGAATTTTCTCCAAAGTGAGTTTCTTGTACTTAGGGAAACGGAATCGTTTTATTATTATTATTATTATTATTGTTGGTTATATTACTACTCCAAACAAAAAACAAGCCAAAAAAAAGAGAAGAGAATGAAGCGAACTATAGAGAATTCCATCCTAAAATAACAATAACAATAAATTTGTTTCGGGCTACTGGCTCTGAAATAAATTATACTCCTGATTTTGGGATAATAATATTTATCAACAAAGTGACAAAAATAATATAATGAAATTACTAACAATTAAATTATTAAACTAATATAAATTTACAATAACAATATTTTAAAGATTATAACCTGGACCTAACTCCTATTTACTAAAATATGTTACTAATACTAAATAGCTTAACTATTTACATAAATTTGTATAAATACAATAAAATTACACTACAGTTTACAACTACTAATTAACACTTACAGTTCACTAATTAAAGTCCACCGACCGTAAGACTCTCCAATATATGACAAACTGACACGCAGTAATAACACGGAAACACGCGCGGACTGTCACAGTTCACTGACACGCAAGTTTACTACTCAATAGTTTATCACACTGACACTTACTACTGACTTCGCAGCGGTATTTATATAGGCAAGGTCGAACGTTCTAGACGCGCGGGAGTGCCTTTTTCGGATCTTCCAGGCCTTCCAATCCGTCTTAATCTCTCCGATGGGCTAAAGACGTTAATCCGTCGAGTCCGTCTTTTTCTCTCTGACCGTTACAATATTATCAGCATAATCTACATCTTGATGTAGATTATCATTTTAAGGCACGAACATAAATCAGTTGACTCTATTTCTTTGAGAAAAATTCGGTTAGGTATGCGCATTCATTGAAACAAGATTTCGTTTCTGTAAATTTTATTTTAAGCCTATTTTTAAAATATAATAGGAAAAGTAAAACGTAAATATGTGGATTCTGCTTAAGTTGGTAATAGTAGGTTAGAAAATATCACCATAGAATTGATTGTTAAATGTGTATAAATAAAATAAAATAAACTAGAAATTGCTTTGGAATTTCCCCTTTTTGTTATTTTGTTTTGCTCACTATTAGCGATAGCGTGTCATTTTACATTACGAATTCTATCGAGGATGCCGTGTCATATCTCACATGCCAACCGACATAATCCATACTTCGATTATGTGTCGATAAACACCCAAGGTTAAATTGTTCGATCACATTTTTTATGTCTTTCTAAAAGTAAAACGTTCAAGCTAATGTTACAGAAGTGTGTAATGTAAATGGTAAATAATAGTTTCAATTTTTCGTTTGATTTGTTTATATTATGGAGTGGGTTAGCTTTTTTTTTAAAGTTTGTTCTACCAAATAAAAAATGATGTATTTATTTGAGAGATCGAGGAAGCTCAGTGTCGAAGCGTTGAACAGATGTGCTGAAGATTACGGTAAAGTCGGAAAGATAATTTTATAGGGGCTCACTTAGCCTCTATAAAGTTGGTACCTTAAAAAAAAAAAATTCTGAAACACTACAACCCGTGAAGAGTCTGGGGTGCAGTAAATTGTAGAGACAGGACCATTTCATGAACAATGGTTGTGCAGGAAGTAGATTTGTTCTAGACCACGCTCAACCGCCAGATTTTCCTCCTTAGTTTTGGTACCCACTTTAAAATGCTGGGTGAGTCCCTGGAGGGTTCTAGATCCTATATGATCCATCTCCGGTGGCAAACAGACGAAATAAAAGTTTTGTTTGCAGTAGGATTTGAACCAGGCTTTTCGACATGGCAACTCAGTGCTCTACCACTGAACCACTTCGCTCCCTTAAGTGGGTAACTTTAATTAAGGAAAAAAACCTTGCGATTCAGCATGATCTGGGAAAAATCATCTCCCTGCCTAACCGTTGTTTCAGATACACCACAGACAGTAAAAATATTTTCCCACATTATGTTCTGCTTGATACCAAATGCTATTTTTTTTTAGACTAGGGGGCTATTATTATATTATTTTACCTCTGTCCGCCTAACTGTAGACCTTTTTTTTTAAATTTAGGTTTGTTTTATAAATAAAAGCATAGAGAAGAAGTTAATATTCTATGGATACCACCTAATGTGGGAATCAAAGGCAATGAAGCGGCTGACCAAGCAGCCAAGAAAGCAGCATCATCACTAGCCATAACAAATGTTTTTACCATATCAGACATTTCGCAATATCTAAAACGCCAAGCACTTAAGACGTGGATACATCTGTGGGAGGCTACTGAGAAAACTAATAAATTGAAAAGTATTAAAGGAGAAATTAAACCGGAAAAGTTCTTGCCGCAGCGACTGAAGATGAAGTAGTCATCACAAAACTAAGAATCGGCCATACGCGCCTGATGCACGGAGGGATGCACTACCGAAGTGCGGAATTTGCAGAGTTGGATTAACTATCACCTACATCTTGGAGGACTGCTCCCTGAATGAAACATATTTTCATGGCTTGGGAATTGATAGAAAAACCCCGACTATCCTGGGTGATAACACCACAAATATAGATAAAGTGCTAACTTTTCATAAACATTATGTATATGTTCAGTAGGATATAATAATTAAATGTGAAGTGGAAATAAATGTTGAACCAAAAGAATGATGAAGAATAATAAAGAATGATAATGGAATAAACGTTAAACCAAAAGATGGAAGACGCTGATGACCATGGATGTTGTGAGTCTATAAACAATACATTTATCATACAACAAACAATACATTTACCATACAACAAACAATACATTTACCATACAACAAACAATACATTTACCATACAACAAACAATACATTTACCATACAACAAACAATACAATTACCATACAACAAACAATACATTTGCCATACAACAAACAATACATTTACCATACAACAAACAATACATTTACCATACAACAAACAGTACATTTACCATACAACAAACAATCCAAATCTAGATAAAAAAATTATAGGCTATAATGAAAATGCCTTAATCTTATTTCACTACATTTAAAGTAATCTTTGTACACTTATTATAACAATATTGTACTACATGTATTGTTATTCTGTGCCATATATTATTTTAATGTATTTGTATGTGGTATATTTAGCCCTGAAGAAGACCTGAAATGTGGGTCGAAACGTTGGCATACGTTTAATCCATGGCAAAGTAACGTGGCACCCACGTTAATTCTCCCTATATAAGAGAATTTTCTTGAACTCAAACCATTTTCTTCCCCATATATTTTCCTATTTTACTATTAAACTTGGTGTTAACATAGCTTTTTACGTAAACAATACCTCCAATTATATCCTGTTGTATGACCAGGTATATTATATTATAAAAGTACAACTAGTTCTCCTTATTGTATATATTATGTTTATAATACAATTTATTTATGTTGTTGAAGGCGCTTGGAGTATACCTAACCCGCAGAGTATTCTGTCCCACAGTGTTTATTTTTTGGCTGGCGCCATACGCATCAGCTACTTGCTTTTTTCAGTTTGTCGGCATTGTTAAGAATATTATCAGTATAAATCGGAAAAATATAGCTGTATTAAAAGCTATTTTTTTATAATTCATTCGATGAAATTTAAAACTGTATTATACTAATACCACAAGTAAATAGAATGAATGTACACATTGGCATCAAATCACAATTAGAGAAACTACCCATTGTTAATAATACTCAAATAGCAAGTCCAACTTAGAAGATCACGAGGCCATCTTCTTTTATCAGGAATGAAGAGATTGCTAGGTTTGAAACTAGCGGGTTTGAATGGGAATAAAGTTTGTCATGAAAAGATTGATATCGGATTCGGGCCAAATCAGCAACAAACGGGACATTAAGGGCATTATGGATT